>OX463866.1:18456479-18785572 GCA_949825065.1 Odontocerum albicorne | reverse complement strand
TTTTATATAATTTTTATTTTAATGTTAACATTTGTTGTATTTTTCAATGAAATTGGGCTCAGCCTGTTTTGATAAAATACATAAATACAGTAAATAAAAATAAAACGCAATAGAAAGTTGTCACGAGGCGTGAGAGTACACAATTATGTTGCTGCTAACGTTGCCATTCAACACTGCGGTTTCTAATAATTACATCACCCACCCTATAGTCCCGACATACCTTGAGTGAAATCCAATTTGTGTGGGTGAAAAATTAAAGTGACGAAGAATTGATCTCCGCAATGTTATACCACTTTGAGGAAAAAATTCAGAATATGTTTTCAGTGGTACTGAAAATAAATTCATCATTCCTAAAAATATATAGAACTAGAGGGTGCTTATATTGATTCATTCTATCATTCTTTTATATTCTCGGTACGAAAGTTTCTTGATCTTTCTACGTAGATTCAAAAGAGGATTTGATTCACTGGAAATGGAGATGCTAGATTGCTTTGCCAGTTAACCCTTCCTTCCCTGTGATGTGTAACTAGTACACATTGCCTCTAAAAACGTTAATATATCAATAAATATAATAAATACTGGCTTCACATTTTAGATATTCCTCCGTAATACATTTACGCATCGAATGAAAAAAATAACATTAATAATAATTAGCACTTATCGTCCACATCAGATATATTTTGTGAAAATAGATAATAAATTCACCAATACAATCAAACGTGTGCCTGTGTGGGACGTAGGTATATTCATTCTAAAAAAAACTGCTATGGGTGAGGAAGCGACGCTATTCACGTCTCACTCTATTTCGCTATATGGGAACGCAAGAAATGGAATCTCAGTTCGGAGTTGTGTTTCTTCCTTCGAGGTATAACATACACAGTGTCAGTGTTTCCGTCCCGTCAGTAGTTTTGGGGCTTTCGTTTGAGGTGGTTTCTTCGCCTGTTTTGTGAATGACAGCCGATGTTTTCAGCAATTATTATCACTTTTGACTTCAAATTTAATTAATTTAAGCGATTGGCTATGAATATTCTTATTTTTCCAAAATTAAATTGCTAATTTTTACATGTTCTTGTATGCAGCACACACCTTGCAAGTTCTGCAAGGCTGTTCTTTTTAATCATCTGATGGAATACATATCAACATATGTTAAAATACACTTTTATGTAGATAAACTATTTGGAAGATCCTGGCGATTTCTTATTCTATTTGGATCCAGATACTGTAGTTGGTTTCCAGATTCATATCTCAAAATCTTCAAGAGCTGGCATTTTACTGTACAATAATGATGCGATATCAGAATCTGCATCGTAAATTAATTTATGCGTATTTTTATTATCAAGTATATTGTCCATGCTAGAAATCAGGAGACTATCATTTAAAGGTTGAATTTAACTGTACAATAATGATGCAATATTAGAATCTGCATCGTAAATTAATTTATGCGTATTTTTATTATCGAGTATATTGTCCATGCTAGAAATCAGGAGACTATCATTTAAAGGTTGAATTTTACTGTACAATAATGATTCGATATCAGAATCTGCATCGTAAATTAATTTATGCGTATTTTCATTATCAAGTATGTTGTCCATGCTAGAAATCAGGAGACTATCATTTAAATGTTGAATTTAACTGTGCAATAATGATGCAATATCAGAATCTGCATCGTAAATTAATTTATGCGTATTTTTATTATCGAGTATATTGTCCATGCTAGAAATCAGGAGACTATCATTTAAAGGTTGAATTTTTCTGTACAATAATGATGCGATATCAGAATCTGCATCGTAAATTAATTTATGCGTATTTTTATTATCGAGTATATTGTCCATGCTAGAAATCAGGAGACTATCATTTAAAGGTTGAATTTTACTGTACAATAATGATTCGATATCAGAATCTGCATCGTAAATTAATTTATGCGTATTTTTATTATCAAGTATATTGTCCATGCTAGAAATCAGGAGACTATCATTTAAAGGTTGAATTTAACTGTACAATAATGATGCAATATCAGAATCTGCATCGTAAATTAATTTATGCGTATTTTTATTATCGAGTATATTGTCCATGCTAGAAATCAGGAGACTATCATTTAAAGGTTGAATTTTACTGTACAATAATGATTCGATATCAGAATCTGCATCGTAAATTAATTTATGCGTATTTTTATTATCAAGTATATTGTCCATGCTAGAAATCAGGAGACTATCATTTAAAGGTTGAATTTAACTGTACAATAATGATGCAATATCAGAATCTGCATCGTAAATTAATTTATGCGTATTTTTATTATCGAGTATATTGCCCATGCTAGAAATCAGGAGACTATCATTTAAAGGTTGAATTTTACTGTACAATAATGATTCGATATCAGAATCTGCATCGTAAATTAATTTATGCGTATTTTCATTATCAAGTATGTTGTCCATGCTAGAAATCAGGAGACTATCATTTAAAGGTTGAATTTTACTGTACAATAATGATGCGATATCAGAATCTGCATCGTAAATTAATTTATGCGTATTTTCATTATCGAGTATATTGTGCATGCTAGAAAGCAGGAGACTATCATTTAAAGGTTGAATTTTACTGTACAATAATGATGCAATATCAGAATCTGCATCGTAAATTAATTTTTGCGTATTTTTATTATCGAGTATATTGTCCATGCTAGAAATCAGGAGACTATCATTTAAAGGTTGAATTTAACTGTACAATAATGATGCAATATCAGAATCTGCATCGTAAATTAATTTATGCGTATTTTTATTATCGAGTATATTGCCCATGCTAGAAATCAGGAGACTATCATTTAAAGGCTGAATTTTACTGTACAATAATGATGCGATATCAGAATCTGCATCGTAAATTAATTTATGCGTACTTTCATTATCGAGTATATTGTCCATGCTAGAAAGCAGGAGACTATCATTTAAAGGTTGAATTTTACTGTACAATAATGATACAATATCAGAATCTGCATCGTAAATTAATTTTTGCGTATTTTTATTATCGAGTATATTGTCCATGCTAGAAATCAGGAGACTATCATTTAAAGGTTGAATTTTACTGTACAATAATGATGCGATATCAGAATCTGCATCGTAAATTAATTTATGCGTATTTTCATTATCGAGTATATTGTCTATGCTAGAAATCAGGAGACTATCATTTAAAGGTTGAATTTTACTGTACAATAATGATGCGATATCAGAATCTGCATCGTAAATTAATTTATGCGTATTTTCATTATCAAGTATATTGTCCATGCTAGAAATCAGGAGACTATCATTTAAAGGTTGAATTTTACTGTACAATAATGATGCGATGTCAGAATCTGCATCGTAAATTAATTTATGCGTATTTTCATTATCAAGTATATTGTCCATGCTAGAAATCAGGAGACTATCATTTAAAGGTTGAATTTTACTGTACAATAATGATGCGATATCAGAATCTGCATCGTAAATTAATTTATGCGTATTTTCATTATCGAGTATATTGTCTATGCTAGAAATCAGGAGACTATCATTTAAAGGATGAATTTAACTGTACAATAATGATCCGATATCAGAATCTGCATCGTAAATTAATTTATGCGTATTTTCATTATCGAGTATATTGTCTATGCTAGAAATCAGGAGACTATCATTTAAAGGATGAATTTTACTGTACAATAATGATGCGATATCAGAATCTGCATTGTAAATTAATTTATGCGTATTTTCATTATCGAGTATATTGTCTATACTAGAAATCAGGAGACTATCATTTAAAGGTTGAATTTTTTACAAAAATATTTGCAATGCCTCTTTTTGGAAGAGGTATCAATCATGTGAAAACACATGACCGGGGTTCAATGCAAATCTTATCATGTTAAAATATGGGATCCGGATACAAAGTTCTATAGGGTTTCGATTTTTTTTCCAGATGTTTTTAACAATTGATCTGTCGACAATCCTCATAGCTCTTCTTGGGCTACTCTTGCTGCTTGTTTATCGTGAGGTGACATTCAGCAACAGAACTGGAATTAAGAGTCTGCCGTACTTCCCGTTCATTGGTAACTTGCTCACAATTGGATTGCGCAAAGCGCATTTTGCACAAATTGTTGGAAGGAGCTACGAGGCATTCCCAAATCAAAGGTATTTTCCGTGTCATTTGTTTAGTCCAAAACTGTTCGTTCCACTATATATAATGGTATAACACTACCGGTTTCAAGGTTTTCACCTCATCATTAGGGGAGCACAAACAAGACTGAATTTCATTCAAACTAGTATGCTTTTAATGATAAGAAATCTGTTTGGTAATTGTGAGTGGAGGAGATTTCATAAAAATCGCTATTTCGTATAATCGCTATTTCATGAAATCACTATTTCTTATAATCGCTATTTCATGAAATCACTATTTCGTATAATCGCTATTTCATGAAATCACTATTTCTTATAATAATTATTTCATGAAATCACTATTTGTTATAATAATTATTTCATGAAATCACTATTTGTTATAATCGCTATTTCATGAAATCAATATTTTGTATAATCGGTATTTCATGAAGTCACTATTTGTTAGAATCGCTATTTCATAAAATCACTAATTCTTATAATCGCTATTTCATGAAATCACTATTTCTTAAAATCGCTATTTCATGAAATCACTAATTCTTATAATCATTATTTCATGAAATCACTATTTTTTAAAATCACTACTTCATAATATCAACATTTCTTAAAATCACTCGCATGAAAACGACCTTGAAAGCGATACCCAGAACCGAAGAACATACAGCCTGAGAACGAGAAGAGCCGACCCCAACAGCCTACCTAGGCAATGAGTTGGGACAGTGCCAGGAAGAAGAAGAAAGAAGACTCGCATGAAACCACTATTTCATAAAATCACTATTTCATAGAGCCACCATTTCATAAGATACCTTTCTCATAAAATCAGTATTTTGCGAAATATCTATTTTATATCAATATTTTGTAAAATCATTATTTCATGAAAATGGTATTGTATTTTAAAAATCACTATTTTAAATGTTATAATCACTATTGCATAAAGAAACATCGCAATTATTATTAAAATTGTCCTATCTTCCAGGTACGTGGCTTTCAGGCAGTTTCTAGTTCCATCCATAGTCCTAAGAGACCCTCAATTGATAAAGCAGATCCTCGTGAAGGATTTCGACCACTTCCATGACCGGTCTTTGATAATAAACGAGACTGCGGATCCTGTGATTGGAGCTGCTCTTGTTACGCTTCAAGGTAGATTCTTTACATTCTTCTTCTGATAGTAAAGTCTTTGACAGCCACACAATAGCTGGACAGAGGAGTATCCTGAAAGATTAAAATGAGATTCGTCAATTTTTTTAATTTTTAATAATAAATAATAATTTTACAGCCCATTGTGGGCCCCGGCCTCCTCCAGCAGTCGTCGCCATTCCCTCCTATCCTGGGATGCACTCCTCCAGCCCCTGATGCCAATCACGCTTGTATCACTCTGCACCCCATCCATCCACCTGAGCTTTGGTCTACCCACGCTACGTCTTCCTTTGGGCTTGGAAAAGAGTACCACCTTGTTAGGCATTCTCTCTTCTCCCATTCTTGCAACATGCCCCGCCCAACGTAGCCTCCCAATTTTGATGTATTTTATAATGTTGGGCTCTTTGTATATGCTGTATAACTCCTCATTATATCTCACTCTCCAAGATCCATTCTCCTGTATGGGTCCGAATATTTTTCTGAGTATTTTCCTTTCAAATATTAGAAGGGAAGATTCGTCCTTCTTACTCAATACCCAGCATTCAGACCTTATTAATTATATTAATATATTTTTAATAATATTAATATATTATTGATTATATTAATAACAGATATTATTAATAATATTAATATATTATTGATTAATTATATTACAATTAATTATAATATAATAATAATATAATTATTAATGTTATAATAACATATACCATATCCAATATATTATTATAATTTTGTATTAAATATAAATAATATATTAAATAAATGTTAAAATAAATATTTAATAAAATAATTTCATGTAAAATAAAATTAATAATTATTAAATATATTAATATAAAAATAAAAACAAACAATATTATTTTTTAATTTTTAATAAATAATAATAATTTTAATAATAAATAATAATTATGATAATAAATAATAATTTTAATAATAAATAGTAATTTTAATAATAATATAATTCACTTAATAATATTAAAATAATATTAATTATTATTAATAAAACATGATTATTAATATTAAAATAACTAATAATAATTTATTAATAAACAAAATATTTAATAATAATTTAATGATAATAAAATAATAATATAGTGCACTGTTTCACTTTTCGTGACGTTCAGGCCAATTTGCCCTACCGCGCCTATAGAAGTTTCACTTCAACAAATATGCTATAAAAAAAACATGTATTAAACCGTTTTTTTAAGACTTATTTCATAAGGACAATTGTAAAAATATATATGCTACACTAAAACACTAAATGTAGCATATTAAATAGTATAAAAAATTTAATTATTTCAAGTATTACACTAAATTTAAGAGATTTTTCCTGAAGAAGCTGAGAGACACATAAAGCAAGTGTATATGAGGACACACACTATTAAACAGTGTGATTGCTCTACCTACCACCGGCATCTCCAAAGGCAGGTTGGTTCGACTTATAGGTTGATAGAGCAATTTACGGAAGCGTTGTGTCAGATAATTATCCGGAACATAATTATGCAATTATGTATGGCTCAGAATGCTGGACTATTTACAGCGCCTACTCTAGGCAACTTGAAACAGCAGAAATGCGAATGCTTAGGTGGTCTGCAGGAGTATCACTGAAAGATAAAATTAACTCACGCATTCGTGGTAGCCTGGGAGTCACTGACATAAATAGTAAGCGGGAAGAGCAACAGCTGAGATGGTACGGGCACATAAGACGGAGACCACCAGACCATACTGTAAATCACGCAATGTCTGTGGATCTTCCTTGACAGCCGTCCAGAGGAAGATCATAGAACTCCTGGATAACTCAGTGCTCCAAAATCCTGCAGAGAAATGGCCTAGATGAAAGTGACACCCAGAACCGAAGAACAGCCTGAGAACGAGAAGAGCAGACCTCAATAGCCTACCTAGGCAATGAGTTGGGACAGTGCCAGGAAGAAGAAGAAGAAGACTAGGTAGAAAAAATGCCTGGTCATTCGAGGGAAGTAACACAGCGCAGGGCTCGAACCGGATCCACTCTGTGCGAGACTTCACATCTAAATGGAGAAATATTGTGCAGGCCTCACCATAAAGATGACGACCCTCAACTAGAGAGAGAGAACCATACAAATTAATAAACCTGTCCAATTGGTAAGAATGTTTAACAATGTTTTGTTGCAGGGCAGAAATGGCGAGACATGAGGGCCACTGTTAGCCCCGCCTTCTCCAGCCACAGGATTCATGAGATGCACCAGTTCATAAAGGAGTGCGTGCACCAGATGATGGACTACTTCAAGGAGCAGTTGGACGTACCAGAGAATAAAGGTTTTTTATTATAATTTGTTTAGTCCAATACTGTTTATTCCGTTTTATACAATGGTATAACTCGACCGGTTTCAAAAATATGTTTTTTAAAAGAGACTATGTAAACACAAATCCTTGTTATAGTTCGTAAATTCTAGGATGAGTCCTGTGACAGCTCACAAATTTGCTCCAATACAACCTTATGTAATGTATTTACTTAAATAACTTGCTATTTATTAGAATTGAGGCTTATATTAAAGTTGATAAAATAATTAAAATTACTGAACATCGTTACAAGGTTATATTGGGGCAAATTTGTGAGCTGTCACAGGACTCATCCTAGATTTTCCGAACTATAACGAATCCTCTAATTTATTCTGAAATGGCTAATCATCGTTAGTGAGAACATCACACATTTTCTATCCATGATGCCAAATTCTTGCATATCAGTAGTAACGGAAACAAATTAAACAGATTAGAGGCCCTAGAAATATCTAAGTCAGTGCATCGAGGTGAACATCTGGCAAACACATTCATTCCTAAAATCTTACCTATGCTAGTTGAAGTTGTCTCCTGCCTCCCTCCACCCACAATCCCCAACGCAAATTTTTACCATTAGTTCAAACAAAATTTCACAGGTTCTTGATCTCGGAGTTATATTTGACCAGAAGCTGAGCTTTGTTCTGCATATAGATAAAATAACATCTTTGGCACTGTCCAGACTGGAATTTGTGTTGCGATTTTAAATTGCAGCCATTAAAATTTTGCATACTTATCTAGTAAGAACAATGGTACCTGAATCAAATGTAAAATAAAATTAATAAATATAACTGAAAATTAATAAATATATCGTATTAGCCCGACTATAAGGCGAGGTTTTTATTTTAAAAGGTGACACGTAAATAGGGGGGTCGCCTTATATTCGAGTCACAAACATTGTGGGTAACCATTCTCTGGCACTACCATCGAGAGAAAGGGAAGATGCAGACTCAGCAGACACACACGACACGCATGGCAACTAATGAAATGTTCACCATCCCTAGAGTTAAAACCTCTTTTGTCCAAAGGCAATATGCTTATTTGGCTCCCATTACATACAATGGCCTGCCGACTTCAATATAGGTAAGGGTAGGAAAACCATTTAGACAGTCGATCGGAGCGTGGTTGTTATTGCGACAGGATTTTGACTACTTGGGCTTTCAGGATAAATGACGAGTGGGAAAGATTTGTGTGAGCTCGTGAGTGTGGGTTTCTTCTTGTTTTAATTTTGGTTGTTTTTGTATTTGTGTTTCTGTGTATTTTTTGTTTTAATTTTAATTTTTATTCTTATGATTGTGTGCGGTATATTGTGGGATGAATATTTTTGGTCTTTCTGGAGTGATGATGTGTGAGGAGTTGAATTTCGCAAGATGTTTTCAGTTGTAGTTGAGTGTCACTGTTTGTCAGGTTGATGAGAGCGTGCAACGGGGTTTTGTTTTTGTGTAATAAAAGAAGTATCGATTTATTTTTTCATGCTAAATGTCCTCAGTGAGATACAGGCAAAAGCCTAGTTTAATGGGGATACGACAAATGAAAGGCAACAAATCCAGATCCATTATAATTGTATGTCCAAATCAAATAACCTGTTGTTTTTTCGCAAATTATGTATATTTCTTGTCATGTGTAATAATAAAAAATAAATAAATAAACAATAAATTCACTACAAGCGATTTGCGAAATGGCAACATTGTAATGAGAGCGTTCAAAAGGTGTCATTGTTTATCATACAAATAGCCTGTGCATAGTCATTTCTGACAGTTTTTGAGGTGTTTTTTTTTGTAATGTGCTTCGTTTTGCATCTTTGCTACCTTAAAAAAAACCCTCTGTCACTAATCTGTGTGAGCGGATCCTGCAGGCCTGGTGGAATCAAATTTCCAATGAGACCATCATCAATAGATTTAAAAAATGTTGCATATCCAATAAAATGGACGGTGCTGAAGATGATATTTTGTGGGGAGATATGATTGAGGATTCCGAAGACGATAATACTACCTTGATCAAAAAGTTTTAGGACTTTATTCATAAAATCGAAAATACAAGTTTATTCATCAAAATCGATATGGTCCCCTTCAAAGTACTCCCCATCGACTGCAACGCACTTACGCCAGCGCTTGATCCAATCCTCGAAACACCGCTGGTACTCAATTTTCGGTATGTCCATCAGAGCCGTCTTCGATTTTTTCATGACATCCTTTTGGATGCTGTAACGCGTTCCCTGAAGCCGTTTTTTAAGTCGGTTGAATAGGAAAAAGCCGCAGGGAGCCAGATCAGGTGAATTCAAAGGCTGCTTGATAGTAGTCGTGTTGTTTTTGATAAAAAACTCATGGAAATCATGTCTTTCGCGATTTTAACGCGGTCCTTTTTTTGCATGAAATTGAGGTGTTTCGGCACCAGTTTTGTAGCGACCCGTCTGAGGTCCAAATCACTAACCAAAATGTCTTGAGCAGATCCATAAGCGATGTTCAAACCCTCTGCCAGCTCTCTAATGGTCAATTTGCGGTTTTCGGCCAACATTTCTTTGATTTTATCGATGTTTTCATCAGTTTTCGACTGCCACTGCGTTCGTCATCCTCGACCAACTCACGACCATTTCTGAAGCGTTCGTGCCACTGAAAAACACTTCTCCAACATTTCGGTCTGCGGACCGTTAAATCCGTTTTTCACACAAAATTTAATGCAAACTCGTTGATGCTCAGTTGATGCCATTTTCAAACTTGTAAAAAATCGAAAACACGCACAAAGGTAGATGTACTCAGTACAGCGTAATTTTTACAAATGTCAAACTATGACGCTGAAATTTGGAGGGAAGTGTCAATGATAGATGTGGTAACCTAACAAAAAAAAAGAATTCCAATTGGGTGACTGACAGCGCCACACGGTGGCCGTTCCTAAAACTTTTTGATCAAGGTAGTGTCACTGAAGATGAGATGAGACTGATGCTGGTATAGTCATATGTGAATCTGACTGATCTGATTAGCAACTGTAGTAGGACTTTTTGTACTTTATTATCTGGGTACTTTGTTTTAATAAATATTTTTCGTTAAACATTTTGCAATTTATTTCTCATAATATTATAATGGTGAGGGAAATGTTTTTTTCTCCAAAAAGCAGATTAAAAAATAGGGTCGCCTTATAATCAGGATCGCCCTATAGTCGGGCCAATATGGTAACCGAAAATGAATAAATATAATTGATTTTTTCACAAATTTTAACACGATCGGAACTCCTTTAATAATGGATGAATAATCAATGTTTCAGAAGCTGGAATGGTGATGATAGACGCAAAGGAGGAATACAAGAAGTTCATCAACGATTCCATAGCTTCCGCTGTTTTCGGACTTAATATCAACTCGTTCACAGACATGAACAACGAGTTCTTTAAAATGTCCATTGACTGCAGCACTTTGACTGGATTCAAGATGCTGAAGATGTTCGGCATCTGCGCTGCTCCGAAACTCTGTAATGTGAGGACTCAATATTTATTTGATAGTCAGTGTCGAGTCCATGGTTCCAATTATATTCTGAAAAACTTTTATTTGTTTCGAATTACGTATTGAAATATCTTCCAATTTTGTGTTGAAATTTCATACAAAATTTGTACATCTTGTCATGTAAAATATTATATTATTCAATTTACCTTCTTTCAAAGTCTAGTCCACTTGATTCAGCTAGGTTTTTTTCAGTCTGCCTCTTTCACGCGCTCTTTGCACTTCTTTTTTTGTAGAACCCTTCCTTCTATGCTAAAAAATCCATGATATCAGTGATGTCCACTGATAGGACATTAAAAAATAATGTTTTTAAATAAAAACAAATGTAACATCTGCTACGGTCATGTCCGTGATTAATCGTATGTCATTTTTTTTATTGAAAAATATCGAATTATAATAAAAGAAGTGCTGAAAATTAGAGGAATATCAAAACAAACTTCAAAAATATGAGATCACCTACACAGGTTGGTTACAATCGCAATGGCCAGGAATAATACTAAATAATGGCACGGTGAAGTGAGCTCTTTGAAAAGCATTTGTACACCAAACACGAGGATTTCCTGTTTTACTAAGTCAAGGGTTTTTCAAATGTTTTGGTCAGTTGATTAAAAATTTTGTATTAAAATATTCTTATTTTTTGCAATAACGTTTTGAAACACCATTATTTATTCTGATTATGTATTGAAATACCATTATTTATTCTAATTACGTATTGAAATACCATTATTTATTCCAATTACGTTTTGAAATACCATTATTTATTCTGATTACGTATTGAAATACCATTATTTATTCTAATTACGTATTGAAATACCATTATTTATTCTAATTACGTTTTGAAATACCATTATTTATTCTAATTACGTATTGAAATGCCATTATTTATTCTGATTACGTATTGAAATACCATTATTTATTCTAATTACGTATTGAAATACCATTATTTATTCTAATTACGTTTTGAAATACCATTATTTATTCTAATTACGTTTTGAAATACCATTATTTATTCTAATTACGTATTGAAATAAGTTTATTTATTCCCAATTATTGAAACTCCTTTTTTTCCAATACATATTGATATCCCCTTATTGTTTCCAATTACATTTTGAAGTACCTTTTTTCCAATTATATACTAAAATATTTTTATTTATTTCTATTACATATCAAAATACCTTTATTTATTCTAATTATGTTTTGAAATACCATTATTTATTCTAATTACGTATTGAAATACCATTATTTATTCTGATTACGTATTGAAATACCATTATTTATTCTAATTACATATTGAAATACCATTATTTATTCTAATTACGTTTTGAAACACCATTATTTATTCTAATTGCGTCTTGAAATACCATTATTTATTCTAATTGCGTCTTGAAATATCATTATTTATTCTAATTACGTATTGAAATACCATTATTCATTCTAATTACGTATTGAAATAAGTTTATTTATTCCCAATTATTGAAACTTCTTTTTTTTCAAATACATATTGATATCCCCTTATTGTTTCCAATTACATTTTGAAGTGCCTTTTTTCCAATTATATACTGAAATATCTTTATTTATTTCTGTTACATATCAAAATACTTTTATTTATTTTTATTCATAGTTAAGATATTAACATTGTGGAGGTTTAAAGACATTGTAATTTATTTTTATCAAACACTGTTTATTCCACTTTATGTAACGGTACAACCCTACCGGTTTCACAGTTTTCACCTCATCATAAGTCTTGTTTGTGCTCCTGTGATCCTGAGGTGAAAACCTTGAAACCGGTAGGGTTATACCGTTATATAAAATGGAATAAACAGTGTTTGATAAAACAAATTACAATGCCTTTATTTATTCACATTACGTATTGAATTACCTTTATTTTTTCAATTCTTCTTCTTCTTCCTCTTGGTTTAGGTCGTATGACCTGTTTGTGATGGTGGGCTGTCCTGGAATGATGACGCCCACCTGTCCTTCCACCTTTTCGGCGGCCTTCCTGGTAGTCTCTTGCTGTTAGCGTTTTCAGTCTTAGCAATTTTTGCCAGTCTTATATCCTACATGTGGTCCACATGATCCACATTTTTTTCAATTACATTGTCAAATACCTTTATTTATTTCCAATTACGTATTGGAATACCTGTATTTTTTAAATTTACTCTTATTCTTTAAATTATCTTATTCTTATCAAAATACTCTTATTCTTTAAATTATGTTATCTTATTCTTTAAAAATACTCTTATTCTTTAAATTATGTTATCTTATTCTTTAAAAATACTCTTATTCTTTAAATTATGTTATCTTATTCTTTAAAAATACTCTTATTCTTTAAATTATGTTATCTTATTCTTTAAAAATACTCTTATTCTTTAAATTATGTTATCTTATTCTTTAAAAATACTCTTATTCTTTAAATTATGTTATCTTATTCTTTAAAAATACTCTTATTCTTTAAATTATGTTATCTTATTCTTTAAAAATACTCTTATTCTTTAAATTATGTTATCTTATTCTTTAAAAATATTCTTATTCTTTAAATTATGTTATCTTATTCTTTAAAAATACTCTTATTCTTTAAATTATGTTATCTTATTCTTTAAAAATACTCTTATTCTTTAAATTATGTTATCTTATTCTTTAAAAATACTCTTATTCTTTAAATTATGTTATCTTATTCTTTAAAAATACTCTTATTCTTTAAATTATGTTAACTTATTCTTTAAAAATACTCTTATTCTTTAAATTATGTTATCTTATTCTTTAAAAATACTCTTATTCTTTAAATTATGTTATCTTATTCTTTAAAAATACTCTTATTCTTTAAATTATGTTATCTTATTCTTTAAAAATACTCTTATTCTTTAAATTATGTTATCTTATTCTTTAAAAATAATCTTATTCTTTAAATTATGTATATTTATAATAAATATCCTTATTATTTTCGAATAACTTATAAAATACTGTTATTTTTTCCAATCACGTTTTGAAACACATTTGTTTATTTCCAAATAATTATTAAAATACCCAATTTTTTTCAATTTCAGTATCTTGGAATATATCTGTATCCTGTTAGTTGTCAGGTCTATTACAGAAGTCTCGTTCAAGACGTCATGAAGGAAAGGGATGATAAGAACGTCCACCGACCTGACTTGATCCACCTGTTGATGCTGGCCAAGAAGGGGAACTTGTGTCACAAGGCAGAGCAGGACACGCAGGAGGCTGGGTATTCCAACGTGGAAGAATCCACTATCGGGAGAAAAATTGTTACAAGAGGTATGTTCATTTCTTGACCTTTTGATGTTGATTGCAAAGGTCGTACGCATTGTAGTATGTAGAAAGTTAAAAAATAAAATAACGGTTCAAAATATGTGTATTTCTCCTCTGATTCTTTTATTTACCATATTGAGAAGCTAATTTCATATACTATTTGATGCATGTTTATACAATTAAATGTATTAAATGTATATGTACAAGCAAATATACAATTAATATGATTTTTTTCTATACAGTACAACCTGGTGTGTATGCACTGCCATAATCTCTCTAACCAATCAGAAATAGATCCTAAGCGAATCGAACCCGTAATCCTCGAATTGAGAGACGGGCGTCTTGCCAACCAGGCCACGGAAATCATCTTTTTGTTCATTTAATGGGTTATAAACTAAAATTGTTTCTACGTACTTCATAATTATTAATTAATAGTAGTGATTCAATAAATATTTATTCAGATTTAAAATAAACATTTAAAAATTATATTAGTAATTTGGTCACATAATACGAGGAGGGTCTGAGCCACCCACGGATTGCGATCGGTTTGATTAACAGGATACGGCCCAGTGTTGTAATTGATAATGTCTCTAAATTAAAATGAGCTATCTACTTCCCACCAACGGGGACAGGTGGTTCCGTCCAGGCCAGGGGCAAGCCAAGACATTAAAACAGCTGGTGCGAGCTACTTTATGGCCAGCATTAAAACTTGGTCAGAGTTGAACCTCGGATACCTTAGACAGATCACGTAACAAATGTGGAAGTGCTTGCTTGTATGTATAAGGACCTCGGTCACATAACGAGAAGCACAATATGTACACATATGTTACGTTAAAAATACGGTCATGGATACCAAAAATTAAATAAAAACTGGTTGGTTGATCGGAAGAAATTGCTTTAATATTGTACAATAAATCTGCCTGATGTATTTACTTGGTCTTCCTCGACTATGCTTTCAATTTAAATTTGCTTTGTTAGTCTTTCTTCATTCATTCGTTCTACATAATCAAACCATCTTCGATTTCTCTTCTTTGTAAAAGGGTATGGATTAAACTGACGGTGGTTAACCTTTTATAGAAGACGATATCTTGAGAAAAAGATGTATTTGATGAATTTTTTGTATATACAATAATATTTTCAGAGTGGTCTGAAGATGACATTACTGCACAAGCTGTGCAGTTCCTCTTGGCTATTGATACCATGAGCAGCTCTATGGGTTCGCTCAGCTACCAGCTAGCTATCACTCCTAAGCTGCAGGAGAGACTGCGAAGAGAGCTGGAAGATGCCGTGCATAAGAAGGGAGAAGACCTTGACATCACGGAGATCAACCAGCTTAAGTTTCTTGATATGATTATATCAGGTCAGTAAATTATTAGATACAAACTTGATACAAAGCAGCTTTATTGATATTTTTTAAGTAATTGTTACTGATTTATTTAATGAATAGATGAAAAGTCCATCCAAGAGTGTGCGGAAACTATTACTATAGTTCGGAAATTCTAGGATGAGTCCTGTGACAGCTCACAAATTTGCCCCAATACAACCTTATGTAATGTATTTACCTAAATAACTTGCTATTTACTAGAATTGAGGCTTATATTAAAGTTTATAAAATAATTAAAGTTACTGAACATCGTTACAAGGTTGTATTGGGGCAAATTTGTGAGCTGTCACAAGACTCATCCTAGAATTTCCGAACTATAAATACTTGTTAATTGTTAAACCTACTGACATTCTGTTCCATCAAGCCATGTCCCTTACGGGGTAGGCGAGGTGCATGGACTGAATTACATTTTCAAGAGTAATCTCCCCCAACCTGTCTCAAACGGAAGGTATTTAACCAATGCAGATCTTACCAGTATGGATGCGAAACATGGACACTTTCTGTTCGAATGAAAAAAATATTCCAGACAACACAATGCAGCATAGAGAGGTGCTTGCTAGGTTATAACAGAAGGGACCGCAAACGCAATGAATGGATACATGCTCAAACCAAAAATTGACGATGTTATAGAGGTTTAGCGGATGTCCTTGCTGGACGCGATGATGATTTTGATTGTTTGGTATTTAAATAAAATACGTCAATTAGCAATGCGGAAAGAGAGAGTGAATGAATCAATGAATAATAATTAATTATTAATGATGCTTTATTTATCGGTAAGTGGGTATTTATACATTTCAGAATGGGCGCGGGAGTGCACCCGCAATATATTTTTATCTCGCTTCTGTGCGTGCAGAAATGGTTGATTGAAATATTGCAGATATCGCAAATAATATTGTGGGTAGACAATTTGTTGGCGAAAACGGCGAGACAGCGTGATGCGTTCTCTTTCTACTGTGGAATGTATCGTAAATAGTATTTGTGGGTAAACAATTTCAATGTTTTGGTACGCGACCTTTGGACATATCCAAAGGTCGTTTCGTCGGTCGTTGACCGTGTGTGTTGACAATATTCAGCGACGACCGTAGTTCCTACAGAGGTCATAAAAAAACTGTAGTGGAAATGGGTTGGGCACGTCACCCGAACAATGGACCATCGTTGGACATATTAGGTCCTTACATATGAAATTGGCGTTTTGCCGTACTGGCAACTTTGATCTCAAATATCTTCTCTTTGGTTAGGAATTCCAAATTAAAATTTATACAGCTATTTACTCAAGTATTTGTGTTTCGAAAATTATAATTCATTTGTTTTTTCCTCAATTGTTTTTTTCCTTTGCGTCACTCAGTTTACAAAATGGAAAACTTGAAATATCGCGTTATTTACGAGTACGAGTTCCACCGTGGCACCAGTGCTGCAGAAACGGCTCGAAGGATTAATGATGTGTATGGCGACGGTGCCGCAAAAGAAAACACAGTGCGTTTTTGGTTCCAACGTTTTCGTTCTGGAAATTTCGACCTCCAGAACAAGCCCCGTGGACGGCCGGAGACCAAAGTTGATAATGAAGAATTGAAGGCTATTGTGGAAGCGGATCCATCGCAAACCACGTCCGAGTTAGCTGCAGGCTGCGGTGTTAGTGATAAAACTGTTTTAATCCACTTGAAGCAAATTGGGAAGGTGAAAAAGCTTGAAAGGTGGGTACCTCACGAATTGAGTGAAGCAAATCAACAAACGCGCGTTGACTGCTGCGTTGCATTACTCAACCGGCACAATAATGAAGGGATTTTGAATCGAATCATTACCTGTGATGAAAAGTGGATCCTGTATGATAATCGGAAGCGCTCATCGCAATGGCTGAATCCTGCCGAACCAGCCAAACCATGCCCCAAGCGAAAATTGACTCCAAAAAAGTTACTTGTGAGCGTTTGGTGGACTAGTGCTGGTGTCGTTCACTACAGCTTTCTTAAATCTGGCCAGACGATTACGGCAGATGTCTATTGTCAGCAACTGCAAACCATGATGGAAAAGCTAGCTGCTAAACAACCGAGGCTGGTTAATCGCTCTAGGCCACTGCTGCTTCATGATAACGCTAGACCACACACTGCACAACAGACGGCTACCAAATTAGAAGAGCTTCAATTGGAATGTCTAAGACATCCACCGTACTCTCCGGACCTTGCCCCGACAGATTACTATTTTTTTCGAAATTTGGATAACTTCTTGCAAGGAAAAAAATTCAACTCCGATGGGGCAGTCCAAACCGACTTCAAAATTTTTATTGATTCCCGTCCGAATGGTTTTTTTAGTAAAGGGATCGATGAACTACCTATGAGATGGCAAAAGTGCATAGATAGCAATGGTACATACTTTGATTAAATAAATATATTATATTAAAAAAAATCAACTTTATGTTCCTCCCAAACAAAACGCCAATTTCATATGTAAGGACCTAATATATGAAGTAATCCAGTGGTACCCAATAGGAAGAACTAGGCTTGTAAGAAGACCGAAGGCACGCTGGGTGGACGAAATATGTAAACAAGCAGCGATTATGTGGCACCGATGCGCAAAGGACAGGATTTCTCGGAAACAACTCGGAGAGGTCTAAATCCTGCAGTGGATGAATGTAAGCTGATGATATTTCTTGGTATTGATTTATATTTATTTTAATTACAGAAGTGTTAAGATTCTATCCACCCTTCTTGGTGTATGATAGGGCGTGCACTAAGCCTTATAAAATGCCTCCACCTGATGAAACAAGCACAAAGTCATATACGGTAAATAATACACTATTTGATATAATAACTGTTTTAAAAAAGATGTCTTTGTTCAAGTTTGGCTACCAAATATTGAATCTTTATTTTATAAAGGAATTGCACTTTTTTAAATGGTTCAAAGACGAGCAATAGAAACTCCAAGATAATCTGACTTATGAAGTTACGATATATTGCGTTTATTGAAGTTACTTACTTTGCAACAAAGATGAAATTCTGAAGTTTTGATTCAGTGTTATAAGATTTTGAGCATTCGTAATGATTGCTTAGAATTCCGTCAACAATTTTCTTTAAACAATTTTCTTTAAGCAATTTTCTTACAACTTACCAAAACTTATTTCCACAATAATCTAAGGAAACATTGTTTCCACAATAATCTAAGGAAACATTGTTTCCACAATAATCTAAGGCAACATTGTTTCCACAATAATCTAAGGCAACATTGTTTCCACAATAATCTAAGGCAATATTGTTTCTACAATAATCTAAGGAAACATTGTTTCCACAATAATGTAAGGAAACATTGTTTTGTTTATTGAATTCTGGAGACTTAAAACAAACTGTCCAATAGTCTAGTGAGTGCTGTGACATTGAACCAATGTATGAGACGTCTGGACAAGTTCCTACATACAAATCCAGGAGTGTTGTGTTTCCTTTGCTGTCTCTTTATGAACAAATAACAATTAAACTTGATATAGATATTAACAGCATCCATGCTGCCTGGCTATAATGATAATACTGCCCAATAGTGTAGTGAGTGCTGTGACATTGAACCAGCGTATGAGATGTCTGGACAAGTTCCTACACACAAACCCAGGAGTGTTGTGTTTCCTTTGCTGTCTCTTTATGAACATATGGCAGGTATACTTGATATAGATATTAACTACATCCATGCTGCTTGGCTATAATGATAATACTGCCCAATAGTGTATTGAGTGCTGTGACACTGAACCAGTGTATGAGATGTCTGGACAAGTTCCTACATACAAACCCAGCAGTGTTGTGTTTCCTTTATTGTCTCTTTATGAACATATGGCAGGTATACTTGATATAGATACTAACAGCATCCATGCTGCCTGGTATAATGATAATACTGCCCAATAGTGTAGTGAGTGCTGTGACACTGAACCAGTGTATGAGATGTCTGGACAAGTTCCTACATACAAACCCAGCAGTGTTGTGTTTCCTTTATTGTCTCTTTATGAACATATGGCAGGTATACTTGATATAGATACTAACAGCATCCATGCTGCCTGGTATAATGATAATACTGCCCAATAGTGTAGTGAGTGCTGTGACACTGAACCAGTGTATGAGATGTCTGGACAAGTTCCTACATACAAACCCAGGAGTGCTGTGTTTCATTTGCTTTTCCCTTGCTGTCTCTCAATAAACAACTATAATGATAATACTGCCCAATAGTGTACTGACTGCTGTGACACTGAACCAGTGTATGAGACGTTTGGACAAGTTCCTGCACACAAACCCAGGAGTGCTGTTTTATTTCCTTTGCTTTTACCTTGCTGTCTCTCCATAAACACATGACAGGTATACTTGATAAAGATATTAACAGCATCCATGCTGCCTGGCTATAATGATAATACTGCCCGATAGTGTAGTGAGTGCTGTGACATTGAACCAGTGTATGAGACGTTTGGACAAGTTCCTACACACAAACCCAGGAGTGCTGTTTTCTTTCCTTTATTTTTTCCTTGCTGTCTCTTTATGAACTTGACATAGATATTACCAACAGTCATACTGCTTGACTTTAGTAATAATACTTAAGTTCCATTAATGACTGAATTGTCACACAGTAGGGGAGAGTTCCTTATGACATTTGTTATAAGAACCCGTCATTAGTATTTGTAAATAAATATTTTTATTTAGTATTATTATAAAATAACTCTCAGAGAACAGTTATGGGATTTCCTTCTTTTTCTTTATTCACTTACCATAAAATAATTTATTTTAACCAAAATTTATATGTCTTATTAATTAATTTAATTTTGAATTGAAGATTTCCACGTCACAAGATGTAATCATTCCAATATACTCAATCCACCACGATCCGCGGTTCTACAATGATCCGGAGATTTTTGACCCTGAGAGGTTCTCCGAGGAGAGGAGACATGAGATTAAACCGCACACCTATATCCCTTTTGGTGCTGGACCCAGAAGCTGTGTCGGTAATTTGAACATTTTTATTTATCCTCAGTGAGATATGGCAAAACCCTAGTTTACTTGGGACACGACGAATGAAAGGCAACAAGCCCGGATCCATCAAAATTGTGTGTCCAAATTAAATTATATTGTATTTTCGCAAATTGTGTATTTATAGAATTTCTTGTTATGTCTAGATAAGAGTGCCAGATTTTAGGCTGTCCCAATAAGAGTGCCAGATTTGAGGGTGTCCTAATAAAAGTGCCAGATTTTAGGGTGTCCCAATAAGAGTGCCAGATTTGAGGGTGTCTTAATAAAAGTGCCAGATTTTAGGGTGTCCCAATAAGAGTGCCAGATTTTAGGGTGTCCCAATAAGAGTGCCAGATTTTAAAATGTCCCAATAAGAGTGCCAGATTTGAGGGTGTCCTAATAAGAGTGCATGATTTTAGGGTGTCCCAATAAGAGTGCCAGATTTTAAAATGTCCCAATAAGAGTGCCAGATTTGAGGGTGTCCTAATAAAAGTGCCAGATTTTAGGATGTCCCAATAAGAGTGCCAGATTTGAGGGTGTCCTAATAAAAGTGCCAGATTTTAGGGTGTCCCAATAAGAGTGCCAGATTTGAGGGTGTCTTAATAAAAGTGCCAGATTTTAGGGTGTCCCAATAAGAGTGCATGATTTTAGGGTGTCCCAATAAGAGTGCCAGATTTTAAAATGTCCCAATAAGAGTGCCAGATTTGAGGGTGTCCTAATAAAAGTGCCAGATTTTAGGATGTCCCAATAAGAGTGCCAGATTTGAGGGTGTCCTAATAAAAGTGCCAGATTTTAGGGTGTCCCAATAAGAGTGCCAGATTTGAGGGTGTCTTAATAAAAGTGCCAGATTTTAGGGTGTCTCAATAAGAGTGCCAGATTTTAGGGTGTCCTAATAAGAGTGCCAGATTTTAGGGTGTCCTAATAAGAGTGCCAGATTTTAGGGTGTCCCAATAAGAGTGCCAGATTTTAGGGTGTCCCAATAAGAGTGCCAGATTTTAAAATGTCCCAATAAGAGTGCCAGATTTGAGGGTGTCCTAATAAGAGTGCATGATTTTAGGGTGTCCCAATAAGAGTGCCAGATTTTAAAATGTCCCAATAAGAGTGCCAGATTTGAGGGTGTCCTAATAAAAGTGCCAGATTTTAGGATGTCCCAATAAGAGTGCCAGATTTGAGGGTGTCCTAATAAAAGTGCCAGATTTTAGGGTGTCCCAATAAGAGTGCCAGATTTGAGGGTGTCTTAATAAAAGTGCCAGATTTTAGGGTGTCCCAATAAGAGTGCATGATTTTAGGGTGTCCCAATAAGAGTGCCAGATTTTAAAATGTCCCAATAAGAGTGCCAGATTTGAGGGTGTCCTAATAAAAGTGCCAGATTTTAGGATGTCCCAATAAGAGTGCCAGATTTGAGGGTGTCCTAATAAAAGTGCCAGATTTTAGGGTGTCCCAATAAGAGTGCCAGATTTGAGGGTGTCTTAATAAAAGTGCCAGATTTTAGGGTGTCTCAATAAGAGTGCCAGATTTTAGGGTGTCCTAATAAGAGTGCCAGATTTTAGGGTGTCCTAATAAGAGTGCCAGATTTTAGGGTGTCCCAATAAGAGTGCCAGATTTTAGGGTGTCCCAATAAGAGTGCCAGATTTTAAAATGTCCCAATAAGAGTGCCAGATTTGAGGGTGTCCTAATAAAAGTGCCAGATTTTAGGATGTCCCAATAAGAGTGCCAGATTTGAGGGTGTCCTAATAAAAGTGCCAGATTTTAGGGTGTCCCAATAAGAGTGCCAGATTTGAGGGTGTCTTAATAAAAGTGCCAGATTTTAGGGTGTCCCAATAAGAGTGCCAGATTTTAGGGTGTCCCAATAAGAGTGCCAGATTTTAGGATGTCCCAATAAGAGTGCCAGATATGAGGGTGCCCTAATAAAAGTGCCAGATTTTAGGGTGTCCCAATAAGAGTGCCTGATTTTAGGATGTCCCAATAAGAGTGCCAGATTTGAGGGTGTCCTAATAAAAGTGCCAGATTTGAGGGTGTCCTAATAAAAGTGCCAGATTTGAAGGTGTCCTAATAAAAGTGCCAGATTTTAGGGTGTCCCAATAAGAGTGCCAGATTTGAGGGTGTCTTAATAAAAGTGCCAGATTTTAGGGTGTCCCAATAAGAGTGCCAGATTTTAGGGTGTCCCAATAAGAGTGCCAGATTTTAGGATGTCCCAATAAGAGTGCCAGATTTGAGGGTGTCCTAATAAAAGTGCCAGATTTTAGGGTGACCCAATAAGAGTGCCTGATTTTAGGATGTCCCAATAAGAGTGCCAGATTTGAGGGTGTCCTAATAAAAGTGCCAGATTTTAGGGTGTCCTAATAAGAGTGCCAGATTCTAGGTGTCCCAATAAAAGTGCCATATTTTAGGGTGCCCCAATAAGAGTGCCAGATTTTAGGGTGCCCCAATAAGAGTGCCAGATTTTAGGGTGTCCCAATAAGAGTGCCGGATTTTAATTATCTTCACTTAAAATGGTCTGCTGATTTGAGTACTTGGGTCAGTTGGATCTTGTTGGCATGCAGAGCCAGATCTTTCATGAGAATTCACTGTAAGGTGCTTCTTGAAACATCTAATTCCTGTGAACAATGACGAATTGATGTCCCTGGCCCTGGGGTTACAGTAACACTTTCTCTCACTGCGGCAATGTTTTCCAGTGAACGCCCGCTACGAGGACGGATGGCACGGGTGACTTATTGTCCAGAATAGAACCAGTTTCCTCAAATCTTTTAATTAATCTTCGAATTGAAGACTCATTCGGACCATTATATCGACCGAAAATTCCACAAAGTTTACGAACTGTTTCAGCAAAATTTTCCCCATTTTTATAATGAGTTTTAACAATAATGACGCGTTGTTCTTTAATGTAACGTTCCATATTTACTAATCGCAAGATTGACAGATGGCACATATGAAATTTTCAGAGCTGCCAACCTTATAATTTTTTTGCGTGAAATTTAAATCCGGCGCTCTTATTGGGATTAAATAATATAGGGTGTCACCACCTCCGTGGCCTGGTGGTAAGACGCTTGTCTATCGATCCGGAGGTTGCGGGTTCGATCCCCGTTAGAATCCAGATTTTTTAAAAATGGAATTCCAGTCTGGTTTTCACTTAGGGCCCATTAAAAACATCTTTTTGGTTGGTTGGAAGAGATTGCCACATGGCAATAAACTCGCCAGGTGAAATAAAAAAAAAAATTAAAATAAAAAATTGTTTCCAGCTTCCAGATTTGCCCTTATGCAGTTAAAATGTTTCGCATACCATATGGTACGAAACTTCAGCTTTGTTCCGTGTCCTAAAGCAGAAGTGCCTTTTAAAATTAAAACGGACGAGTTCAGTCTAAATGCAGCTAATGGGTTTTGGATTGGATTAGTACCCAGGTGTGTCAAATGAAATGTTTAGCGGATTTGTTTTTGAAATAATATTAAAAAAAAAAGATATTTTGTAAGATAGTTTATTGATTAACTTTTATTAAATAAAATACATATGTACATACCCTCATATTATCCATTGTTGTAAGCATAAAGGACATAGATTTATATTTTTACAAATATACATAACATCAAGCCATTACTCTGTTGGTTTAACCACTTGACAGTTTTGCCCGAGCGTGACTCGGGCACGAAGTTTTTTTTATAATGACAAGCCCGAGCCTCGTTCGGGCAAATCTTGTTTCTACGACTAGGGAGTGTTTCTCCCAAACATTTTTTGGGCAAACGACGCTCGGGAGAAACACTCCCAACAAGCTGAAACCAGATTTGCCCGAACGAGGCTCGGGCTCGTCAGTATAAAAAAAACTTCGTGCCCGAGTCACGCTCGGGCAAAACTGTCAAGTGGTTAAGCAGAGAGGATATATCACAATATTTTAATATACGAACGCACATCTTTTATCTATTCTACATCCATACACTTTCTCTCACAATTCATACGATTTTCTGACTTTTTACACTGCTTTCTTTCAAAATATCATTTACTTGATCCAACTATACTTTCCATAGTGTTCTTTTACCACATCTTCCACTCATATTTGCACTGTGTATTTATTTTGTTAGTCTTTCTGCATTCATTCATTCATTCCTCATGTCCAATCCATCTTAGAGTGCTTTCTTCATCTTACTCAACACATCAGTCTAATGTTCACATTCATTCCTAATCATTTCATTCCGTATATTACCATACATTGTCACCCCATGTATCCTTTTCCATGTGCACACATTTCTATAGCATTTATTCGGCTATTTTCAATCTTATTCGAGGTTCAAGTATATATGTTTTAGTACTCATTGACTTGGTTTCCTATCGCTACACGTCATTCTATATCCCTTGTAATTTTTCCATCATCTGAGAATATACTACCTTAATAGCAAAATTCTTCAACTTGCTCTAATATTTTATTATCAATATATCGCATTTACTTTTCCTTCCATATATCACTTTGACTTTGGATTTTACAATATTCATTCTCAGATCAATTTTACAATTTTCGTTTACAATATATTGTAAACAAAAATTGTGTTAAAAGTCTGATTTATATTCGTAACTGATGCATTCTCTAAGATTAACTCAAACTGAAAATTTTAACACTAAAAGATTAACTCAAACTGAAAACCTATACTTAAAAATACAACCTGATTTTGTTTTCTTCCTATATCATTAAGGGATTATTTAATTTATAATCCTGTAATTTTCTATTTCTCGAATAATTTTTATGGCTCGATTACAGTGTTTACCAACAAAGCATTGCCCAGTTTTCCTGTTACTTTTTCACATTATGTAAACTAGTATTATTTCTTGAATCTTAGAAAATACCTTGGTTTCACTTTGTGGTGTTATGTTTATAAATTTTTTAATAAAAGAAATAAAACACTTGTTTTTTATTCACCACTGTTTTATTTTAGCCCACTACCGGTTTCAAAGACCTCCATCTTCCTCGTCAGGTGAAGATCTACTTCTTCTTCTTCCTCTTCTTTTAGGCCTGTTATGGTCCTGCATCATCGTTTCCCTCTTGTGACGTGGACTGCCAGCTGTCTTGTCTTTCCATCTTTTGGGAGGTCATCCTGGAGGTCTGCTCACTTGGGGGATACTGTCCCTGGCCATTCTTACAGCTCTTGGTTCCGCCATTCTGGATACATGTTCGTTCCGGAACCTTCTTCTCTGTCGTCCCCATCTGATAATATCTTCAACTTCGCACATCCTTCGGATTTCTGTGTTTCGTACTCTATCACGAAGGGTTTTGCCAGCGATACTCCTGAGTACCTTCATTTCGCTGGTTCGAAGGAGATTTTTGGTTCTGACAGTGTCGGCTCTGGACTCTATGTTGTATGTCATTATGGGGTGGACACAGGTCTTGTATATATATTTGGATGTACATATACTTGTTTTTCCAGATAGTGTTCTTTAAACTAAATTATGTGAAGATAGTGTTCTTTAAACTAAATTATTAACAAGTGAAGATTAACTAAATTATGTCTAAAAATATATTTTTTAATAATTGCAATAGGTACTGGAGAGGGGAAGGGGAGTAGTGGCTTATAAAGGTAGGGGAGTAGGTCATCGTCGCTGCTGGGCCTCGTAGTTAAGGATCCCCTCGCCACTCCATCGTCAGTCCTGGACCGCTTTCCCACGTCGATCGTGTGATCTTTTGAGAGAGAACAACCTGATCCTGGATGCGCACCCCCTCCCGCAAATGCCATAGACATATGGACCCTGCTGAGCCGCCTGGCCATGTTGACTGTTTCTCACACGTCTAGCCGCTGAGACACCATCAGTTCGATAACATATGGCTCTCCACCCCTCACGGTCCTGAGCCATCTGCTCCCAGTCCTCAGGTACCCCACACAAAGTCAACGACTCTCGCAGACTATCCTTATAGCACTTTCTCTGCCCGCCAACCCTTTGCTTGCCTACGACCTCTCCGTATAAAATGCGTTTTGGGAGTCTATGATCACCCATGCGTATCACATGCCTGGTCCATTGCAATTTCGCCTTTACAACCATTTCTTCCATAGGTTTACAGTTGGAGCGTTTCAGGACAGAAACATTTGTGACACGATCACTCCAAAGGATCTGAAGAATTCGGCGAAGGAAACACTGGTGGGACATTTCAAAGCTTTGAATGTGCCTTCTATAGGGAACCCAAGTCTAGACCCATTGAGAAGTGTGGGGAGGACAGTAGGTAGGTGTCAAAAGGGTGGCTGTTGAATGGGAAACATATTTAGTTTGTGACATGATCCCTCCAGTGGATCTGAAAAATTTGCCGAACGAAACGCTGGTGGAACATTTCTAGGCTTTGAATATGCCTTCTATAGGGAACCCAAGTCTCAGACCCATAAAGAAGTGTGGGGAGGACAGTAGGTAGGTGTCAAAAGGATAGCTGTTGAATGGGAAACATATTTAGTTTGTGACATGATCCCTCCAGTGGATCTGAAAAATTTGCCGAACGAAACGCTGGTGGAACATTTCTAGGCTTTGAATGTGCCTTCTATAGGGAACCCAAGTCTCAGACCCATAAAGAAGTGTGGGGAGGACAGTAGGTAGGTGTCAAAAGGATAGCTGTTGAATGGGAAACATATTTAGTTTGTGACATGATCCCTCCAGTGGATCTGAAAAATTTGCCGAACGAAACGCTGGTGGAACATTTCTAGGCTTTGAATGTGCCTTCTATAGGGAACCCAAGTCTCAGACCCATAAAGAAGTGTGGGGAGGACAGTAGGTAGGTGTCAAAAGGATAGCTGTTGAATGGGAAACATATTTAGTTTGTGACATGATCCCTCCAGTGGATCTGAAAAATTTGCCGAACGAAACGCTGGTGGAACATTTCTAGGCTTTGAATGTGCCTTCTATAGGGAACCCAAGTCTCAGACCCATAAAGAAGTGTGGGGAGGACAGTAGGTAGGTGTCAAAAGGATAGCTGTTGAATGGGAAACATATTTAGTTTGTGACATGATCCCTCCAGTGGATCTGAAAAATTTGCCGAACGAAACGCTGGTGGAACATTTCTAGGCTTTGAATGTGCCTTCTATAGGGAACCCAAGTCTCAGACCCATAAAGAAGTGTGGGGAGGACAGTAGGTAGGTGTCAAAAGGATAGCTGTTGAATGGGAAACATATTTAGTTTGTGACATGATCCCTCCAGTGGATCTGAAAAATTTGCCGAACGAAACGCTGGTGGAACATTTCTAGGCTTTGAATGTGCCTTCTATAGGGAACCCAAGTCTCAGACCCATAAAGAAGTGTGGGGAGGACAGTAGGCAGGTGTCAAAAGGATAGCTGTTGAATGGGAAACATATTTAGTTTGTGACATGATCCCTCCAGTGGATCTGAAAAATTTGCCGAACGAAACGCTGGTGGAACATTTCTAGGCTTTGAATGTGCCTTCTATAGGGAACCCAAGTCTCAGACCCATAAAGAAGTGTGGGGAGGACAGTAGGCAGGTGTCAAAAGGATAGCTGTTGAATGGGAAACATATTTAGTTTGTGACATGATCCTTCCAGTGGATCTGAAAAATTTGCCGAACGAAACGCTGGTGGAACATTTCTAGGCTTTGAATGTGCCTTCTATAGGGAACCCAAGTCTCAGACCCATAAAGAAGTGTGGGGAGGACAGTAGGCAGGTGTCAAAAGGATAGCTGTTGAATGGGAAACATATTTAGTTTGTGACATGATCCCTCCAGTGGATCTGAAAAATTTGCCGAACGAAACGCTGGTGGAACATTTCTAGGCTTTGAATGTGCCTTCTATAGGGAACCCAAGTCTCAGACCCATAAAGAAGTGTGGGGAGGACAGTAGGCAGGTGTCAAAAGGATAGCTGTTGAATGGGAAACATATTTAGTTTGTGACATGATCCCTCCAGTGGATCTGAAAAATTTGCCAACGAAACGCTGGTGGAACATTTCTAGGCTTTGAATGTGCCTTCTATAGGGAACCCAAGTCTCAGACCCATAAAGAAGTGTGGGGAGGACAGTAGGTAGGTGTCAAAAGGATAGCTGTTGAATGGGAAACATATTTAGTTTGTGACATGATCCCTCCAGTGGATCTGAAAAATTTGCCGAACGAAACGCTGGTGGAACATTTCTAGGCTTTGAATGTGCCTTCTATAGGGAACCCAAGTCTCAGACCCATAAAGAAGTGTGGGGAGGACAGTAGGTAGGTGTCAAAAGGATAGCTGTTGAATGGGAAACATATTTAGTTTGTGACATGATCCCTCCAGTGGATCTGAAAAATTTGCCGAACGAAACGCTGGTGGAACATTTCTAGGCTTTGAATGTGCCTTCTATAGGGAACCCAAGTCTCAGACCCATAAAGAAGTGTGGGGAGGACAGTAGGTAGGTGTCAAAAGGATAGCTGTTGAATGGGAAACATATTTAGTTTGTGACATGATCCCTCCAGTGGATCTGAAAAATTTGCCGAACGAAACGCTGGTGGAACATTTCTAGGCTTTGAATGTGCCTTCTATAGGGAACCCAAGTCTCAGACCCATAAAGAAGTGTGGGGAGGACAGTAGGTAGGTGTCAAAAGGATAGCTGTTGAATGGGAAACATATTTAGTTTGTGACATGATCCCTCCAGTGGATCTGAAAAATTTGCCGAACGAAACGCTGGTGGAACATTTCTAGGCTTTGAATGTGCCTTCTATAGGGAACCCAAGTCTCAGACCCATAAAGAAGTGTGGGGAGGACAGTAGGTAGGTGTCAAAAGGATAGCTGTTGAATGGGAAACATATTTAGTTTGTGACATGATCCCTCCAGTGGATCTGAAAAATTTGCCGAACGAAACGCTGGTGGAACATTTCTAGGCTTTGAATGTGCCTTCTATAGGGAACCCAAGTCTCAGACCCATAAAGAAGTGTGGGGAGGACAGTAGGCAGGTGTCAAAAGGATAGCTGTTGAATGGGAAACATATTTAGTTTGTGACATGATCCCTCCAGTGGATCTGAAAAATTTGCCGAACGAAACGCTGGTGGAACATTTCTAGGCTTTGAATGTGCCTTCTATAGGGAACCCAAGTCTCAGACCCATAAAGAAGTGTGGGGAGGACAGTAGGTAGGTGTCAAAAGGATAGCTGTTGAATGGGAAACATATTTAGTTTGTGACATGATCCCTCCAGTGGATCTGAAAAATTTGCCGAACGAAACGCTGGTGGAACATTTTTAGGCTTTGAATGTGCCTTCTATAGGGAACCCAAGTCTCAGACCCATAAAGAAGTGTGGGGAGGACAGTAGGTAGGTGTCAAAAGGATAGCTGTTGAATGGGAAACATATTTAGTTTGTGACATGATCCCTCCAGTGGATCTGAAAAATTTGCCGAACGAAACGCTGGTGGAACATTTCTAGGCTTTGAATGTGCCTTCTATAGGGAACCCAAGTCTCAGACCCATAAAGAAGTGTGGGGAGGACAGTAGGCAGGTGTCAAAAGGATGGCTTTCGAATGGGACACATATCTAGCAGAGGACTATTATTGAAATTAACTCAGTTGTTTCCAATTTCTAATATTGAGACTTCATTTAATGCTTTTTTTGAATCTTAAGAGTTTCTATGTTGTGCAGCTGCGCTTGTATTATTAGTGGGTTCTTTTTACGTAAATGTTATTGTATTTTGTGCTGTTTCTTTTATGTCTTGTTGTAAAGTATATTTATTACTTGTCCTTTTATGTCTCGTTGTAAAGTATATTTATTACGTGTCCTTTTATGTCTTGTTGTAAAGTATATTTATTACTTGTTCTTTTATGTCTCGTTGTAAAGTATATTTATTACGTGTCCTTTTATGTCTTGTTGTAAAGTATATTTATTACTTGTTCTTTTATGTCTCGTTGTAAAGTATATTTATTACGTGTCCTTTTATGTCTTGTTGTAAAGTATATTTATTACTTGTTCTTTTATGTCTTGTTGTAAAGTATATTTATTACTTGTTCTTTTATGTCTTGTTGTAAAGTATATTTATTACTTGTTCTTTTATGTCTTGTTGTAAAGTATATTTATTACTTGTTCTTTTATGTCTTGTTGTAAAGTATATTTATTACTTGTCCTTTTATGTCTCGTTGTAAAGTATATTTATTACGTGTCCTTTTATGTCTTGTTGTAAAGTATATTTATTACTTGTTCTTTTATGTCTTGTTGTAAAGTATATTTATTACTTGAATTTTATGTCTTGTTGTAAAGTATATTTATTACTTGAATTTTATGTCTTGTTGTAAAGTATATTTATTACTTATCTTTTATGTGTTGTTGTAAAGTATATTTATCACTTGTCTTGTAAAGTATATTTATTACTTGTCTTTTATGTCTCATTGTAAAGTATACTTCTGTGGCGTTATGGCAGAAGTTGATATGTCCGTTTTACCATAGTTTACTGGAGAAGCAATATTAACTTTGGTAAACTGTTAAAATCAGTACAAATAAGCATTTTTAAGTTTTTCCAAACGATATATCTTTTGTTTGGATAATGACTGACACATCAAGTTTTGCGACAACATGCTGAGAAATATTTTCTATAAATTGGCCATAACGCCACAGATTTATTACTTGTCTTTTATGTCTTGTAAAGTATATTTTTTACTTGTCTTTTATGTCTTGTTGTAATTTATATTTATTACTTGTCTTTTATGTCTTGCTGTAAATATATATCATAAAGTATATTTATTACTTGTCTTTTGTCTTGTTGTAAAGTATATTTATTACTTGTCTTTTTTAATTCATTACTGAAGTCGCTTATTTTTTTACATGACTATGTTGATACTTGTTGTTTTTAACTAAATTATCTAACAAATTGTATTCTTCCTTTATATTTTTATTTCTCCTAAATTGACCAATAATTAATCTTCCTTTAATTTTTTGTATCAGTTGTTTATATAAATGATATACAAATTATAATCGTTTTTTCAAAAGCCTTGGGCATATACACATATGTACCAAAAGCCTTGGGCATATACACGTATGTACCAAAAATAAATTATTTCCTAATTTTATAGAAATGTGAAATAAACTATAAAAAGATATTTTCCACGGATCTTCGCAGTTTCATGTCGAGGATTGCATTTTGTTGAATCTTCCTGGTTTGAATATTGACTTTCATTAATATGATTTGAAATTTGTATATTTTCATTAATATGATTTGAAATTTGTGTCTTTTCATTAATATGATTTGAAATTCGTATCTTTTCATTAATATGATTTGAAATTTGTATATTTTCATTAATATGATTTGAAACTTGTGTCTTTTCATTAATATGATTTGAAATTCGTATCTTTTCATTAATATGATTTGAAATTTGTATCTTTTTATTAATATGATTTGAAATTTGTATTTTTTCAATAATATGTTTTGAAATTTGTATCTTTTCATTAATATGTTTTGAAATTTGTATCTTTTAATTTTTACAAGTGGACTCATGACCAGCTCCATCGTATTGTATTACATTTTCATTGTAAACCTGGCGTGCTTATTTTCACATGTTTACTGGCGTCCATATTGTCATGCCTTCTCGTCCGACCAACCAGAAAACTATTAAATAGACTTTAAGTGTAAATGAGACTGGAACATATATAAAAAAGAGTGTAAACAGAAATGGAACTCACCACCCTTGGATTTGAACCACTAGATCAGTGGTCACCAAATATTTTTTATCGTGTACACAGAAGAAATTTAAAGTGCAAACCCCTGAGCTACCGCCTGACTGATAACAGTTTGCGAAACATGCAATATCTTCACTAAACTCACTAAAATTTGCTGCCTCTGTCTCTTCTACGATTACCCGATAGTGTCGCCGCTATCAATTACTTGCCTGTTTGATGTTTATGATCGTGTTATTTAAAAATAAGTTAGTATTTATTCATCTTTAATAGATTTTCTTATTTTTTCTGTCACTTGGCATACTCCCAAGTATTGACTCGTGTGCCCCACTTTGGAGACCACTAACCTATTCTATGGAGGTCCTTATGTATTAGGATAAATTAAATAAAAATTAAGGAAAAAGAGAGGGTAATTAAAATAATTATTCACAATAACAAATTTTATTAAATATATTTAAAAAAATATTAACGCTTGGTTAAAAAAATTGTTTTCCAAACTCAAGTACACTTTATTTAGTGTTGCAATAATAAAAAATATTTGTTTTGTTGATTTTTTTTGTCAAATTGTATTTTTAATAACATTTTAAGTTAAGTTTTGGCACAACAATGTCGTTGATGTTTTCTTTTTGTCAAAATTGTGTATTTATGAAAAATCCAAAAACATTTATATATTTTTTTTTTGCTATTTACAACCTTTTAAATTTAATTAACAGTGATTATAATAACAATTTTTAATAGCAAAAATTGTTTTGTTTTATTTTTTCTAAATTGTGCTCTTATTAACCCTTTAAGTGCCGCAAGGTATTAGTATGACTGATCCCGGTGGGCCGTTAATTTTTTAGCAATAATAAAATCTAATAGAATTATATTTTTTATATATATATATATATATATATATATATATATATATATATATATATATATATATATATATATATATATATATATATATATATATATATATATATATATATATATATATATATATATATATATATATATATTCAAAGCATATTATGGAGGTTTACTAAATACGTACAAAATATGTCATTTGTGTCGCCGTTTACTCAGAAAAACACAACTAAAACTTTAACAAAATGTCAGGGTTGTCACAGCTCATTACAGAAAATACGGAAACATATGTTAGTAAAATATTTGATAAAATTAAAAGTATGTGTAATACAAAAATATGAATTATTTTAATAACGCACGGAAAGTAAATAATGTAACTATAAAATCATTTCAAATTTCAACTATTAAATAAGCAGAACGCTTACACTGCAACCCTGTATTAGAGACACATGTCCACTGTCATGCCAAGCTTTTAGGTAAATCTCTGTAAATTCGGTAATATCTGTAAACTGTAATATTATAGTATTTATTCATCATCTCAATAGATGTCTCTATATGTACCATGTTTAAGATTATTCGAATTAGTACTAGACGTTGGCTAGAAACGGGCATAAAATTGAGCGATTTAACTCGTTAATTTTGTATGGCCGGCGCCACGGGCACGGCAACAGAGAGCGAGTAAACTCGCTTACGGCACATAACCGGTTAAAGATTATTTTAGTAAAGTTTTGATACAACAATGTATTTTATTTTACGCATGACAAGAAATACACATAATTTGCGAAAAAACAAGAGGTAATTTAATTCTGAGACACAATTTTAATGGATCTGGGTTTGTTGCCTTTCATTTGTCGTGTCCCTAGTAAACTAGGCTTTTGCCTGTATCTCACTGTGGACATATATCGTGAAAAAATAAATCGATACTTCTTTCCGATTTTTGATTACATAAAACCCCGTCGCACATCCTCATCAACCTGACAAACAGTGACACTCAATTACATGTGAACACATCACGCGAATCAAACCCCTCACACTTCATCACTCCAGACAGACCAAAAACTAATGATATATTTTTGACAAAATTTAATGCATTGTGTCAACATTGTGTATTTTGAAGAATCGTTAAGTATTTCTGATAAATTTTGGTTTGATTAAAAGTGTTTATGATATGAATATTTCAACAACAAAAAATTTTGCTGTTTATTTTTTCAAACTGTCCGTTTAACAACCACTTTTGTTAAAATTTTGATACAACAAAATCAATGACATTTTTGATAAAATTGTATGAATTCTATTACATTGTTGCGTATTTTGACAAATTTATAAGTAATTCTATACTAATTTTGTCCTTAGCACCTATTTTACTAAATTTTAATACAAAAAAAGTCATAAATTACTCTTTTTCATCAACTTTTTTAGTTCTTAGGTCAAACCTATATAAAAATAATGTTTTCTTGTAAAAAAGATGCATTTTTGTTAGGTTTCATAATTTTTTTGTTATGTTTAATAATTTTTTGTTATGTTTCATATTTTTTTTGTCATGTTTCATATTTTTTTTGTCATGTTTCATAATTTTTTTGTTATGTTTCATAATTTTTTTGTTATGTTTCATAATTTTTTTGGCATGCAACTCACATATCGCTCTTGCTGACAGTTAACCTGAGGTGGTATATGTGGGTTTACTTTTTATTTGGTTTTCTGCCATACGTTTTTGTTTTTTTCTTTTTTTTTTTTTATTCTTTAATCTAGATATGCGGGGGTGTGGGATGGAAGCCCCCTGATGCCCTTGCGGTCGGGCTCGCCCTACATTGGTGGGGTGTATCTCGGCCGGGAGAATGTTTGTGGGATGAGCCCGGACCTTTTAGTGTCTTCTCTCTTGAATGTATTTTTTTTTGTCATCTATTTATTTTCTGTGTTTATTTTTTTTTATATATATTCTTGTTCTACGTGTTGAAGGGTGTGGGCTGAAAAACATCTGTTGTCCCCGTGGCTGGGTTCGCCCTATATTGGTGGGGTGTATCTTGGCCGAGGGGATGCTATTAGATGAGCCCAGACCTTTTGATAGCTTCTGTATTTAATGTATTATCTGCAATTTATGTGTTTTAGAAGTGTTATTTAAATATAATCTGTACATACTATGTTGCTATCAATAAACCTATTATTTATTTATTTATTATTATTATTATATAACACATATTTAAGACTTGCCCAGTAACTTGTAACTGAATTAGGAAAGAGACCAGAAGTATAAGAAATGATCTCCGATATCGGAGTAAGTGAGACGAGTTTGGGAAACAATTTTTTATTATCTAAAACTATCTCACTACTTGGCAACTTTGAAAGAACAAAAATAAAGAAGTTTATCTTAAAAAGTAATCATTTTTCTAACAGTTAAGACATTAACACTGCGGAGGTTCAAATACATTTTGATTTGTTTTATCAAACGCTGTATTTTCACTTAAGCTAATGGTATGACTTTACCGGTTTCAAGGTTTACACCTCATCAAATTATAGTTTACACCTCATCAAATTAGAAATAAATTGGACAGATTAGAGGCCTTGCAAATATCAAAGTCAATGCATTAAGATGAACACATGGTAAACACATATCGTCGTTGTTCTGCAAAAAGCATTTAAGTCCAAATATTGAGTTGTGAGATAAATGCAATTTAAGTTTAGGAAGGCGATGTAAAATCAAGTTATATGACTTTTTTTCATAACAGCTCGCTGTTATGAAAAAACAGCGAGCAATAATATAACAGCGAACGACGTTATTCAATAACAGCGAACAGCTTTTTTTCATAACCATATCACTTTTGGACATAAATATTTTTTCCATGATATTTTTATTTTAAGTATTATAAAATGGTATCAAAAAATCATTTTAAGCAAAAATGGACTAAAATGCTTTTCGCAGAACAACGACGATATGTTCCCAAGGTCTCACCGCTGCTTGCTGAAGTCCTTTTCTTAGTAAATTCTACTGCTCATTCATTTTACTGTAATGTCCTTTTGCCAAAAATTAGTTATGAACTCTAATAATTATAATTTTCCACGCAAATCAATGATCCACTTAGTAAACAGGTCTGGCGATGGTATTGATTGGTTGATCTGTAGTAAACAGGTCTGGCGATGGGATTGATTGTTTGATCTGTAGTAAACAGGTCTGGCGATGGGATTGATTGTTTGATCTGTAGTAAACAGGTCAGGCGATGGGATTAATTGTTTGATCTGTAGTAAACAAGTCTGGCGATGTGATTGATTGTTTGATCTGTAGTAAACAGGTCTGGCGATGGGATTGATTGGTTGATCTGTAGTAAACAGGTCTGGCAATGGGATTGATTGGTTGATCTGTAGTAAACAGGTCTGGCGATGGGATGACTGGTTTATTACTCATTGGTGAGCGGTTAAATTCTCAGGACTTCCCCTATATCCAAAAATTCAATATCAAAATATCTCAAGATTATTATCGCAAGTATGGAGTTTCGATTGTTCTTTTCATATAAATTATTACGTATTTTAAGCTTTTTTAATTTTATCTTTAATAATGTGACATCTGTGAACATTAATTTGTCAAAACTTTGAATCTTAATTTATAATATCGTAATCAGGTGCGCGAACAAATAAAAACCAGTGACATCATCATATTTATATAACGCGTACAAACATAAACTAGTTACAGTACCCGGCGGTAAGTAATACACATCGGACTTGAGAAAAATACTGTCGGCCATAATCGGTTGACTTCGGCTTTGTAGAGCATCGTCTCTGTCATTTATACATGTGTTCCGTCGCGATTTGTCAGTCGTCAACTGGACTGTTAGCGCATCGTGCGACTTAGACGACGCTCTACAAAGGCGAAGTTAGTATTATGGCCGACAGTCTTTACTTACCGCTGGGTACTGTACTCTGTGTAAACAAGTGTGACCATGTCACAATCAAATAAGTGACAATTATAATATATTTTTTAATTCGTACACGCTAGCTGCCCATTGAAAAATAGTAAGGATTTTAAAAATTGATTTTACCGTTAAATGTTGTCTTAATACGGTGGAAATATGTCGAGAAAATTTTACTCGACATATTTCCACCATATTATTTTTACTCCGGTTGTTTTTTTAGTGATTGTGTAATTTTTAATTAGATTTTTTTTGTGAAATTTGTTCCCTTGAATTTTGAATTAATTGACTTTTACTGTAGTGCTATTTTACAGAGTTGTTTAGGCCGAGGCCACACCAAAGTGCTTCGTTAGGTGCTAAGCTAAGTTTTACGTGACTCATATACTAGGTGACTTCATGCTTGGCCACACCAAAGTGCTATGCACAAATTCATTTGACAGTTGGGAGCGGTTGAGTCAACATACGATGCCACTCTCAAAACTAACCAATTTCATTACAACTTACCTTATCTTTATTTACTTCCTGTGCAACTTCATTCCAAAGTGATTTTATTACAGGTACATTTTTGTATAATTTGCTCGATGGGTTCCACAAAGGCTCCCTTTTATACAAGGCTGTCATTAAAACTTCAGCCATCTTGTAAATTAACCAACATGTCTGTTCGCTAGGAGATTCACTCGATGACTAATCGTCATGCAACGTGGCGCGAAGCGTGCAGTGTGGCCACTGCGATAGTATGCGGTACGTTGGTTCGCTAGGATATGTCGCCTAACTCGCAGCATAGCTCTAAGCATCAAGCGAGGCTCCTACCTGTGTGGCCGAGGCCTAATTGATTTTTTTACTTAGAATACTTGTGTAGCATGCTAATTTAGATTGAAAATTAACTTTTTCAAGTGATGGATAGCTTGTTCGGAGTTTCGGTCCGATGGTAGGACACCTTACTCCTTCATCGGATAAGTTCTGACTGTTAAGATATTTATTGGAAATGTAACAGTGTTACATCTTCAAAATATAATAGTTTCAATAAAATATGATTTATAAGGTGAGTATTTTTAAGAATTATAAATGAGATTCTATTATATTTTTGTTCCTTCAAAATTTCATTTAAATCTAGATATATAATTTATTTCTAATATAATATCATACAATAAAACATTATCAAACCCTGGTAAAGTATTACATCTGTAGGGATATGAAAATACCACATTAACAATGTTATTTCTTAAAAATGAACACTCCAAAAGCGGAGCCTTAAGTAGCTACTGCAATATCACATTTTTAGGTTAGGTTTTATCAAATTTTGAAATGGTTTAGACACGTCGAAATGATTGGTGATGAAAGACTAAAAAAATTATAATAGTATAAATAGGAGTCATGGTAGAAGATGACATTGGTATGATATCTTCTACCATGACTCCCATTTATGATGAATTGACCATTGGTAATTTAAACCTCAGAAAGCAAAACAGCAGATAGAGGTCACTACTCTAGTTTTATATTAATTGCACTTTTCAAGTATTTTATTGTCGCATAATTGAAAAATATTGGTCCTAATTGTCTCCGATAATTCTGATGAATACTCTAATGTTCCTTGCTAACATCTCTTTTGACACTTGTTGGTTTGCGTCTGCTGAAAGAAAAATTAAACACATTTTTTATAAATTTCTATGAGCAATTCTGAATAATTTTTCCTTTTAACTGAAAAACAATTCTCCAAAATTCCATGAAAATCCAATGAAACACTGTTTCGCTAACAAATTGTGCAAAGCTGTGACAGTATATGAGATGTCTGGACAAGTTACTACCCATGAGTGTTTTTTTAGTGATGTTCTGTTCCCTTTGCATTCCCTTGCTGCCACTCCATGAACATATGACAGGTAAACTAGATAAAGATATTAACAGCATCCATGCTGCCTGGCTATAATGATAATACTGCCCAATAGTGTAGTGAGTGCTGTGACACTGAACCAGTGTATGAGACGTCTGGACAAGTTCCTACACACAAACCCAGGAGTGCTGTTTAGTGGTGTTCTGTTTCCTTTGCTTTTACCTTGCTGTCACTCCATGAACATGTGACAGGTAAACTTGATATAGATATTAACAGCATCCATGCTGCCTGGCTATAATGATAATACTGCCCAATAGTGTAGTGAGTGCTGTGACACTGGACCAGTGTATGAGACGTCTGGACAAGTTCCTACACACAAACCTGGGAGTGCTGTTTAGTGGTGTTCTGTTTCCTTTGCTTTTCCCTTATTATCTCTCCATGAACATATGACAGATATACTTGGTTAACAGCATCCATGCCTCCTGGCTATACTGTTGATAATAATACTGAGATGATTTATATTAGGTAAAGCGAAAAGAAATGTCAATTTTCATTTGGTGTCACGTTGAAATCAGTTTGCCACCAGTTACCGTTGGGTTAATATGTCGTGGTTGGTATCGTTTTGAAACTCTATTAATATCCTTTCTGTTTTGATATTCCTTTTTTGGTTTTGGTCCATAGTACAAAAATGCAAAAGCCAGAGATTGAAGAGACACATTTGCGGAATCAGGTACCTGTGTCTACCCTCAGCCGACATTGACTCTGAAAAAGGTTTTCCTTTGTGTTTGGTGGTATATTTTGGGAGTTATTCATTATGAATTACTAAAACCTGGTCAGACTGTTACAGCAGATGTGTATTGTGCCCAATTCGAAAGATTAAAGGCAGAACTGCTTAAAAAACGATCAGTTTTAGTAAACAATCAAAGAAGAATTCTACAACATGATAATGCAAGAGCACACGCAGCAAGGATTACGCAGGACAAAATAAGAGAGCTAGATTTAGAAATTCTGCAGCATCCACCATATTCACCTGATATTGCACCTTTGGATTACCATATTTTTAAGTCGATGGAACATTCGCTTCGAGATAAAAAATGTACGAATGTCGAACAAGTCCGAAATCACTTGGAGTCATATTTTACCGAAAAACCACCAGAATGTTACGAATAAGATATTAAAAAATTGCCTATTCTGTGGAGGAAGATCATCGGTAACAACGGTAATTATTTAAAGGAATAATATTGTAAAGTTTTTGTTTAGATCAATTTTTTGTCACATCAAAAAATATTGTCATTTCTTTCCGCGTTACCTTATATTACAGTTAGATACTGCAGAAAATTATGTACCAAGAGTCACACTTCGAAAAGATCCAATCCTAGAAATAATTTGTGGGGGAATCGTCTTGAAAAGCCGGCAATATAAATCTGGAACGAAAGAGCACCCTTGAGGAAGGTCTACTGTTTAAACAGCGCTATATAAATTGCCCTTTTATTATTTTTATTATGAGTCCATCAGCCAATCGTGGACAAGCTTCAAGAGCTTATAAAAGGTCATGCTATCTTTAAAATAAATTGGGTCCTAATGAAAATAAAACACATGTCGTGGAAGACAAACATCTTAGCAATTAGGCCACGGAGGTAGTATCTTGTTTCAAATTACAGTAGAACACCGATTATCCGTGGTAAATCGGGAACACTCGAGCCCGGAAAATTGAAAAACACGGTTAATTAAACGTTTTAAGAGTTGAAGTGATAGATAAATTTTACTACGCAAGATGAGTACACGAACAAGCTTTCTCAATGTTTGACAGATACAACTGCTAAATGTCGGTATCATACCGTAGCAAGCCCCAGATACACATATTTTTATGTCGATGGGCAAATACTGCCAATTTACTAGCGTTAGTCAATTGGTATAATATAAATCGTAGATTGTACGAGGCGTATCCAGAAAGTAAGTGTACTGAGGCTCTCACGACCGGATGGATTTTATTTTCGACATGTTGGCTACACTTCCGTGTAGCCTGACCCTTCCCCTCCGCAACGAGACCGGTTCGAGGTCAGTACGTTGAGAAGTGTCGACGCGACAACACGTTTCGTGAAAAATGTCAAACCAATCTCCCGCCAAGTGCGAAATTTTGTAAAAAGACAAGAGTTTTTGAGGCGCTGCAAACTCCATGGAGATGAATTTCTCCGCTCCATCGTTACTGGAGATGAAACTTGGGTTGCACACTACACGCCTGAAACCAAAAGGCAGTCTCAACAGTGGCGTCACACCTCTTCATCCTCCGCCAAAAAGTTCAAAACCACAATTTCAGCCAAGAAAATAATGGCATCCGTGTTTTGGGACTGTCAAGGCATAATTTTAATTGAATATATGCCTCAAGGGGAGACCATCAACTCTGCAAGATACTGTAAGACCCTAAAAAAATTGGGGAGGGTGATTCAGAACAAGAGGAGTGCTGACAAAGGGAGTCTGCCTGCTGCACGACAATGCAAGACCACACACGGCCAACACCACGAAGGAACTGCTCGCCTCGTTTAAATGGGATGTCCTGAACCATCCCGCGCATTCCCATGACCTAGCACCTTCAGATTACTATCTCTTTACCTCCCTGAAGCTGCACATGGGTGGAAAAAGGTTTTCAACCGACGAGGAGCTAAAGGAGGAGGTGGAGAAGTGGACGGAGGGGTTGGCGGGAAACTACTTCGAGGAAGGCATCAAAAAGTTGAAAACCCGCTTCACCACCTGCATTGAGAGGAATGGCGACTATGTCGAAAAATAGCTTACATATGTACTACGGTAACCACGTAATTTTTTTGTTTAAATAAGAAAAATTCTAGCCTACAAAAATTCAGTACACTTAGTTTCTAGATATGCCTCGTATAACAGTTTAAATTTTTTCTTAGTTATTTTTTAAATGTAGACGTTCGTTAAAATACGGAATTAATAAAAAATAAATTGTACTATAGAGACACACGATTAATTCAACTCATGGATAATTAAGTTGTTTTCTTCACAATCAAGGCCGTGGCTGATTTAATTAAGATTTGACAATACCTAGTGTGTGTTGTTCTTTTTCCCAACGTCTTCAGCCTCTTGTACAGTGTCGGGCAGCCTGCAGCCGAGGGTTTCGGGAAGCAGCAGGGCGCAGAAGCCGCCCAGAAAGGCTGTCGCAGAGAACAGGATCAACGGTAGTGCGTTCATGTACACTCGCTGGAATAGTAAGGATTTTTTTTTTTCTAAAACATGTTTATACTGCGTTATACAATTTCTCTTATTGCCATCTGTCAATCTTGCGATTAGTAAATATGGAACACAACACGAAAGAACAACGCGTTATTATTGTTAAAACTCATTATAAAAATGGGGAAAGTCTCGCTGAAACAGTTCGTAGAATTTTTTTGATGTTCCTTCGTAATATCCAAATAATAGACGTCCGTATAGTCCAAAATCGGAAAAAGTAAAGATTGGACGAGTAATATTTAGGTTTTAGTAGGCAAGAATCTTTGCAACACTTTAAGGGAATGAAGGCTGAAGAAGATCCTTCGGCTTACCTCATTTATTTGATCTCGCCATGAGAGAGTGTTATCTATTAGCACTCCTAGGTTTTAACGGTTTTATTTAATGGTATGATAGAGCCATCGAGTAATATTGGAGAGAGTAAGTCAGTGTTGAATTTACTGAGAAACTAAGAAGTGGCAATGAGGATCCCTTGAGACTTTGTAGGATCAACGAGTAAGCCATGTTTCTTAGTACATTCGGAGATCGATTGAAGGAGCATAAGGAAGTCTAAGGCTGAGGCTACACCAAAGTGCTTCGTTAGGTTCTAAGCTAGGTTTTACGTGACTCATATACTAGGTGACTTCATGCCTGGCTACACCAAAGTGCTACGCACAAATTCATTTGACAGTTGGGAGCGATTGAGTCAACACACGATGTCACTCTCAAAACTGACCAATTTCATTATAACTTACCATCTTTATTTACTTTGTGTGCAACTTCATTCCAAAGTGATTTTATTACCGGTACATTTTAGTATAATTTGCTCGATGGGTTCCACAAAGGCTCCCTTTTATACACAGCTGTCATTAAAACTTCCGCCATCTTGTAAATTAACCAACACGTCTGTTCGCTGGGAGATTCACCCGATGACTAATCATCATGCAACATGGCACGAAGCATGCAGTGTGGCCACTGCGATAGTATGCGGTACGTTGGTTCGCTAGGATATGTCGCCTAACTCGCAACATAGCTTTAAGCATCAAGCGAGGCTCCTACCTGCGTGGCCGAGGCCTAAAGAAATAAATTACCAGTAGTGGAACGAAAGGTGCCACCATGGCTCCTACCCTGGCCAGAGTGGAACTGATGCCGACGCCTCCGCTGCGGATGCCCGTGGGCAGTAGCTCAGCCGTGTGTACGTAGACGATGCCGAAGGCCGAGGTGATGCCCAGTTTGCCCATCAGGAAGAGGATCATGGAGAGCCATACCAGATCTGTAAGGATTAAAACATTAGATTGATCGGAGAATGAATGTTGTAAAATTCCAAGTAATGGTGACAGAAAAGTGTGAAAAGGAAAGTAAATGTTATGGGGGAATAACGAAAGATTGCAGCAAGTTGAGGAATTCTGCTGTATGGGTAGTATTTTCTGAGATGATGGAAGAGTTAAGAGGGATATCGAACAGTGTGAAGCGATAGGAAAGAAGGGCGCTAAAGCATAAATAGTCGAACCGGATAATTTCAAAATCGGCTAAAATGATAGTCCATAAAAGTATTTTTGGTGCCAACTTTGATGTACGGTATTATAACGTGGACGTGGAAGAAGACTCCGTGGCCGTTACGACCTCCGTGGCCTGGTGGTAAGACACTTGTCTGCTGATCCGGAGGTTGCGGGTTCGATCCCCGCTGGAACCCAGATTTTTTAAAATAGGATTCCAGTCTGGTTAACACTTATGGCCTATAAAAACATCTTTCTGGTTGGTTGGAAGAGATTGCCACATGGCAATAAACTCGCCAGGTTAAATAAAAAGAAATAACAAAAGCCTACTAGGAGCCAAATAAATGCTGTAGAAATGTGTACATTGAGAGTACACGGAGTGACAATGTATGACAGAATACGGAATGAAGTGATTAGGGATGTGTGTGAACTTAAGACTGATGTGTTGTGTAAGATGAAGGAGACCACTCTGAGATGGTTTGGGCATGTGAAACGAATTAATTAAGAAAAACTAACAAAACAGATACATCGTGAAAATGTAAGTGGAAGGCGTGTGAGAGGAAAACCAAGGAAAGTATGGTTGGATCAAGTGTATGATATTCTGAAAGAAGGAATCGTACAAGTTGTATAGATGTAGAAGAGGATAAGAGTACCTATAACTGTCGAGATAGGAAAGTATGGCACTCTGTCTTCTCTGCCTATCCTGAGAGGGAAACGGCATGATGGTATATATAATACTTCTTCTTCTTCCTAGTGTCATTTCAGGTCCCCCAACATTGACTATCACCTGAGAGTTGGCATCTTAGTTCCCGGCAGCCCGAAAAAGATCCCCAACGCTCCTTATACCAGTCCAATCACGTATATTACGGAGCCAGGAGATTTGCCTCCTGCCAACATCTCTTCGACCCTCCATTTTGTCTTAGATGATCAGGTGCAGTAATTTGTACTTTTCTCATCTAAGTACATGACCCAAATAGGACACCTTTCGGATTTTAATATTAGTCAGCAACTCTCTATCAACTTTGGCTCTTTGAAGAACCCTCGTGTTGCTGACCATATCCGTCCAGGGTATCCGTAGCATTCTCCGGTGCATCCACATTTCGAATGCTTCCAGTCGGTTCATATTACCAACTTTGAGGGTCCATGATTCCACTCCATGGATTAACACTGACCAAACGTAGCATTTGACTAACCGTTGTCAAAGTTTCAAGTTTAAATTATCATCGCAGAATACGCTTCTCATTTTATTAAAAGGTATGTACATAAATACATAAATAAATACAGGTTTATTGATAGCAACATAGTACGAGGCGTATCCAGAAAGTAAGTGTACTGAGGCTCTCACGACTGGATGGATTTTATTTTCGACATGTTGGCTACACTTCCGTGTAGCCTGACCCTTCCCCTCCGCAACGAGACTGGTTCGAGGTCAGTACGTTGAGAAGTGTCGACGCGACAACACGTTTCGTGAAAAAAAGGTCAACCCCATCTCCCGCCAAGTTGAATCGAGTGGAGGCCGGGCAAGAGTTTTTGAGGCGCTGCAAACTCCATGGAGATGAATTTCTCCGCTCCATCGTTACTGGAGATGAAACTTGGGTTGCACACTACACGCCTGAAACCAAAAGGCAGTCTCAACAGTGGCGTCACACCTCTTCACCTTCCACCAAAAAGTTCAAAACCACAATTTCAGACAAGAAAATCATGGCATCCGTGTTTTGGGACTGTCAAGGCATAATTTTAATTGAATATATGCCTCAAGGGGAGACCATCAACTCTGCAAGATACTGTGAGACCCTAAAAAAATTGCGGAGGGCGATTCAGAACAAGAGGAGAGGCATGCTGACAAAGGGAGTCTGCCTGTTGCACGACAATGCCAAACGGAACTGCTCGCCTCGTTTAAATGGGATGTCCTGAACCATCCCGCGCATTCCCCTGATCTAGCACCTTCAGATTACTATCTATTTACCTCCCTGAAGCTGCACATGGGTGGAAAAAGGTTTTCAACCGACGAGGAGATAAAGGAAGAGGTGGAGAAGTGGACGGAGGGGTTGGCGGGAAACTACTTAGAGGAAGGCATCAAAAAGTTGATACCCCGCTTCACCACCTGCACTGAGAGGAATGGCGACTATGTCGAAAAATAGCTTACATATGTACTACGGTAACCACGTAATTTTTTTGTTTAAACAAAAAAAATTGTAACCTACAAAAATTCAGTACACTTACTTTCTGGATATGCCTCGTATGTACATATTAGGTCCTTACATATGAAATTGGCGTTTTGTTTGGGAGGAACATAAAGTTGATTTTTTTTTAATATAATATATTTATTTAATCAAAGTATGTACCATTGCTATCTATGCACTTTTGCCATCTCATAGGTAGTTCATCGATCCCTTTACTAAAAAAACCATTCGGACGGGAATCAATAAAATCTTTGAAGTCGGTTTGGACTGCCCCATCGGAGTTGAATTTTTTCCCTTGCAAGAAGTTATCCAAATTTCGAAAAAAATAGTAATCTGTTGGGGCAAGGTCCGGAGAGTACGGTGGATGTCTTAGACATTCCAATTGAAGCTCTTCTAATTTGGTAGCCGTCTGTTGTGCAGTGTGTGGTCTAGCGTTATCATGAAGCAGCAGTGGCCTAGAGCGATTAACTAGCCTCGGTTGTTTAGCAGCTAGCTTTTCCATCATGGTTTGCAGTTGCTGACAATAGACATCTGCCGTAATCGTCTGGCCAGATTTAAGAAAGCTGTAGTGAACGACACCAGCACTAGTCCACCAAACGCTCACAAGTAACTTTTTTGGAGTCAATTTTCGCTTGGGGCATGGTTTGGCTGGTTCGGCAGGGTTCAGCCATTGCGATGAGCGCTTCCGATTATCATACAGGATCCACTTTTCATCACAGGTAATGATTCGATTCAAAATCCCTTCATTATTGTGCCGGTTGAGTAATGCAACGCAGCAGTCAACGCGCGTTTGTTGATTTGCTTCACTCAATTCGTGAGGTACCCACCTTTCAAGCTTTTTCACCTTCCCAATTTGCTTCAAGTGGATTAAAACAGTTTTATCACTAACACCGCAGCCTGCAGCTAACTCGGACGTGGTTTGCGATGGATCCGCTTCCACAATAGCCTTCAATTCTTCATTATCAACTTTGGTCTCCGGCCGTCCACGGGGCTTGTTCTGCAGGTCGAAATTTTCAGAACGAAAACGTTGGAACCAAAAACGCACTGTGTTTTCTTTTGCGGCACCGTCGCCATACACATCATTAATACGTCGAGCCGTTTCTGCAGCACTGGTGCCACGGTGGAACTCGTACTCGTAAATAACGCGATATTTCAAGTTTTCCATTTTGTAAACTGAGTGACGCAAAGAAAAAAAACAATTGAGGAAAAAACAAATGAATTATAATTTTCGAAACACAAATACTTGAGTAAATAGCTGTATAAATTTGAATTTGGAATTCCTAACCAAAGAGAAGATATTTGAGATCAAAGTTGCCAGTACGGCAAAATGCCAATTTCATATGTAAGGACCTAATATATATGTACATTCCAAAAACTGGATTGTACTATCATAGAGAAAGGAGTGGCTTACCGAAAGGTGTGTACGCAGATCCTATACAGCTGAAGGCGCAGAGGAAGAGAGACCCTGCGAGGGACCAGCGCCTTCCCTTCTTCATGGCGACCCAGGCCAGCGTGTAGCCGGGGATTTCTATCTGTAAATATACATTGATTGTTCCAAAGCAATCCAACAGAGCCAAGTATTATATTATGATAGAGCTTTTGCAATTGTTGGTCCTATTGCGTAGAATGTTTTTGAAATTGTTGGTCCTGTTGTGTAGAATGGTTTTGAAATTGTTTGTCCTGTTGTGTAGAATGGTTTTGAAATTGTTGGTCCGGTTGTGTAGAATGGTTTTGAAATTGTTGGTCCTGTTGTGTAGAATGGTTTTGAAATTGTTTGTCCTGTTGTGTAGAATAGTTTTGAAATTGTTGGTCCTGTTGTGTAGAATGGTTTTGAAATTGTTGGTCCTGTTGTGTAGAATGGTTTTGCAATTGTTGGTCCTGTTGTGTAGAATGGTTTTGCAATTGCTAATCCTGTGGTATCTTTTTTACAATGGTTATTTAAGATAGTCATTTGAAAGGGGTCAGGGGATAATACTTTAACTTTTCGCTTCCTGTACTAAAAAAATCGGCGCGTTCCGGTGCTGTGTATTCAATACACATTAATACACATGTAATAATGAGCGATTTAAAATGGGAAAAAATAAGAATATTCATAGCCAATCGCTTAAATTAGTTAAATTTGAAGTCAAAAGTGATAATAATTTAAATTAATTGTTGAACGCATGAAAAAAACATCGGCCAATGTTCACAAAACGGGCGAAACGACCACCTCGAATGAAAGTCAGCGAGCTACTGAACGAGAAAAGCGAGCAAACTGAGATTCTATTTGTTGCGTACCCATATACCGAAGTAGAGTGAGAGTGAGACGTTAATAGCATCGCTTCCTCACCCATAGCGGTTTATTAGAATGAATATACCTCAGTCACATACTGGCACACTTTTCATTTTATTGCTGTATTTATTCCCGATTTTCACAAAATATCTCTGATATGGCCGATAAGTGCTAATTATTATTAATATTATTTTTTCATTTAATGCGTAAATGTATTACGGAGGAATACCTAAAATCTGAACCCAGTATTTATTATATTTATAGAGATATTAAAGTGTTTAGAGGCAATGTGTACTAGTTACACATCACAGGGAAGGAAGGGTTAAAGTGCGCACATTCTACAGCATTTAGCTCTATTGAATCTATCTATTGAATAAATTGGACAGATTAGATGCCCTAGAAGTCAGCGCAGCGCTTCTAAGTCAGCGCATCGAGGTGAACATCTGGCAAACACATATATTCCGAGAATCTCTCCGCTGCTTGCCAAGGTTGTCCCATGCCTCCGCCAACCCCCAATCCCCAACCCGAATGTTTACCATTAGAAGCATGTATCTCGGTACCAGTTCGAACAGAATTCAGTCTTGTTTGTGCTCCCGTGATGATGAGGTGAAAGCCTTGAAATCGGTAGGGTTATATTTTAGGAGCGTATGTTCCTTAAAGGACAGATGATGAGAATGAAAACGGAATGTGTAAAGAGGAATTTTATTGACAGACGTCGGTATTTATAATGTTTATTGAATGTGTGCGGGAATGCGCACGCGATATGTCGCTGTCTCGTCTCTGCGTTTACAATACGTTTTTTGTCGCGTGTAGGTATTCTTTCTGTTTTGGGAGACAGCGCGAAAGATGTGTTGCTTTCTCGTTTCCTTATGTAATGCGCTCTCATTTGGTAGCGAGTTGAATGACCGACGCGTGGACTCTGTCCATCGATTGTCTCAGATTGTGAAGGTGTGCAAAGGTCGTCTCGTGGGTTCAGTGACCGCGCATACGGTCGCCACAATATCGCGTGGACTTTGTCCATCGATTGTCTCAGATTGTGAAGGTGTGCAAAGGTCGTCTCGTGGGTTCAGTGACCGCGCATACGGTCGCCACAATTTCGTTATATAAAGTGGACTAAACAAATTACAATGTCTTTAAACCTCCACAATGTTTAATGCCTTAACTAAAAATAATATATTAAAAATCTGATTAGTTGAACCTTTAAATTGTCTGAAAATTGATTTTATCACTCAGAATTTTTCTGTTTGAGTTAATATGTCTGTTTTTTTAATTATTTCATCTGTATTTTCAATGACGACCTCTATGGTCTAGTTGACAAGACATATGCCTATTCAGAAGATTGTCAATAAGAGGAAGTCTTCAGAAGATTGTCGATAAGAAAAAGCCTTGAAACCGGTAGGGTTATACCAAAAAGTGGAATCAACACTATTTGATAAAACAAATTACAATGTCAATGTTAATTGTGTGCGGTATATTATGGGATGAACATTTTTGGTTTAATTTTTGTTTCATTTTGGGTTCATTTTTGGTTTTACTTTTGTTTTTGTTTTTATTCTTATGATTGTGTGCGGTATATTATGGGATGAACAGGTTTGGTCTTTCTGGAGTGATGATGTGTGAAGAGTTTGATTCCGCATGAAAGGCGTCAAACCTAGATCCATTTAAATAATTTATGTCTTAACACATTCACTGCGATATGTATTTATAGAATAGTGTAGAGGTACTGAAAAAAATCATATTTTCGAAACCTTAAAATCTTACGGAAACCTTAAAATCTTAAAATATTCGGTACCATACAAACAAAGATAATCGAATGACGCGCAACGGGCGTCATCAGCGTCTCTACAAAGAATGTGTTGACGCCCCAGGGGCGTCTTTAGCAGTGAACGTGTTAATTAAATTACCTGTTGTTTTTTCGCAAATTATGTATATTTCTTGTAATGTGTAATAATAAATAAATAAATAAAATAAATAAAATGTCTTAACTATAAATAATATGTTATCCATAGAATTTTCAACCTACAATCGGTTAAATAATTTTAAAGGAAAAAACAAGAAAAACTGGGAAATTGTAAATGAGAAATATCCATAGATTAAATTATACTCACCAGACAAACCAAAGAGAAGTTTAAGTATTTATTTCCCAGCATGTTGATGGATATCAGAGACAATCCATAGAACACAAATGCATTTGTCGCCCTGAAATCACGAGTTCAATGCGTTTAATTTATAAATCAGTTAGTATTATTTTCTCTGATGGTGGAAGAATTACGAGGGATATCGAATGGCGTGTAACGACAGGAAACAAAGTCAAAGGGGCACAAAAAAATATGTACTAGAACCAGACAGACTCGCAATTTGCCAAGATGATATAGTATTTTAGTGACAACATTGGTGTATAAAGTAGAACAAGCCTAATAAGAGCTGAGCCATTCAATGCATTTGAAGAGTTATAAGCGATATAGCAATAAGAAACAAAGTTAACAGGGCACAAAAAACATATAGTCATATATAATTGAACTAGAGAGTATCAAAATCTTCCAAGATGCTTTTCCATAAGAGTATTTTAGTATCAATTTTGATGTATGGGAGTAAAACGTGAATGTGGAACCAGGTGATGAATAAATACTGTATAATGTGCCCATTTTATCCCTTCCTGTCCTGTGATGTGTAACTAGTACACGTTGCTTCTAAAAACTTTAATATCTCTATAAATATAATAAATACTGGGTTCAGATTTTAGGTAATCCTCCGTAATACATTTACGCGTTGAATGAAATAAATAATATTAATAATAATTAGCACTTATCGGCCATATGTCGAGATAGGATATATTTTGTGAAAATCGGGAATAAATACACCAATAAAATCAAACATGTGCCAGTGTGTGACGTAGGTATATTCATTCTAAAAAACCGCTAAGGGTGAGGAAGCCATTCACGTCTATTCACGTCTATTCACGTCTCACTCTACTTCGGTATATGGGAATGCAAAAAATATAATCTCAGTTCGCTCGCTTCTCTTGTTCAGTAGCTCGCAGGCTTTCGTTCGAGGTGGTCGCTTCGTCCGTTTTGTGAATGTCGGCCGAAGTTTTTTTCATGCGTTCAACAATTAATATAAATTATTTTCACTTTTGATTTCAAATTTAACTAATTTAAGCGATTGGCTATGAATATTCTTATTTTTCCCATTTTAAATTGCTCATTATTACATGTGTATTGAATACACAGCACCGGAACGCGCCAATGTTTTTAGCACAGGAAGGGATAGGTTAAAGTATTATCCCCTGACCCCTTTCAAATGACTATCTTAAATGACCATTGTCAAAAAGACACTACACGATTAGCAATTGCAAAACCATTCTACACAACAGGACCAACAATTTCAAAACCATTCTACACAACAGGACCAACAATTTCAAAACCATTCTACACAACAGGACCAACAATTTCAAAACCGAGGTGGTCGCTCCGTCCGTTTTGTGAACGTCGTCCGATGTTTATTTTCATGTTTTCAGCAATTAAATTTCAATTATTATCATTTTTGACTTCAAATTGAATTATTTTAAGCGATTGGCTATGAATATTTTTATTTTTCCGATTTTAAATCACTTATTTTTACATATGTATTGATGTGTATTGAATACACATCATCGGAACGGGCGAATTTTTTAAGCACAGGAAGGGAAAGGTTAAACAATATATGAGGTAACAATTTATGATAGGATACGGAAAGAAGTGACCAGGGATGAATGTGAACTTAAGGCTGATGTGATGAGTAAGATGAAGAAGATCATTCTGAGATGGTTTAGGCATGTGGGAGTAATGAAAGAAGAAAGAATAACAAAAGAAATATATATAGCGCAAATGTGAGTGGAAAGCATGATAGAAGAAGACCAAGGAAAGTAGAATTGGATCAAGCTAATGATATTTTTAAACCTTCCCTTACGGTGATAAAATTGAAACGCGCGCTCCTGTGTTGGGTAGTGAGTACGCGAGCAAAAATTTGCGATTTTAAATCGGAAAAATAAGAACATTCATAGATAATCCCCTTAATTAATTATAATTGAAGTGAAAAATTATAATAATTGAGATTTATTTGCTGAAAACATTAAAACACCATCTGGCAACGCTCACGGAACGGGCGTAGATCTAGTCTCGTTGCCAGCTCAACAGCTACTGCAGCGCGGCAGGGTTGGTGGCATACCCGGGCGTGGCTTACACTTGCGACGTTGAGACGATTCAGCTCCTCGCAATTCAGTCTAGTATGCAAGAGTGAGATGCGAATATAGTGTCGCGCTTCCCGCATACTATTCACCTATCGTCAAGACGAGGCACTCGCAGCGTTTAAATGCGAATTTATTTCCGATCTTTACAAAACACCTACGATGTAGTCGATAAATTCTGATTATTATTAATATTATTTTTTAAATCAATGCGTAAATATATTATGGAGGAATACCTAAAATCTTAACCTTGTATTTATTATATTTATAGAGATATTGATGGTTATTAGAAGCAACGTGTAGAAGATACCCAACACAGGGAAGGAAAGGTTAAAGAAGGAAACGTAGAAAGTGAGAGACATTCTAGTAGTAGTATGAGAAGGTATTGACTTTTGAAAGAAATTTGATAACCGCACGATATTCAATTTTTAACATTTCAGAATATAACGAAACAACATGTCTTTTATCAGCTCTATACTGAAAAAAATGTAGCATAGTCCTTGTGACGTTTAACAAATTTGCCCCAATATAACCTTGTAACGACGTTCAGTTGTTTTAATTATTTTATCAACTTTAATATAAGCCTCGATTCTAATAAATAGCAAGTTATTTAGGTAAATACATTACATAAAACTAACAATAATGACAAATTAATACATCTTGTTACAAATTAGCAAAAATATATCAGTTTGTTAAAATCAAATAATATTTGGCGACGTTTGTCAAAAGTCACTACGTTAGTCTGCATTGGCTAGGGATGGGGTATACGATAATTGGATTTTCGATTTTTTTTTATGCATAAAATTAAATGTTCGTAATTAATATTAATTCATAGTGGATCTTGGCCTATTTAAAGATAGATACAAATCATACAATACATTAGAAAGTCAGTATAATGAAAATTAGGAATCAAAACGTCAATTTAGAGAAAAACAATTTTTCGATTTATAAAAAAAACTATTCGATTTGTAAAAAAAAAAACGATTTTAAACCATCCCTTTGAGACATGACATTTCAAACGTCACAGGGACCATGCTACATTTTCTTGAGTATAGTTGACATATTACTGAGGGTAAACGAATTAAATTTTAATTGTAACATTGCCCGATCGTGGGCTTGGCCAGCGTGTTATCTGGCCAGACACGCTTTTTCTTGTTCAAGCTGAAAGTCTTTGGACCTTAGTGGTGTTATTGCCGCATAAGGCAACGAGTATTTAGCAGCACTCACCAGATATAAAATATGAGGAAGAATCTACCGATCATGACCCTGGACTTGGCGACTTCCAGGAAGAGGGTCAGAAGCCGCACCTTCTCCGGTTCTTCCTCACTGTCGCTGCAGTCCAGTTCCGTGTCGCTTTCCATCTTCACTCCCTAAATACGAGTATTTAGATAAATTTATAAAAAAAACTTCAATTTTAGTCTATCAATTATCCCTAAATTTGTATTCAATGTTCATTCCTCAATCAATAGCCAATTTACATCTCAAATCCATTCTCTGGCACTACCATCGAGAGGAGGGGAAGATGCAGACTCAGCAGACACACATGACACGCATGGCAACTAATGAAATGTTCACCATCCCTAGAGTTAAAACCTCTTTTGCCCACAGGCAATATGCCTATTTAGCTCCCATGACATATGTTACAATGGGGTGCCGAATTTAATAAAGGTAAAGGGAGGAAAACCATTTAGACAGTCGATCGGAGCGTGGTTGTTATTGCGACAGGAGTTTGAGTATTTGTGCTTGCAAGATGAATGACGTGTGGAAAAGGTTTGTGTGGGTTTTTTTGTTGTTTTTTATTTGTATATTTTTGTTTTGATTTTTATGATTGTGTGCGGTATATTATGGGATGAACAGGTTTGGTCTTTCTGTAGTGATGATGTGTGAAGAGTTTGATTCCGCCTGATGTTTCCAGTTGTAATTGAGTGTCACTGTTTGTCAGGTTGATCAGAATGTGCAACGGGGTTTTAATTTTTGTGTAATCGAAAATCGGAAAGAAGTATCAATTTATTTTTTCACGCTAAATATCCTCAGTGAGATACAGGCAAAAGCCTAGTTTACTGGGGACACGACAAATGTAATGCAACAAACCCAGATTCATTAAAATTGTGTGTCCAAATTAAATTACCTGTTGTTTTTTTTGCAAATTACGTATATTTCTTGTCATGTGTAAATAAATAAAGAAAAAAAAATATATATTATCCCTCATTTTGTATTGATTGTTTATCCCTCAATCAATGGTATCTCTCATTTTGTATTAATTGTTTATACCTCAATTAATATTATCCCTTATTTTGTATTAATTATTTATCCCTCAATTAGCGTTATCCCTCATTTTGTATAAATTGCTTATCCCTCAATCAATGGTATTGATTGAAGATAATCAATGGTATCTCTCATTTTGTATTAATTGTTTATCCCTCAATCAATGTAATCCTTCATTTTCTATTAATTGTTTTCTCAATCAATATTATCCCTTAATTTGTATTAATTGCTTATCCCTAAATTTGTATTAAACGTTTATTCCTCAATCAATGCAATCCCTCTTTTTCTATTAATTGCTTATCCTCAATCAACGCTATCCCTCTTTATATATTAATTGGTTATCCTCAATCAATGGCATCTCTCATTTTGTATTGATTCCTCATTTTATATTAATTGTTTCCTCAATCAATCTTCTCTTATTTTGTATTAATTGCTTATCTCTATTTTTTTTACATGTTTATACCTCAATCAATGTTATCCCTCATTTTGTATTAATTGCTTATCCCTCAATCAATGGTATCCCTCATTTTGTATTGATTGTCAGTAATGATGCGGTAAAGCAACCTTTGCTTGCGGTCATGCGTAGTTTGATGACGCGCGAGCAAACCAGCAGAAATTGTCGAACGTGGATTTTTGTTGTTTTCACTCAAAACATGTGGAACCCAAGCGCCGAACTTCTGACCTTTTCCCATTGATTTATGACGGTGGTATACAGTCATACGACTACAATTCATCTGCTCAGCCAATTCTACGGTGGTTTGAAGGGGATGTTCATGAATAATATGGTTTAAGCGGTCCTCATCGAAGTCCACTGGTCAGCCGGAATGCTCCATGTCTTTCAGGTCGAAATTACCGTATTTGAAACGCAAAACCCATCGACGATCTGTCCTTTCATTCGTAGCATATTAACCGTACACTTCGCAAATATTGCGAGCAGCTTTGGCAGCTTTATTCCCTCGATTGAACGTGAACAGAGGGAGGTGTCGAAAATGCTCACTTTCGTCTACTTGACATTCCATTTTGAAGGCTTGTAATAAAATAAAATAATATATGTAACGTAAAAGCAAACACAATATCTTGTAGAGCAGAAAATTTTCTTTCGAATGACGTATAACCTTTACCATTTTGTTTTACTTTTGGTGCTCATTTTTAAATTTGAAAAAAACGGACACAACTTATGTTAACACCCAATACATATATACTATAGTTTATGGATCTTGGTGATAAAACAGGTGACGTTGGGGTTGTCCTCTGTCTTTGTTTTACTTTTGGTGCTCATTTTTAAATTTAAAAAAAAAAAACGGACACAACTTATGTTAACACCTAATATATTAAATTCGTTGTTATGTTATCTCATGGAAATTTTTAAATTTACATAGACTATTCTCAAATAATACCCGTATATCAAGATATTTGTATTGTTTTTTGAAGAAATAGACACTTGTTATTATAATAATTTTACAGTGCATCGCAATAATAGAAATAGGCGCGGAAGTAAAGAGAACGAACCTTATTCAGTTTGCCCGTGTCGGGGTCCTGGAAGACGGACGTGACCATGTCTGACAGCACCACGCAGTTCACCTGCGCCGCCCTCGCAATGATCTTGTACGCCTTCTTGTTACGTTGCTTCACCATCAGCCAGCGCACCGATTCTGGGACAAACCTGCCAACAGACAATTCACAACTCAACTCAATTGATGTTCCAGATCATTTTACATCTTTTTTTACATTCGGTACAGGTTTGACTTCTCGGGTAGTAAGATATTAATGAAAATTAAAAAAAATCGTTATTCAGTTAGTATAATATGTAACTAACCGCTCATCTTTTTCTTCTCAATGTCATGTCAGGTCCCCCCCAACATTGGATATCACCTGAGAGTAGATATCTTTGTCCCCAGCAGCCCGAAAAAGATCTCCAACACCCCTTATGTCAGTCCAATCACGTATATTGCGGAGCCAGAAGATTTGCCTCCTGCCAACACCTCTTCGACCCTCTATTTTGCCTTGGATGATCAGGTGCAGTAATTTGTACTTTGCTTCTCTAAGTACATGACCCAAGTAGGACACCTTTCGGATTTTAATATTAGTCAGCAACTCTCTATCAACTAGCGGATAAATGATTTAATTGTGTGGTATCATAAATAAATGTCATTGGTAGTCCAAATCCTGACATAATCTTGGAATATTTGAGAAAAAATCACTGCGCCCCAACCATGGGGCCATACGCTATCTGACTCAGTTTTATTTCATGAACCCACGGTTGGGGCGGTACTCGCGGAGAGGTTAAGATAATTGAATGCGTGCCGCGAATAAGGTGGTAACTAATATTTTTTCAAAATCCAGTTTTTTGTGAAATAACGTGCTATGTGGTTACGTCCTTCGTCCCCTCTATAAAAATATTATCTATCTCTTTCGTTTCTACTGATAAGCCAACATTGCCGTTGGATTTTTGCGCGCGCTTAGTAGAATAACGTGATTTCAAGTATCAACATGTCTGGAGAGGCGCCCGTCGTTCACTCTGCCAGTGTAGAAAATAAACTTAATTTCGGTAAAAAAAACCGACAAGCAAGGTTGACAGAATGGTCAGACAACAAACGGAAGAAACTGAGAGACAGCAGACAAACCTATACGAGGGTTGCTACTTAAGTTTTGAGACAGACAAGTAAAAACAAATATTTATCGCCGAAAACGGCTTTATTGTTTTTCAAAATACTCTCCATGAAGATCAATACATTTTTGCATGCGTTTGAACCAATTTTCGAAGCACTTTTTCCACTCCAAATGAGGTAACTTCAAAACATGCGTTTTGAACGCATCAACCGCTTCTTCAAGCGTCGAAAAACGTTGACCTCGCTATTTATTTTTGATGTTCGAGAATAAAAACAAGTCATTGGGTGCCAAATCAGGGCTGTACGGCGGATGACCCATCAATTCGATGTTTTGAGTACTCAAAAAGTCACTTGTTTGAGCCGATGTGTCAGAGCTTGCGTTGTCGTGGTGGAGAATGATCCGTCTTCGGCGGCTGGTTTTCCTCATTTCTCTGAACACTTCTGGCAAACAAATGGTGGTGTACCATTCAGAATTGACCGTACGACGTTCCACTAAAGGCACTGTTGCGACATGACCATTTATACCGAAGAAACAAGCCACCATTTGCTTCGAAGTGTTGGATTTGGCTCGTCTTGAAAGACCCATACAGTCAACTGTTGTTTAGTTTCTGGCTCATATGCATTAGATCCATGATTCGTCGCCTGTCACGATCTTATAGACGTCTTTTGAAGCACCGCGATCGAATTTTTTCAACATTTCTTTGGACCAATCGACACGAGTTTTTTTTTTGAGCGATTTTCAAATTATGCGGTATCCAACGTGAACAAATCTTTTTGATGGCCAAATATTCATGCAATATTGAATGTATGTGAGTGGAACTAATGCCCAAACATTCCTCAATCTCACGATAAGTCACATGACGATCTTGCAATATCAGTTCACGCACAGCATCAATGTTTTCTGGCACAACAACCGATTTTGGACACATAAAACACAAAAAGGGCTATAAAATGATTCTATAATCTAAAACATGAACAACATTAACATAGCTGAATTATCAACAAATAAAATGGTTCGAATACAATTTTCTCTACATGTAGTGATTAATAAGATATTTAGATTATTTACCCCAATTTTCAAAACGCACCCACGCTGTCCAGACATGTTGACCTAATGTTGTTTGAAAGTTTGTAGCGTTGTCAATATTTATCACCAGATGATACCACTGCACACAATAGTGCATGTATAGTATTTGAATGTGTTACCATATTTGAAATTACGTTACAGTTTCTGGATTTTTTTTAAATCCCTAAAGTAGTGTAACACCTGTGTTACAATGCCATGATAAGGGTTAAAAAGAGATCATGTCCATCAGATACAAAAAAATTGTTGGTAAAGCAGATTTTTTTCTTATCGATGGTACGGAGCCGTTTAGCATTTTCATTTCAATGAAAAAATCACATAAATCATTTTAAAATCATAATTAAAAAGCAGTATTTTTCAAAAAGAATCTTGTCCAGGCTTCAAAATAATCAAAAAAGATCATGTCCGAATTGACCAATCATACATAGCTTTCCGATTGTGTCTAACTTCATACCAGTTCACCAGCAACTGTCAGTTTTAAACCGTACGTGCAGTGTAATGTCTAGCATTATAGTTTACAGCTTTAACATATCTACCTATGCTTCATACCCTACATATATTTATAGTTTTATAGTAATATTTCTTCTTATTTTATTTGATTAAAATTAAAATTAATTACTCCACCCAATTATTTTTTGTATAATATTTTTGATATGGAACAAAAACCATCATGTCCCAGAGCTGTTCAATAAAAAAAGATGAAAGTAGAATTGTTCTTACAAAAAGGATCGTGTCCATATTTTAAACTAGAATAACTATTTTAATTATTATGATTGGATTTTAAACAACAAATCAAGTCACCTTAAGCGATTTTAAGGATTTCAGATATTTTTACAATGAATTATTATATCTTCTTCTACCTGGCTCCATCCCAACTCACTGTCTGTGAATACTGTTGGGGTCAGCTCTCCTCGTCCTCAGGTTGTATGCTCTTTTGTCCCGGACTACGTCCCCCAGGCCGTGCCTCTGCATCAGGTTATCTTTTTGCACCACCCATGAATTTTTTGGTCTTCCTCTGGTTGTTATTCGAGGAAGATCCATGGAGATTGCCTGGTTCACAATGTGATCGGGTGCTCTGCGTCCAACGTGGCCATACCATCTCAATCCATCCGCCTCTCCTCCCATCTTGCTGTCGATGTCTGTAACACCTAGGCTTCCACGAATGCGTGAGCTCTTTATTTTGTCTCTTAGGGACACACCAGCTGACCATCTTAGCATGCGCATTTCAGCAGTTTCTAGTTGCCTGGAGTAATGAATTATTATATCATATATTTTTAGTGGAAATAGTTTTTTGCGATCTCCCAAAATTCAGATTTGGTGGACATTTTCTTTTTTTAATATTACCTCCTCATTTCTGTAGCATTTATTTATGCCTCAATCAATGTTATCCCTCTTTTTAGTTTTTTTCATGTCCATGTTTCACACTTATAGATTAAACATGGTACTGAAATACTGCTGTGGACTATATTATTATCTTAGCAGATTTTAATACTGTCTGGTTCGAGTGTATCTGCTTTAGTGTCCCATTGACTTTGTTTCCTTTCCCTCATAACTCTTCCCTCATCTGAGAATATACTACCTAAATAGCAGAATTCTTTATCTTGCATCTCTTATCTTGCATTGCTCAGCCATATATAGCATTTCCTTTTCCTTTCTTTCTATCATCATGACTTTGGATTTTGCAACATTAAAGATCTGTGTGTCTTGTTCCACAGCAATCTCGCATTTGGTCCTCACATACAACTTGTGTGCCATTCAGCTTATAAAACTCTAGGATTTGTAATGACAATCTCTAAGTCATTTGAAAACCAATTGGTGCTCAAAACCTTGTTTAATTAATTGATCCGTAGCAAACTAGAAAGCCATTTGGAGACCGGTGGGGGCGCAGAACTCACTCATGGTGGAGAAAGTACAAAAAAATATCTAAGATATCTCTATATGAGCGTTCGGTGTCTATCCATGGCTCTATCCTACTCAGTTTCTGCTGGGCATGCTCGGGTATACCTCCTTGAGCATAAGAAGAGATCTGCGTCTCCTGGTATACGTTGTCAGACTCGTTCGAGGAGTTGTGAGCTGTCCAGCATTGCTACAAAGATTAGCGTTAAATGTTCCTAACAATTACACTAGACTGCGCCGGCAAGAACTGTTCTCAATAACATACGCAAGAACGGGTCTTCCAGCCGCTATGCCTGTTGGAAGGGCCTTAACTCTTCTGAACGGGACTGCTTCGGATATTGACATATTCCATATCACATTACCAAAAGCAAAAGTAAATGTTCTTCTAAGATTGGGGGCGTTAGAAAGCACTCGTCAACGTATTTAAGTGACTTTGAATATATGTGTGTATGTATATGTGTATATATGTATGCCATACATATAATTTTTTTTTAATTGTTAACAATTTTTGTATAATTGGGCTAAGCCTGTATTGAGAAAATAACTAACATTCATTCTCAGATCTATCTCTTTACATCTCTCATACATTCTCAGATCTATCTCTTTACATCTCTCATACATTCTCAGATCTATCTCTTTACATCTCTCATACATTCTCAGATCTATCTCTTTACATCTCTCATACATTCTCAGATCCATCTCTTATACATTCTCAGATCTATCTCTTTACATCTCTCATACATTCTCAGATCTATCTCTTTACATCTTTCATACATTCTCAGATCTATCTCTTTACATCTCTCATACATTCTCAGATCCATCTCTTATACATTTTCAGATCTATCTCTTTACATCTCTCATACATTTTCAGATATATCTCTTTACATCTTTCATACATTCTCAGATCTATCTCTTTACATCTCTCATACATTCTCAGATCTATCTCTTTACATCTCTCATACAATTTAAATTTTTAGACTCTGTAACCTATCCTCATTCTCCACATAAACTACCATGTCATCAGCATATAGAAATCTGCACACATCCCTATTTGTCATTCAATATAGTAGTAGTGAAGATGGACTTAATGAAACGTAACAGTTAAGCAAGGTGTCTTTTAGAAGAGCATACCAGTAGTACAGGACAAAGACCATGGCGGGAGCAGACACTAGTAGCTGGAGGGCCACCCAGTGAGGCCAGAGCCAGGCCACCAGACCCACGGCGGCCTCGCCCAGGGCGTAGAAATAGTTCAAAACAATTCCGCTCATCTCTCGCTTCTTGCGACCCACCATTTCGACACCTGCACGGGGAACAGAATTAAGTGATGTTATTATTTCCATTGGTGTCATACAAATGTCGAATGGGAACATATGTGGATTAGGAGGAGAGTGAAGATGAATTGTAGAGTTTGATAAGTGAATTGTATGAGAGATGCTAAGGGAAAGATTTGAGAATGAATGTTGCAAAATCCAAAGGGATGGTGATAGAAAAGTGTGAAATGAAATGTAAATGCGATAAATGGGTGAATAATAAAAGATTGGAGCAAGTAGATGAATTCTATTATTAAGGTATTGTATTACACTTTCGTTGTATACAGTACAACCTGGCGAGCTTATTGCCACGTGGCAATCTCTTCCAATCTCTTTGAAATCGGAAAAATAAGAAAATTCATAGCCAATCGCATAAATTAATTAAATTTGAAGTCAAAAGTGATTAAAATTGAAATTTAATTGTTAAAAACATGAAAAAAAACATCGGCTGATGTTCACAAAACGGGCGAAGCGACCACCTACTGAGCGAAAGAAGCGAGCGAACTGAGATTCTATTTCTTGTGTTCCCATATACCGAAGTAGAGTGAGAGTGAGACGTGAATAGAGTCGCTTCCTCACCCATAGCGGTTTTTTAGAATGAATATACCTACGTCACACACTGGCACACGTTTGATTGTATTGGTGAATTTATTCCCGATTTTCATAAAATATCTCTGATGTGGCCGATAAGTACTAATTATTATTAATATTATTTTTTCATTCAATGCGTAAATGTATTACGGAGGAATACCTAAAATCTGAACCCAGTATTTATTATATTTATAGAGATATTAAAGTTCTTAGAAGTAATGTGTACTAGTTACACATCACAGGACAAGAAGGGTTAAAGTGGTCTTACATGAAGACCAGGCTGGAATCCTTTTTTTTTTTTAAAACATGGGTTCCAGCGGGATTTGAACCCGCAACCTCCGGGTTGGGAGACAAGCGTCTTACCAACTAGCTCACAGAGGTCGTGTTTTTTGGGTAATATTTTCTCAGATGTTGGAAAGGTTAAGAGGAATATCGAATGTCATGTAGTGATAGGGAATAAAATCAATGGGACATTAAAACATATATCTTCTCCGTGGTTCCATCCCAACTCACTGTCTGCGAAGACTGTAAGGGTCAGCTCTCCTTGTCCTCAGGTTGTATGCTCTTCTGTCCCGGACTACGTCCCCCAGGCCGTGCCTCTGCATCAGGTTATCTTTTTGCACCACCCATGAATTATTTGGTCTTCCTCTGGTTGTTATTCGAGGAAGATCCATGGAGATTGCCTGGTTCACAATGTGATCGGGTGCTCTGCGTCCAACGTGCCCATACCATCTCAATCCATCCGCCTCTCCTCCATCTTGCTGTTGATGTCTGTAACACCCAGGCTTCCATGAATGCGTGAGCTTTTTATTTTGTCTCTTAGGGACACACCAGCTGACCATCTTGGCATGCGCATTTCAGCAGTTTCTAGTTGCCTAGAGTAAGAGTTATACATCGTTCAGCATTCGGACCCATAGAGTTGTGCGGGTCTGACAATCGTTTGGTATACTTTTCCTTTTAACTTTACTGGCATTTTCGGATCACACATTAAAACATATATGGCGCTAAACAATGTCTGTTCATCATTTATGGAAGTTAGCACAGTGTGGGGTTCGAACTGGCAATCTTCCGCATAGAAGTCCAGTGCGTTACCATGTAGTCATACATGTGGAAAAATGAATGTCATAAGGTCCTATTGACTTTCTAACGATATGTTGAACTGTGTTTGACCGCAGATAACTGAAACCGTTGTAAGCGAATCAATAGATAACGAGGGTCCTTGCATATAGTTACATAACATACTGTATTATTATCATTTATTTATTCATGCAATCGAGGAAGATTGCAGTGCAGTGCAGTCTGTGAGTAATCTTGACATATCTAATCGCAAGTTATGATGGATCGCAAGTAGGTAACGAAGTGCAGGATTACACCAGATATATTAATGTAAGTCGTGACCTTTTAATGGCCTGATTGGTAAGTAACCTTGCTGGCTCTTCCGTTCATATGTGTACCCTCAATTGGTACATTAAGCACGAGGCTTCTGTTCATATGTGTACCCTCAATTGGTACATTAAGCACCGTTCATCTGTGTACCCTCAATTGGTACATTAAGCACCGTTCATCTGTGTACCCTCAATTGGTACATTACGACAAATCTGTTTAAATAATAGATATACGAGGCATATCCAGAAACTAAGTGTACTGAATTTTTGTAGGTTACAATTTTTTTTATTTAAACAAAAAAATTACGTGGTTACCGTAGTACATATGTAAGCTATTTTTCAACATAGTCGCCATTCCTCTCAATGCAGGTGGTGAAGCGGGGTACAACTTTTTGATGCCTTCCTCGAAGTAGTTTCCCGCCAACCACTCCGTCCACTTCTCCACCTCCTCCTTTACCTCCTCGTCGGTTGAAAACCTTTTTCCACCCATGTGCACCTTCAGGGAGGTAAAGAGATAGTAATCTGAATGTTTAAACCAAAAAGACCACACACGGCCAACGCCACGAAGGAACTGCTCGCCTCGTTTAAATGGGATGTCCTGAACCATCCCGCGCATTCCCCTGACCTAGCACCTTCAGATTACTATCTCTTTACCTCCCTGAAGCTGCACATGGGTGGAAAAAGGTTTTCAACCGACGAGGAGGTAAAGGAGGAGGTGGAGAAGTGGACGGAGGGGTTGGCGGGAAACTACTTCGAGGAAGGCATAAAAAAGTTGTACCCCGCTTCACCACCTGCATTGAGAGGAATGGCGACTATGTCGAAAAATAGCTTACATATGTACTACGGTAACCACGTAATTTTTTTGTTTAAATAAAAAAAATTGTAACCTACAAAAATTCAGTACACTTAGTTTCTGGATATGCCTCGTATATTCATTTATTTACCATCAGGCAAGAGTTTGATAAGTTAATTAATTGTATTAAATATGCAGAGAGAAAGATCTAAGAATTGACGTTGCGAAAAGTGTGAAATGAAAAGTAAATGTGATATATGGGTGAACAATGGAAGATTGGAGCAAGTTTAGGAATTCTGCTATTTGGGTAGTATTTACTCAAACAATAGAAGATTTATATGGGATATTGAATGGTGTGTAGTGATAGGAAACAAAGTTAGTGGAGGCACTTAAACATACTCGTTCATACTTGAACCGAACAGTATCAAAATCTGCTAAGATGACAGTCCACAACAGTATTTTGGTACCAACTTTTATGTATGGGAGTAAAACGTGAATGTGGAAAGAGATTGATAGGAGCCAAATAAATGCTGTAGAAATGTGTGTATTGAGAAGAATAAATGGAGTGACAATGTATGATAGAATACGGAATTAAGTGATAAGGGATGTATGTGAACTTAAAGCTGATTTTTTAAGTAAGATGAAGAGAAGTACGTTGAGATGGTTTGGGCATGTGGAATGAATGAAGAAATACTAATATAACAAATATTTAGTGCAAATGTGAGTGGAAAGCATGTAAAAGGATACCAAGGAATGTATGGTTGGATCAGATGATAAAATGAAAAAAAAGAAACCTAGAAAGTCAGAGGAATCGTAGGATTTGTATGAGAACGTGTATGGATGTAGAAGAGGCGAAGGATGTGTGTCGAGATATGAAAATTGTGCGCTTTGTCCTCTATGTCTACCTCGACAGGGATATTACGTGATAGTATGTACTCGTATTTATGTTCTCGAGCAATTTTCGTGACTTTTTCAAAATGAGTCGAAAAAGTTAATTAAGATAAAATGTAAATGGAATAAGTCTTGTCTCCTAGCGAAGAGCTAACGTTGTGAAGGAGCTAAGGTTGAGGAAGAGCTAAGGTTGAGGAAGAGCTAAGGTTGAGGAAGAGCTAAGGTTGAGGAAGAGCTAAGGTTGAGGAAGAGGTAAGGTTGAGGAAGAGCTAAGGTTGAGGAAGAGCTCAGGTTGAGGAAGAGCTAAGGTTGAGGAAGAGCTAAGGTTGAGGAAGAGCTAAGGTTGAGGAAGAGCTCAGGTTGAAGAAGAGCTAAGGTTGAGGAAGAGCTAAGGTTGAGGAAGAGCTAAGGTTGAGGAAATGTTAGAGAAAGAACTCAGCACCATCTATATTAAAAATATCCACCAAACTAAGAATAGAATTACGAAATTAATTAATCGAGTTCAAAATGCGTCGAAAAAGTCAATTAAGATAAAATGTGAATGGAATAAGTCTTGTCTCCTAGCGAAGAGCTAACGTTGAGAAAGAGCTAAGGTTGAGGAAGAGCTAAGGTTGAGAAAGAGTTAAGGTTGAGGAAGAGTTAAGGTCGAGTAAGAGCTAAGGTCGAGGAAGAGCTAAGGTCGAGGAAGAGCTAAGGTCGAGGAAGAGTTAAGGTCGAGGAAGAGCTAATGTTGAGGAAATGTTAGAGAAAGAACTCAGCACCATCTACATAAAAAATATCCACCAAACTATGAATGGAATTACGAAATTAATTAATCGAGTTTTACCAATGATAAAGGCCAGAGGATAGACTCCGGAGGTGCCGAGAGCGTTGAGAAAGGCAAAAACGCAGAAGGTGATATAGTCTGGAGACACAGCTTGGCCTATCCCCGTGATAGACATTAGCACTATGCAGAAGATGAACACCAACTTTCTGCCGAATCTGAAATAAAATAATAAAGAATAAAAAAATACTTAATAATTTACATAAAAAGAACACCTATACTTACGATAATAATCTTGAGATATTTAAATCTTTCGATATGGGGGAGCTTCGGAAGTTTCAGTACTTGTCGGCGCGTAATACACCGGTCGTCCTGCCGCCAGGGCCGGCTAATACGTTGATTCGTGATTTGCACGGAGAATTTCGAATTATTAGAGTTCATAAATACTTTTTGATAAAAAAATATTACGAAACACGCGATTTTTTTTTCGAATTAAAGATAGAATTTATTTAATCAGTGAATTGCCTTATAAAGCATGGTTATACGGTCAAAATAAAGCAATGATTTGCCATACCTGTCAGCCAGGAATCCAAAAAAACCAGAGCCACAGACAATGCCGGCAAAGTGCAGCGTGCCGACCAGGGACAGCATCCACTCCTTGTCGTAACAGGTTATGTCCCACTAGAAATAAACAATATTCAGTAAATAACAATCGACATTTGTAGCCTATTCGGTAAGACACCTGTCTACCGACGGGATTAAGGGTGCGCGCAGCGCCAATATGAGGCAGGCCCACAGAGTGGCCCAGGAGCGGGGACCGTAGTAACAATATAATTTTTCTTCTCTAATTTGATTTTTAGTTCAGTACATTTAACAAAACGCCACATTGCGATAACAGCGCTCAACTGATCTATAGTGAACTAACTTTGGTGGACTGAACAGAGAACTAATCATATACGTATACTAAGGGTTCCGCTCCTGGCCACTCTGCGGCTTCACCCCTATTGAAGTTTTGCACCCCGTTTTAATGGCACAATTCATTAGTTAATAATACTATATGTATAAAATATCGATTTGTCAGATTCGCTAGAAATGCTATTTTCGTGTTTTTTTACTGACAATAAAATGTATTCTACTAATTTAAATATTGTTTGCCTAAGAACATAAATGTAAGTCTAGTAATTGTCGGCGGCCGTAGTCTAACGGTTATCATCTATGCCAAGCAATCGGACGTATAAGATTCGATATCTGATGGATTATTTTTTTTTTTAATTACATTTTTTTATTTTGCAACATTTGGTAGAATAGTCTACATATAAATATATACAATTTAATGAGATTCTATAGAAATTACTGCACCTAGCGGTGGCCATTTTAAAATAAAAAATGGGTACAAATACTGCAAACGTAATTCGGACCAGCGAAGATGACGAAATATTTATTGATTTTGTAAGAAATAATGAAGCTTTATATAATGTGAAGAGCAAAGACTATAGAAAAGCCCAGTTGAAACAAAATATGTGGAATAATAACTAAATTTTGAAATGCACCCTGTGTAACACGATTTCTAAATATCTCACTCTCCTCCAAACGACAGTTTTCGTCTTCCGATGACTCCTCATCTTCCAAATATAGTAATAATGCTATGTCTAAATCGTCCATTCTCCACCGCAATACGCTCACTGACCGTTTCCGTCTTTTCTTAAGTTTAGATCTCTGTTTACCGTTCTTACGGCCGTTTTCTTACGTCCGCCGCTACATAACGGCACCGCTTTTTTAGGAAACCAAAACTCTTAATGGAACAATCCAGAAACTAACATGACGGTGTTCTGTCAATCTTTAGTAAAACGTTTTGGAAATTGATAGGAAAATCAACAAGTTTTAACTGTCGGGCAGATTTCAACTAGGAAGCTTTACCTCATTGACGATAGTCGTTTCATTCTCAGTGTAGACCCAAGCATTACATCTGGAGCTGGTGTTGGTGAAGTCTGCCGCGGTACACTGCAACGAGGAGTTGTCTGCTGGGAGGAAAAGGGCGCACTGCGAGGGCTTGTAGGGGCCTTCCGGTCTCATGGGCGGGATGGCAGTCTGCAGCCATGGTTGGGAGTAGGACGGAGATATCGGGTCGTCACAGCCTGGGACGAAACATCTGGAATCAATAACCGTAACATCTAGATCAATAGCCATGGGAGGACAGATTAGAGGCCCTAGATATTTCTAAGTCAGTGCACCGAGGCGAACATCTGGTAAACACATATATCCCAAAAATCTCTCCGCTGCTGGCCGAAATCGTCCCATGCCTACCTCAGGCCACAGTCCCCAACCGTTGAAACGTGTATATCGGTACAAGTTCGAACATAATTTAGTATTGTTTGTGCTCCCCTGAAGATGGGGTGAAAGCCTTGAAACCGGTAGGGTTATACCGTTACAAAAAAAGTTGAATAAACAGTGTTTGATAAAATAAATTACAATATGAGATTTAGTTCTCATTAAAAATCACCAATGTTTACGTAAAGCATTATCAGCAAATTATAAAGGACCATATGAAATCATAGAAGTGAATTCACCATAAAACGTTACTATAAAAATAAGGAATAAATTCATTCAATATCATGTCAATAAAGTAAAACCTTACCATTGTTATGGCCTTTTGCAACGAAAACACTTTTAGAATTTCAACGTGTAGTTTTATTTGTATAAAGGTTGAATTACATTTGAAGTATAATATTAACAGTATTATAATAAGGATGATGTTAATATCTTAGCGGCTTTAAGAATAATGATTCTGCCTCAGATATGACGTCTTATTTAAAGCAAAGATAACTATTCCACGACCCTTCAATAGATTAGAGAGGAATGCGTAGAGTATGTTATCCTGTCAAATCAATATCAGTGATTTATATCTCGTCGCAGCTTCTCCCATTTAGTGATGTTAAATCTTTATTGAATTTGGGGAGATAAGCGCCAGCGAGATAGCAAACTAGAAAACAAAACATCGAGTAGGTCGACACTAAAGTAATAACGCTAAATCTAGTACATGATAAGCTTGACAAGGGTATAATATAACTTATAATATTTATTTGAATGTGGATAAGATAACATTGGTTTTGGTGATTATACCGTGTTACTGATAATGCCAAATAGGTTCTTAGATAAGTGGTACATGCATAATATATTGAGGGTGAATGAGATAAGAATATAAGATTAACATGTGCTGGCAGTAGAGAGATACATGACACCATCAAGAAAATCTAAAAGTAGAATAAAAAAAAAACGGATACGTGAGACTCTCGCGCTGTAGAAGTGAAACTTCTTAGCTCCTAGGAAAAGTTGATTTTATGCATTACTTTTTTTTCATTTGTTAACGACTTTTTTTAGGATTGAGAAATGGTTATTTTAATTAATTAATCTAAATAAATTCAATTCTCAATTAATTAATTAGTTATCAATTAATTAATTAATTATTAATTAATTTAATAATTAATGAATAAAAAATAATTATTTATTATAAATTCATTAATTATTAACTATTATATTAATTAATAATTAATTAATAAACAAATAAATTATTATAATTCTTAATTATTAAAATAAATAATAATTATAATTAATTAATAATTATATTATTAATTAATATCAATATTGTAATTAATCATTAATATTGATTAATTAATTAGTATTAATGATAATTAATATTAATAATATTATTAATATGAATTATTTATATAAATTATGAAAATTAATTAATATTATTAATGATAATAATAATAATTATTATTAGGAATAATTATTAATTATCATTAATTTATATTAATTATACATAAATTATTTATTAATTATATTTATTAATTATAATTAATAATAATTAAAATTAAAATTCGTTCAGTATCACGGACCCACCGAGATTCAAATTTCGAATTACTTTCGGAGATAATCCAAGTATTCCTCTCTCGCTCTCTTGTATTCAAAATTCAATTCTCGTATTCTTTCTTTGGCGACAACCGTCTTACGGGCTTTGGCCTATTTATATTATGATTGCGGAGCCAGGAGATTTGCCTCCTGCCAACACCTCTTCGACCCTATATTTTGCCTTGGATGATCAGATGCAGTAATTTGTACTTTTCTCCTCTAAGTACGAATACATGACCCAAATAGGACACCTTTCGGATTTTAATATTAGTCAGCAACTCTCTATCAACTTTGTCTCTTTGAAGAACCCTCGTGCTGCTGACCATATCCGTCCAGGGTATCCGTAGCATTCTCCGGTGCATCCACATTTCGAATGCTTCATGTGAAACTACGCAAAGAAAGTAGTGATATGCATAATTATAGATTTCAGCTGAATTCATGTTAATTCAGAAATAAATATTTACAAAGAAACAATGAATGACGTATCAGAAATAAAAATAAATGATAATATAAATATAATGAATGGAATAAAACATAGTATAGTATAGTTTCAGTTTTACCGCGGATTAATGTTATATTATTAGAATCATCTATAAAATGTCGTCATTGAAACCGCATTCTGTCATTATTTTGAAATACCACATTATAATTTCCTGCTGATTTTCTGATTTAACTGTAAAACGAGAAAAAAAAAACACTCAAATGATATGGAACCACCCAGCTCCAATATTATATAAGGGAGACCACCCAGCTCCAATATTAACATATACTATATAAGGTCCGTCCTGTTAATGATTATTTTAGTCTAATAATATTGTAATCACTTTGAGTGACATCGTATCGCTGTGTCGTCAAATAAACATCTTCCTACAGTTCTAATCTTTCAATTAAACAAGTGCCATCACAACATCCCTAAATTGAGTTATTACCCTGACAAAGTTATTCGCGTCAGATCCCTATCTGTCGATAGTCCCCTTCAAGACCGACTTCGCAAGGTGTTGTTAAGTGTGGAAGACGCCGTTACACTGGGCTCCTTCGTATTGAATTGCCGATTTGGTGTCAACATCTGGGAACATAGCAGTATCTCAACCTGCGGGTTGTGACTCCCAGGCTGATCGCGGTGAGAATATTTATTCATTTATTTTGTGTTACATTGGTATATTGTGTACATTGTTATTTTGTGTACATTGTCATTTTGTGTACATTGTCATTTTGTGTACATTGTCATTTTGTGTACATTGTTATTTTATGTACATTGATATTTTGTGTACATTATTGTTTTGTGTAACATTGTTATATTGTGTGCATTTTTATTTTGTGTATATTGTCATTTTGTGTACATTGATATTTTGTGTACATTATTATTTTGTGTAACATTGTTATATTGTGTACATTGTTATTTTGTGCATATTGTTATTTTGTGTACATTGTCATTTTGTGTACATTGTTATTTTATGTACATTGATATTTTGTGTACATTTTTATTTTGTGTACATTGTCATTTTGTGTACATTGATATTTTGTGTACATTATTATTTTGTGTAACATTGTTATATTGTGTACATTGTTATTTTGTGCATATTGTTATTTTGTGTACATTGTCATTTTGTGTACATTGTTATTTTATGTACATTGATATTTTGTGTACATTATTATTTTGTGTAACATTGTTATATTGTGTGCATTTTTATTTTGTGTACATTGATATTTTGTGTACATTATTATTTTGTGTAACATTGTTATATTGTGTACATTGTTATTTTGTGCATATTGTTATTTTGTGTACATTGTCATTTTGTGTACATTGTTATTTTATGTACATTGATATTTTGTGTACATTATTATTTTGTGTAACATTGTTATATTGTATGCATTTTTATTTTGTGTACATTGTCATTTTGTGTACATTATTATTTTGTGTAACATTGTTATATTGTGTACATTGTCATTTTGTGTACCACCTTTTTTTTCTTTTTCTTGATAAAGAGTTCTATAACACGCTGTGTCTTTCTCAATCGCACTACGTACTTGAGATATACGTTCTCCATTGGTCTTCCATCACATTCTTCCATGATAGTCACAAATTAGTCAAGATGTATGAAAGCTTCATTCATATTTTTGATTGTCAAAGTCTTGACGATTTTATCAGCTTCTTCTTCTTCACTTTCATTGTGTATTTCATTTAACTCTTGTTGCTCAATTAAGTATTCATTTGACAGAGGTGCTGAGTGAGATTCAATCAACTCATTAACATCTTCGTTGTTGACGTCCAAGTTTAGTTCATTCATAAGGCTAACTATTTCATCTGTGATAGTTTCCGGAGTTTCTTCAGAATTTATAAAATCACTCGTCATTTGTGGGCATAATTGTTTCCAGGAACCTTTCATTGTTGACTCTTTTATTTCAGCCCACGAGTCTCCAATATCGTTTATTGCGTTCCATATATTATAGTTCTTCCAAAAAAGTGGGAGCGACTGCATGAAAGCGAACAATTTTTACATTGTCGACAAAAATCTTTAAAAAATAGAATTTAAAAAAATGGGCGAAATAGTGAATTGTGCGAAAGTAGAATGTGCGAAAGTCGAGGGCAGCCTGTATTTTGAATCTGTCAATAATAGTGAGTTCGAGTTCCGAGTTGGAGCGCCCTTCATAAGAGTTTTCTCTGTAAACGGCGCTGTATAAATTGTCCTTTTATTGTAATTATTATTATCAATTTTATATATTTATATATGACAAGAAATCAAATAAATACACAATTTATGAAAAAAACAACTGGTAATTTCATGTGGACACGCAATTTTAATGACTCTGGGTTTGTTGCCTTTCATTTGTCGTGTCCCCAGTAAACTAGGCGTTTGCCTGTATCTTACTGAGGAAATTTCTTTCCGATTTTTGATGATATAAAACCCCGTTGCACATTCTCATCAACCTGACAAACAGTGACACTCAATTACATATGTATACATCACGCGAATCAAACCCCTCACACTTCATCACTCCAAAAAAAAACAATATGTTCATCCCACAATGTACTATATTGCACATAATCATAAAAAATAATTAAAAAAAGTTAGAGCGCCCTTGAGGAGACTTTGCTCTCTAAATGGTGCTGTATAAATCGTTATTTTATTGTTATTATCATTATCAATTTTATATATTTATACATGACAGGAAATCTATGATATACACATGAAATAACGACAGATAATTTAATGTGAACACACTTTTTAATTGATCTGGGTTTGTTGCCTTTCAGTTGTCGTGTCCTCAGTAAACTAGGCTTTTGCCTGTATCTTACTAAGGACATATAACATGGAAAACTAAATTGATATCTCGATACAATACCTCGTTGCATACTCTTACCAACTCAATAAACAAAGACACTCAATAACATATGTATACATCACGCGAATCAACCCCCTCACAATTCATCACTCCAGACATACCATAAAGTGCCGCACATAATCACCAAAAACACACCACACTCAACAGTTCACACAAACCTTTGCTACAAGTCATTCTTTCTGCAAGCCAAAGTACTCAAACTCTTGTCGCAATAACAATCACGCTCCGATCCACTGCCTAAATGTTTTGCCTTTATTGAATATTATATTCAATGCCATGAACCCATGCGATCTGTCTTCTGTGAACATGGGAGATGCGCTATAGTTACCAAATATGATTGGATACGCGTTATTATTATGTTCTCTGTCGAGTCGTTCTATGGAGACTCTTTTATTAAATTACTTTGCGTATCCAGAAAGTAAGTGTACTGAGGCTCTCACGACCGGATGGATTTTATTTTCGACATGTTGGCTACACTTCCGTGTAGCTTGACCCTTCCCCTCCAGACCGGTTCGAGGTCAGTACGTTGAGAAGTGTCAACGCGATAACACGTTTCGTGAAAAATGTCAATCCAATCTCCCGCCAAGTCCGAAATATGCGGCGTCACCCGTTATCTCATTTGGAAGGGAAAACCTCCGGTTGAGGTTTATAATGAGGTGAAAACTGCATATGGTGATAAAGCTATGAATCGTACGAGTGTGTACAAGTGGTGTCGCGAGTTTAAAAACGGTCACGTCACACCTCTTCACCCTCTACCAAAAAGTTCAAAACCACAATTTCAGCCAAGAAAATCATGGCATCTGTGTTTTGGGACTGTCAAGGCATAATTTTAATTGAATATATGCCTCAAGGGGAGACCATCAACTCTGCAAGATACTGTGAGACCCTAAAAAAATTGCGGAGGGCGATTCAGAACAAGAGGAGAGGCATGCTGACAAAGGGAGTCTGCCTGCTGCACGACAATGCCAGACCACACACGGCCAACGCCACGAAAGAACTGCTCGCCTCGTTTAAATGGGATGTCCTGAACCATCCCGCGCATTCCCCTGACCTAGCACCTTTAGATTACTATCTCTTTACCTCCCTGAAGCTGCACATGGGTGGAAAAAGGTTTTCAACCGACGAGGAGGTAAAGGAGGAGGCGGAGAAGTGGACGGAGGGGTTGGCGGGAAACTACTTCGAGGAAGGCATCAAAAAGTTGATACCCCGCTTCACCACCTGCATTGAGAGGAATGGCGACTATGTCGAAAAATAGCTTACATATGTACTATGGTAACCACCTAAATTTTTTGTTTAAATTAAAAAAAATGTAACCTACAAAAATTCAGTACACTTAGTTTCTGGATATGCCTCGTATAATAAAAAAATATCTAAGGTTTAGAACCATCATATCAGAGATCAAGATTATTAATAATACAAATAATGTGCTCCTTAATGTGTCAATCATGATCCCTTTTAATAAGATAATCATTAACAAGTGTTCTCGTTTAATTGCGCCCAGATGACATAAGCGCACAGAATAACTCACGCACAGCCGAGCAATATACACATGGTAAAACCTCGTTATAACGAACTTCTAGGGACCTATTAAAGTGTTTCGTTGTTAACAAAACTGGAAAAAGTAAACTGTTTTATTCGCATATACAGGCGACCGTCGACTTTCGCACATAATTGGTTCCTGAAAATGTGTGCGAATGTTGAATGTTCGAAAGTAGAGGGATGTAAAAAGAATATCAAAAATTCTATTTTAAAATATTTATTTATCAATAATATAGTATATTAAAAATATTTATTTATCAATATACATAATTAAGTTAACGAGGCGTGTTTAAGTGCTTTCAGGTGTTTTCTTTATAAACTTGTCAAGAGTTAGTTGAATACCACCCTTTTATTTCTTTTCTTGATAAAGAGTTCTGTAACACGCTGTGTCTTTCTCAATCGTCCTGCGTACTTGAGATATACGTTCTCCATTGGTCTTCCATCACATTCTTCCATGATAGTCAAACATTTGTCAAGATGCATGAAGGCTTCATTCATATTTTTGATTGTCAAAGTCCTGACGATTTTATCAGCTTCTTCTTCCTCACTTTCATTGTGTATTTCATTTAACTCTTGTTGCTCAATTAAGTATTCATTTGACAGAGGTACTGAGTGAGATTCAATCAACTCATTAACATCTTCGTTGTTGATGTCCAAGTTTTGTTCATTCATTAGGCCAACTATTTCATCTGTGATAGTTTATTCAGAATTTATAAAATCACTCATCATTTGTGGGCATAATTGTTTCCAGGAACCTTTCATTGTTGGCTCTTTTATTTCAGCCCACGAGTCTCCAATATTGTTTATTGCGTTCCATATATATTATAGTTCTTCCAAAAAAGTGGGAGCGACTGCATGGAAGCGAACAATTTCTGCATTATCGACAAAAATCTTAAAAAAATTGAATTTAAAAAAATGTGCGAAATAGCGAATTGTGCGAAAGTCGAGGGTCGCCTGTACTATGTTTTATTAATTAATGACAACACATAATAACAACATCTTTACGTATACAACTGGATACATAAATATTATGTACATAAAGTAATCGAAAAAAAAATAGCATTAAAATCCGTTTTTTTCTTTGGGTTGCAATAATATCATTATTGCATTGTACATATTATACTTACGTTGTATACAGTATAACTTGGCGGGCTTGTTGCCATTTGGCAATCTCTTCCAACCAACCAGAAATATGTTAAAGAGGCCTTAAGTGAAAACCAGATTGGAATCCTTTTTAAAAAAAATCTGGGTTTTTAGCGGCATTTGAACCCGCAACCTCCAGGTTATTAGACAGGCTTCTTACCAACCTGGCCACGGAGGTTGTCTCTTTTCTTCTGCTCAGTATTTACTTTTCCCAAAATTTCTTTTTTTTTTTTTCTTTCGAGGTCGTTTTTCGCTACTTTTACCCATTTTAAGGGCGGAGAAATTGAAATGTTTGTGAAATCACGAAATTATGTGTCGAAACTAAACACACCCCCTCGACGATTAATAAAATACTGAAGACTCGCTGAGAAAGACTTCCTTACTCTGATCAAGACTCACTCTGGCGGCTTTAAAAACAATTCCGACATTCTGATGGAAACAGAAATTAGACGAACTGAACCGAAGTCAAGTTGCGATGTTACATGGTATGCTAATCTCTAAATATCATAATTATGAAGTTTTTCTTTGGACACGTATTTAATAAATTTATTAGAAAAAAAATCGGTATACCGGATTCTTTTCCGGTGAAACGAGATACTTTTAACAGTGCCGTTAAATAATTATGTTCGGGACTGCGAAAATAATTTGTTATATTGAAAAAATCGTTATTTCGGTATTCGTAATAACGAGATTTGACTGTATCATTCAACAAGAAGAGTCATTTTGCAATAGTGCGAGTAACGCTATCTGTATTATATAACTTATGTAGTAGTATTGGTATTAGAATGCCACACGATTAGTTCGCGCAGAGCGCACGTTTGTATTGTTGTTAAAAATACTCGCTGATTAGAAAAACACTATCATGTCGAAATTAGGAGTGCGATTTTTGTCTAATATAATGTATAATTAAAAAAAATTCTAAAACTTAGAATGTACTTTGTTATACAATAACTTAAAGTTTCCTAGAATTTAGTATCACTCCATCCACTATTATTTTAAAACGTTATTATTCAGCATTGTAATTATGTTACATTAATATGTTAAATAATCTTACATACAACAATAATTGTATTTTTTATGCCATAATCTAATTAAAGCTGACGAAATTTTTGACTTTATATTACTTGTACTTATATTTATTTTTAATCTTGAAAAATTTCATTGTTGTTATTTAATGTTTCCTAGAATCTGCCATGCCTAAACAATTAATATGTTAAATAAACTTACTTTCATTTTATTTTTATGTGCATTACAATTTAAGCCGACAACATTTTTAATTTACAAAACTTGTGTGTTCATTTCAATGTTTGAATATAAAATATTATTTTTATATTTTTTTGCTTTTTTACTTCATTAAAAAAATAAAGTAACAAGTTTTTGTAAACGCACTGTTACTCACACTATTGCAAAATGACGCTTCTGGCTGAATGATCTACACATTATATGATAGTTGTGAGGAACTGGCTGGAAAGCCCGTTTAAGGACATAACAAATTACTCGTACTTGTTAATTGTTATACTTGTATAAGTAACAATCTGTAATAACAATATTTAAATGCAGCATATTTATTTGCATACAACATTGATGAAAACAAAATCGGATTTTTCCAGGAATTTTACTTGATTGGTTCCAGGATCAAATTTAATTTTTATGTCATATTATGTCAGATGTCGCGAGTTGATGGTGATGATGGAAAATACTCACTTCCTTCAACATTTTATAAGCTGACGAATACAATGATTACATATTAGTACACCACGGAGATAAATTCAATGCAATGGGTAAAGTGCTATATCATAGTGACCTCGTTCCTCCGCCATAAGAATGTATCTAACTAATTTGGCCCTTCTTCTTCTTCCTAGTGTCATGTCAGGTCCCCCCAATGTTGACTATCACCTGATAGTAGGCAGTTTTGTCCCCGTCAGCCCGAAAAAGATCCCCAATGCTCCTTAGACCAGTTCAATCACGTATATTGCGGAGCCAGGAGATTTGCCTCCTGCCAACACCTCTTCGACCCTCTATTTTGCCTTGGATGATCAGGTGCAGTAATTTGTACTTTACTACTCTAAGTACATTACCCTAATAGGACACCTTTCGGATTTTAATATTAGTTAGCAACTCTATTAACTTTGCTGACCATATCCGTCCAGGTTATCCGTAGCATTCTCCGGTGTATCCACATTTTGAATGCTTCCAGTCGGTTCATACTACTTACTTTGAGGGTCCATGATTCCACTCCATATAATAACACTGACCAAACGTAGCATTTGACTAACCGTTGTCGAAGTTTCAAGTTTAGATTATCATCGCAGAATACGCTTCTCATTTTATTAAAAGCCGCACGAGATGATTCAATTCTGCACTTGACTTCGGTTTCTGGGTCGAGGTCTTCCACTAGGATACTTCCGAGGTATTTAAATGTTTCCACTCTCTCTATACCAGCACCGTCACCAGCAATGTAAGACGTGCTCCTGCGTGATCCTGCCGGCCTAACACCATGAACTTTACCTTACATTGCATCAAATTTCTTGCTGCCCTGCGCATTATGGCCGACAAGTAAGATCCTACTTGGACAACGCGTACCGTGGGCGATGGACCGGCCGTCTTGTGCCAATTCTGTGGCCTCCTCGGGTCACCTGACCTTATTCCTCTGGATTATTTAATACTGGGGTTGTCTAAAAGATAAAGTTTACCATAAAACCATCCGCAACGAGGTTGAACTGCGTCAACCATCTGCCCGTGAAATTTCGACGCACAGTTTGAGATTGCTGAAGTGATCATTTTCGAGGAGATGCCGAGCTTGCATCAGGACAGGAGGGCGGCAATTCGAGCATCTCCTTTATTCCTACAGGATGGTGAATCTCATCAAGATAGGTGATTGGTAGACCGACATGTGACGCTTATGGGGGCATCATTATTATTCAGACGCGTCCCAGTAATCAACAAACTGTTCGCGAACCCTCACTGGTCCGAAGACCACAAGTTTGAGCAGCACTGATTAAGACTGTAACCGTATAATTAAAAGTGACATTAGAATAGCGCTAGAATTAACGAATCCATTAGGGAGACAATTATGTACGTATATATTTTATAAAATTAATTTATCATAGTCAAGATAACGTCATGTCTCTATCTCTGTTTTAGAAATCTCTATTATAACTTGGTATGTTTGAAGATATTGTTGCTTGGCAACAAACCCGCCAGAAGTGGAGGTTTTAAAGCCAATATTAAAATGTGGGAATAGACGTGATGTGTGTAGCTATCGATCGATATGTTTGCTCTCGTCTTCTCTAAAGGTCTTCGAGTCTAGCGTTGGATCGAATTTTGAGTAAATTATGGCTTTTTTTATTTTTTATTATCCACTTTGCACGGATTTCTCCTGTTACACAAAGAGGGTCTGCTTCTAGCGTTAGCTTATTCGTTAGGAATAATATCAGCCAGGATTCTTCTCATACTGCTAGGCGGTGCCGAGAATATATCAACAGTGTCATTCAGTTGGTTCAATATCTCTATACCGCGCGTGACTGAGTGTTTAGCCATGATATTCGTCCTGTAAGTTGGTATGTAGAACAGAGGGTGATTCCTTGCACGGATATATTTATTGGGTACATATAAACTTAGTGCTTCTAGAATCGCGGGACAGTTAAAGGAACCTTGGAAAACCTTTATTAGGAATATCGCAATGGATTCTTGCCTTCTTGTTTCGAGGCTTCTATAGTTACACACCGTGAGAAGTTCGACATGGTGAGCATATTTTGGGTAATCCCCCTTTGTTCTGTACCATAGATATCTGAGGATTTTATTTTGTATTTGTTCTATATTGTTTTTATATTTGAGCTGATGAGGAGCCCAAACCGTAGATGCATATTCTAATTTGGTTCTAATTAGATAATTATATAAGTTTCGGAGGATATCGGTACTGTTAAATTCTCTTGATATTCTCATTATAAAACCGAGTAGTTTGTAACAGTCCGATATCAAACGTGAGACATGGTTAACGAACGTGAGTCCGACATCGAAGGTTACGCCCAAATCCCTGAATTCAGAAACTCTGTTTAGTGCCACTCCCTGTATAGTATACTGATGGTGGATTGGTGGAAACGATCGACTATAAGTAGTAACGCTGTAGAACTGCGTGTATTGAGAAAATACATTCCGTATTCTGCACGAGTATTACGGAATACGGAATGAAGTGATAAGAGATGAATGTGAAATTAAGGCTGATGTGTTAGGTAAAATGTAGAAGAGCATGCTGAAACGGTTTGGACATGTGGAAAGAATGAATAAAAAAATACATTTGAGTAGTATTTTTTCAGATAATGGAAGAGTCACGAGGGATATCGAACGGCGTGTAGTAATAGGGAACACGATCAATGGGACTCTAAAACATATATATATATATATATATATATATATATATATATATATATATATATATATATATATATATATATATATACTCGAACCGGGCAGTATCAAAAACTACTAAGACGGTAGTACACAGTAGTATTTTGGTGCAAATTTTGTTTTATGGGAGTGAAACGTGGACGTCGAATAGTACTGAAAGGAGCTAAATAACTTCTGTAGAAATTCGTGCATTGAGATGAATACACGGAGTGACAATGTATGATAGAATACGAGATGAAGTTGTTAGGGATAAATGTCAACTTAACTCTTCCTTCCCTGTGATGTGTAACTAGTACACATTGCTTCTAAAAACTTTAATATCTCTATAAATATAATAAATACTGGGTTCAGATTTTAGGTATTCCTCCGTAATACATTTACGCATTGAATGAAAAAAATAATATTAATAATAATTAGCACTTATCGGCCACATCAGAGATATTTTGTGAAAATCGGGAATAAATTCACCAATACAATCAAACGTGTGACAGTGTGTGACGTAGGTATATTCATTCTAAAAAAATCACTATGTGTGAGGAAGCGACGCTATTCACGTCTCACTCTCACTCTACTTCGGTATATGGGAACGCAAGAAATAGAATCTCAGTTCGCTCGCTTCAGTAGCTCGTGGGCTTTCGTTTGAGGTGGTCGCTTCGCCCGTTTTGTGAACGTCGGCCTATGTTTTTTTTCATGTTTTCAGCAATTAAATTTCAATTATTATCACTTTTGACTTCAAATTTAATTAATTTAAGCGATTGACTATGAATATTCTCATTTTTCCGATTTTAAATCACTCATTTTTACATGTGTATTGAATACACATCACCGGAACGCACGGATTTTTTTTAGCACAGGAAGGGAAAGGTTAAGGTTGGTGTGTTAAGTAAGATGAAGAAGAGCACGCTGAGATGGTTTGTGCATGTGGAACGAATGAATAAAGAAAAACTAACAAAACAGACAAATAGTGCAAATGTGAGTGGAAGACTTGTGAGAGGAAGACCAAGGAAAGTGTGGTTGGATCAAGTGAATGATTTTCTGAAAGAAGGAAACGTAGACAGTCAGACGAATCGTAGAAGTTGAATGGATGCAGAAGAGGCTAAGGATGTGTGTCGAGATAGAAAAGTATGTCATTCTATCCACCTTACTGTCCCAATATGGAAATGACGCGATGATTTGTATGTTTAGCGAATGTCCTCGATGGACGCGCTGATGATTTTGATTGTTTGGTATTTAAATAAAATACGTCAATTAGCAATGCGGAAAGAGAGAGTGAATGAATCAATGAATAATAATTAATTATTAATGATGCTTTATTTATCGGTAAGTAGGTATTTATACATTTCAGAATGGGCGCGGGAGTGCGCCCGCAATATATTTTTATCTCGCTTCTGTGCGTGCAGAAATGGTCGATTGAAATATTGCAGACATCGCAAATAATATTGTGGGTAGACAATTTCAATGTTTTGGTATGCGGCCTTTGGACATATCCAAAGGTCGTTTCGTCGGTCGTTGACCTGTGTGTTGACAATATTTCAGCGACGACAGTAGTTCCTACATATGTATACCGTAGCAACCAGATTTCTTATATCTGAAACTGATTTCTACACCTGGCTTTGGAATGATATTGCATGGTTATCGTTTTAATGACATTATTATTGCAATAAGTCGTGCATTAACTGAGTTCACGATCGCCCACACCCGCTATAAAAATAAGACTTATTAGTTGCAATCCGTGAAATATTCACGGAAGTAAAACAAAATCTACATTTATAAAAATATATATTCATAAATATAGAAATTGTTTATATATATCATTTATACATCGTCCCCTTTTACACCGGTTCAAAAATTGTTAGCTAGGTATTTAAAATTCGTTCAGTTAACACGGACCCACCGAGGTTCAAATTTCGAATTACTTTCGGAGAGAATCCAAGTATTCCTCTCTCGCTCTCTTGTATTAAAAAATTCAATTCTCGTATTCTTTCTTTGGCGACAACCGTCGTACGGGTTTTGGCCTATTTATACTATGACGCGTGTCTAAATGTAACAAGCCAGTTAAATGGGTATTTCACGGTTGAATTCCGTATTAGTACAAGTTTATTCCATACTGTTGAAATGCTGAATTTTTAGTAGTTATGCATATTTGAGCGTAGTTTTGTTTTTGACGTGTTGGTGTTATTGACATGTTGGTGTTATTGACGTGTTGGTGTTATTGACGTGTTGGTGTTATTGACGTGTTGGTGTTATTGACGTGTTGGTGTTATTGACGTGTTTGTGTTATTGACGTATTGGTGTTATTGACGTATTGGTGTTATTGACGTATTGGTGTTATTGACGTGTTGGTGTTATTGATGTGTTGGTGTTATTGACGTGGTGGTGTTATTGACGTGTTGGTGTTATTGACGTGTTGGTGTTATTGACATGTTGGTGTTATTTACGTGTTGGTGTTATTGGCGTGTTGGTGTTATTGACGTGTTGGTGTTATTTTTTTTTTGTTCTTTAAACTGACACGTGTTTCTACCTCCTATTTCGAAGCTCTCTTCAGGCAGAAATATCCTGTTTTGTTACGAGAGCAATGCTTAAGTCAGACTGGTATCATGTTACATCGGAAGTTTGTGTGTAGTCCTATTGACCGAAAGGAAAATAGAATTTTCATTTTTTGCAAAAATACATACATAAATGCTATCACGCCGTTTACCTGTCGGAGTTAACAGAGAGGATAGAGTGCCAGATTTTCCTATCTCGATACACATTTTTAGCCTTTTCTACATCCATACAACTTCTACGATTTCTCTGACTTTCTACATTTCATTTTTTCAGACTGTCATTCACTTGATCCAACCATACTTTTATTGGTCTTCCTCTCTCAAGATTTCCATTCCCTACTGGGGTAGGCAGAGGACTCTTGATCTCGACACATATCACACATTAATTTCTAATATTTCCATTCCGCCTTCTTTCCACTGACACTCCACGAATTTCCCTTAATGCGCGCATCTCCACAGCATTCATCTCACTCTTACCCTTATTATTCCAAGTCCAAGTTTCACTTCCATACATCAAGGTGGGCACCAAGACACTATTTTATATATTGTCATTTTTGTTACTGTTGATATTGCACGATTGTTATATATAATACAAAAGTGCTCCGTTCACCTTGTTCCCTGTTGCTACCCTTCTTTAAATGTTCTTGTAAAATCTACCATCAATTAAACCAGTTTACTATATCCAATATGAGCTGGAAGGTTAGAAGAAATTGTTGTTTAGATAAACGCTCACTTGTATACTCGTTTAGACATTATTTTATAATTTATTCTTTCCACATGTCCAAACCATCTTAAAGCCAGTCTGGTTTTCACTTAAGGCCTCTTTAACATCTTTCATGATTGGTTGGAAGATATTGCCACATGGCAATAAGCTCGTCAGATAGTACTGTATACAACGAAAGTGTAGTACAATACAATAAAAAATAAGTGTTCCATTTATTCAGTTAAAAAAATATATGGTAAGATTGACATAACCGTGTTCAACGTCTTTTCTAAGATGTAAACATACGTCTTTTCTAAGATTCAAACGTCTTTTCTAAGATTCAAACAAACGTCTTTTCTAAGATTTAAACAAACGTATTATCTAAGATTCAAACAAACGTATTTTCTAAGATATAAACAAACGTCTTTTCTAAGATGTATACAAACGTCTTTTCTAAGATGTAAACAAACGTCTTTTTTAAGATACAAACAAACGTCTTTTCTAAGTTGTATACAAACGTCTTTTCTAAGATGTAAATAAACGTCTTTTTTAAGATTTAAACAAACGTCTTTTCTAAGATTCAAACAAACGTCTTTTCTAAGATTCAAACAAACGTCTTTTCTAAGATTCAACAAAACGACTTTTGTAAGATTCAAACAAACGTCTTTTCTAAGATATATACAAACGTCTTTTCTAAGATACAAACAAACGTCTTTTCTAAGATACAAACAAACGTTTTTCTAAGATACAAACAAACGTCTTTTCTAAGATGTACGAGTATATAAACGTCTTTTCTAAGATGTAAGTACACGTCTTTTCTAGCATGTAAACAAACGTCTTTTCTAGCATGTAAACAAACGTCTTTTCTAAGATTCAACCAAACGACTTTTCTAAGATTCAAACAAACGTCTTTTCTAAGATGCAAACAAACGTCTTTTCTAAGATTCAACCAAACGACTTTTCTAAGATTCAAACAAACGTCTTTTCTAAGATTCAAACAAACGTCTTTTCTAAGATGTAAACACACGTCTTTTTTAAGATGTAAACAAACGTATATTCTAAGATTCAAACAAACGTCTTTACTAAGATTCAAACAAACGTATGTTCTAAGATTTAAACAAACGTATTTTCTAAGATACAAACAAACGTCTTTTCTAAGATTCAAAGAAACGTCTTTTCTAAGATGTATACAAACGTCTTTCTAAGATGTAAACACACGTCTTTTCTAAGATACAAACAAACGTCTTTTCTAAGATACAAACAAACGTCTTTTCTAAGATACAAACAAACGTCTTTTCTAAGATACACACAAACGTCTTTTCTAAGATGTACGAGTATATAAACGTTTTCTAAGATGTAAGTACACGTCTTTTCTAGCATGTAAACAAACGTCTTTTCTAAGATTCAACCAAACGACTTTTCTAAGATTCAAACAAACGTCTTTTCTAAGATGCAAACAAACGTATTTTCTAAGATTCAACCAAACGACTTTTCTAAGATTCAAACAAACGTCTTTTCTAAGATTCAAACAAACATCTTTTCTAAGATGTAAACACACGTCTTTTTTAAGATGTAAACAAACGTATTTTCTAAGATTCAAACAAACGTCTTTACTAAGATTTAAACAAACGTATTGTCTAAGATTCAAACAAACGTATTTTCTAAGATTCAAACAAACGTCTTTTCTAAGATTCAAACAAACGTCTTTTCTAAGATATATAAAAACGTCTTTTCTAAGATACAAACAAACGTCTTTTCTAAGATTTAAACAAACGTATTTTCTAAGATTCAAACGAACGTATTTTTTCAAGATTCAAACAAACGTATTTTCTAAGATTCAAACAAACGTCTTTTCTAAGATATAAACAAACGTCTTTTCTAAGATACAAACAAGTCTTTTCTAAGATATAAACAAACGTCTTTTCTAAAATTCAAACAAACGTTTTTGTATAAGATTCAAACAAACTTCTTTTCTAAGATTCAAGAAATAAATATATTCCCTCTAGTATTGTTCCTGGTCTGATAAATGTGGTCAAGCATCATCCTATGAGGAGAGCCTTTATGAATTATGAATCCATCTTCAATTTATACATTTGTCTTATGCTCAAAACATTAAAATGTTTGAAAAAAGACTTTGAACTACTTAATAGGGTTTAATAGTAATTTAACAGCACTGATCACGGACGATGGACGATGGACACCCTGTAGAAACTACTGTTAGATATTGTAGAAAGAAGTACCTGTAATCAGGTATTCCAGCGGTGAAGACATAAGAGAGGCTGTTGGCAGCTCCGAAGAAGACGGGCAAACACAAGAGAGCGTAGTTGATCACCTGGAACTTTCCCAGTTCTCCCAATTCCTCCAGCACCGCGTCGAAATCCATCCTTCCGCTGCGAGACCCCTGCAGACAATGATGATAAATATTCTTGTCACTTCAACTGTCATAGTATATCTAAACTTATAAACAATTACAGCACTGCTTCCATTTAACGCCGTAACTATTAGACCAGGGGTCGGGAAACTTAAAAGTCCACAGTTAAAACCAGGGGTGGTCTGAAAAATTTCGGGGTTGGGTGCAAAGTTTAAACGCACGGTCTTATTATACATTTATTTATATCTTCATCTACTATATGTTAGGGTCAAGAACAGGTAAGTATTGCCCAAGTATTTTCATCCATTAAAGACCCATTACAAATGTTTTTTTTTTATTAAATAAAGCAATCTATTTATTTATTTATTTTATTTAACACTTTTATTGCAATACAATCTGGCGGGTTTATTGCCAGGTGGCAATCTCTTCCAACCAACCAGACAAAAGTAAATGAAGCAAGTTACGTGGTCGCATAAATCATTCAAATGACTATCCATCCCCACGAAATCCATAAACACATACGCGAGAACATGCCCACGAACCCCACAAAGACGGACAATCACCCGAACATTATTTTTCATATAAAGTGAGATATCATCAATCAAAAGGAAAGGAAGGGACGGTGGAGAGGAAAGGAAAAGAAAAATCAGGAATGAAACACGTTATTTTACTGACTAGAAATTAAGAGTTTTTTCAGTCGCTTCTTAAAGCATGCCAAGGACGGAGCGAGTCTTATATTGGTTTGTAACTGATTCCAGAGTCTCGCTGCATGGACAGTAAAGGACGACGTAAAGAAAGTGGAGCGGTGAACTGGAAAGGCCAATAAACAATCTCTGTTTGAGCGTAGCGCTAATCCATGATTGAAAAGACGCTGAAAATTTTCAATCTACGAGGGTCATCCAGAAAGTAAGGTTACAATATTTATGTATGATCGAAAAATGCTTGTATTTAATTGAAATTCACAGAATACTTCACAAATATATTAAACTATTTTTCAACGTAATCGCCGTCGAGATCGAGACATTTCTGTAGTCGAGGCACCAGTTTTTGTATGCCAGTGTCATAGACCTCCGCCGCCAGCTCTTTCAGCCACTTCTTCACAGCTTCCTCGAACTTCTGATCGTTAGAAAATTGTTGGGGTGTAGTGACACACCCACGTCTCATCCCCCGTCACGAGAGTCCAGAAAAGCTTCTCCCTCCTGTGCAAGACGATCCAAAAATTCACGCGCGGCGGTCACGCGATTTTGACGGTGCTCCGGTGTGAGCATTCTGGGCACCCATCTCGCACACATTTTCTTGTAACCAAGTTTTTCCGACACAATATTACCAAGGAGACTTCGAGAAATGTCAGGAAATTCTTCGTGAAGGTCGTCAAGCGTCACACGGCGGTCATTTCGCCCTTGTTCTTCAATTTTTTATACAAATTCGTCAGAAATCACTGCCTTGCCTCGTCGTGAGTATCAGTACGGCCTTTTCTGAACAACTTAACCCACTTCGTGACATGTTGTCGACTCATCACATCACTACCATAAACTTCCACGAGCTTCCGATGGATATTCGCGGAAGTATTGTTCTGCAAAGTCAAAAAACTGATGACCGCGCGGGTCTCGCACGGATGAGAGTTGGCGGGAGCGCGCGACGACCTCTCCATCAGAAGAATTTACTGTGCCTGAACAAAATGGCTGACAAACACGCGAGATCAAACAAACTGACCGTTAGGATCCCCCCTACACGCCAGGTGCACCAACTTTGAAACAAAAAATTCCCCCCGGCCTCAGGAGCCCTTGTAACCTTAGTTTCTGGATGACCCTCGTATGTTATAACACAAACATTTGCCAAAGGCTATACCTATCATATATACAAAGACGCAACTGGACTACTCTTAACAACTGCCCTTCAAACCGCGGAGTGCAGAAATGGATGGAGAAGAGTCGTCGTTCGTGTATTTATTGGTCCTAAACCTAATTATATAACGTCTAAAATGATTCCATTGGTCCTAAACCTAATTATATAACGTCTAAAATTATTCCATTAGTCCTAAGCCTAATTATATCACGTCTAAAATTATTCCATTGGTCCTAAACCTAATTATATCACGTCTAAAATTATTCCATTGGTCCTAAACCTAATTATATCACGTCTAAAATTATTCCATTGGTCCTTAACCTAATTATATCACGTTTAAAATGATTCTATTGGTCCTTAATCTAATTATACCACGTCTAAAATGATTCCATTGGTCCTAAACCTAATTATATCACGTTTAAAATGATTCCATTGGTCTTAAACCTGATTATATCACGTCTAAAATTATTCCATTGGTCCTAAACCTGATTATATCACGTTTAAAATGATTCAATTGGTCCTAAACCAGATTATATTACGTTTAAAATGATTCAATTGGTCCTAAACCTAATGATATCACAATTAAAATGATTGAATTGGTCCTCAACCTGATTATATCACATTTAAAATGATTCCATTGGTCCTAAACCTAATTATATCACGTTTAAAATGATTCCACTGGTCCTTAGCCTGATTATATCACGTTTAAAATGATTCCATTGGTCCTAAGACTGATTATAACACGTTTAAAATGATTCCATTGGTCCTAAACCTAACTGTATCACGTTTAAACCTAAATATATCACGTTTAAAATGATCCATTTTTTAGTAAGTACATACTCGTAGCAGTTAGATTTTTACTAAATAATGTGCATTTTGAAACGCATCTAATTGAAGTTTTTTAATACGGCTTTATTATGTTGTAACTAACTAAATGCGGCCTTATTAGGTTACAGCTAACTTAATGCGGCCTTATTAGGTTACATCCAACTTAATGCGGTATTATTACGTTACAGCTAACCTAATGCGGCCTTATTAGGCTACAGCTAACGTAATGCGGCCTTATTATTGTAGGTTACAGCTATCTTAAAACGGCCTCATTAGGTTACAGCTGACTTAACGAGGCCTTATTAAGTTACATCTAACTTAATGCAACCTGGTTACAGCTTGCCTAATGCGGCATTGTTAGGTTACAACTAGCGTAATACGGCCTTCCAGCATGAAAAGGTTCCCCGCCCGTGGATTGGTCATAAATATTTATAATGGACGAGGTCCGTCACTTTCCGAGTGTATAATCACAATATAATGACACCCATAAAGCGTCAATTATTTTAAAATATACAAATAACAAGATTTAGAAAATTACATTTTTTATCTGTCGTGAGAGTGGTGCCTCGCTAAGCGTGGGCCAGGTGCGGATGTACCCTTTACACTTGTCTCAGGCCGGCCCTGGTCAAAAAACCTCTTCAATTACAGTGGGTCCCTTATCTATCTGAAGAGTGAATATCTCCTTGTTTGAGATTAAGCGATCAGAATGCCTCCACCCTTCAGCAGGATCCCACCAGTAGTCACGCTGTTATGGGGGACAAAATAAGTCTACATTCAGCGTGATCTATACTATACTTAAGAAAGTGTAACACGGTTCCTGTGACAGTTCACAAATTTGCCCCAATACAAACTTGTAACGACGTTCATTAATTTTAATTATTTCATCAACTTTAATATAAGCCTCAATTCTAATAAATAGCAAGTTATTTCGGTAAATATTAGGTGTTATCATAAGTTGTGTCCGTGTTTTTTTCAAATAAAAAAATGAGCACCAAAAGTAAAACAAAATGGTAAATGTTATACGTCATTCGAAAGAAAATTTTCTGCTCTACAAGATATTATGTTTGCTTTTACGTTACATATATTATTTTATTTGATTACATGCTTTCAAAATGGAATGTCAAGTAGACGAAAGTGAGCATTTTCGACACCTCCTTCTGTTCGCGTTCAATCGAGGGAATAAAGCTGCCAAAGCTGCTCGCGATATTTTCGAAGTGTACGGTGAAGATGCTATGAATGAAAGGACAGCTCGTTGATGGTTTTTGCGTTTCAAAGTCGGTAATTTCGACCTGAAAGACACGATTGTTTACTTGACATTCCACTTTGAAGGCTTGTAATCAAATAAAATAATATATGTAACGTAAAAGCAAACACAATATCTTGTAGAGCAGAAAATCTTCTTTCGAATTACGTATAACCTTTACCATTTTGTTTCACTTATGGTGCTCATTTTTAAATTGAAAAAAAAAACCGGACACATCTTATGTTAACATCCTATACATTACATAAAACTAACAATAATGATAAATGAATACATCTTGTTACAAATTAGCAAAAATGTGGCAGTTTGTTAAAATCAAATAATATTTGGTGACGTTTGTCAAAAGTCACTACGTTAGTCTGCATTGGCTAGGGATGGGGTTTACGATAATTGGATTTTCTATTTTTTTATACCTAAAATTAAATGTTCGTAATTAGTATTAATTCATAGTGGATCTTGGCCTATTTAAAGATATATACAAATCATACAATACGTTAGAAAGTCAGTATAATGATAATTAGGAATTAAAACGTCAGTTTAGAGAAAAAAACTATTTTTCGATTTATAAAAAAAACTATTCGATTTGTAAAAAAACTATTTTACCCCATCCTTTTGAGACATGACGTTTTAAACGTCGCATGAACCATCCTATATTTTCTCAAGTATAGAAAAAAGGAACGGTTCAGAGGGACTTCTCTTCCGGTGGCCACACACACCTGCGGGAGAAAGCAAACATTTATTTAACACTTTTATTGCAATACAATCTGGCGGGTTTATGGGTGGCAATCTCTTCCAACCAACCAGACAAAAGTAAATGAAGCAAGTTACGTGGTCGCATAAATCATTCAAATGACTATCCATCCCCACGAAATCCATAAACATATACGCGAGAACATGCCCACGAACCCCACAAAGACGGACAATCACCCGAACATTATTTTTCATATAAAGTGAGATATCATCAATCAAAAGGAAAGGAAGGGATGGTGGAGAGGAAAGGAAAAGAAAAATCAGGAATGAAACACGTTATTTTACTGACTAGAAATTAAGAGTTTTTTCAGTCACTTCTTGAAGCATGCCAAGGACGGAGCGAGTCTTATATTGGTTTGTAACTGATTCCAGAGTCTCACTACATGGACAGTAAAGGACGACGTAAAGAAAGAAGAGCGGTGAACTGGAATGGCCAATAAACAATCTCTGTTTGAGCGTAGCGCTAATCCATGATTGGAAAGACGCTGAAAATTTTGAGATAAGAGGGTGCGGTGGGACAGTTAAGCATATTATACAATAGAGATAGTATGTGAATTTGGCGTCTATTTCTAACATTAAACATCACGGAAGAAGGAAAATGACTCGCACCGCAATGAGCATACTTTTAAATCGGCTTAAGTCCTGGAGTTCAAACAGCCCAACAAGTTGCCAGTATTTGCAAAGAACACTTCGAATGCAGCAAATCTATCCTTTGACGCCACTAGATCTGAGTAGCCAATCGGTTCCAAGATGTAAGACTGAGTGGAAATTACTTCGGAAATTATTGACTCGTTTTTATCATTGCAGTATTACAAAATGTGCTCCGCGAATTGATACAGATCGCAAATTACAACAGGGCGAAGGGACAAGATTAATTTGCTAATGCCATTAAAGTTACCACGGTCAGAAAGAGATTGCGTTGTCCAATAGCTTGCGAACCGAGGCGCGCTGTGGTGCAAGGATTTTTTTTTAAATGTCTGTCTTTTCACGGAGGATGACAACCATTGATGTTACCAAGTTGATAACTGGGATATTTATACACATGTTTTAAGAATCGCACGAGGAGTCTGTAAAGGTGATTTGTTAGTGTTTACCGCAAAATTCTACCTATATATGAGGTTAAAGGACTTCACATGAACGGGCTGTCTTTGAAGCCTCATCACCTCATAGAAGCGCGAGAAGTCAGCCTTCAGGCCTCTGTCACCAGCCCCGTTTTCGTCTACAGAAGTAGTCTTCTATCGTATTGCTCCATCTTTTTCTCGAAGGTTTCAGTGACTTAAGGCAATTCGGAATCTATTTTCTTAAGTTATTATTTTTTTGACATTCGTTAGTTTTTGTTAAATATATACCATGTACAATAACTTATTTTATTTATTTTTGTCTGGTTGGTTGGAAGAGATTGCCACCTGGCAATAAACCCACCAGATTGTTTTAAAATGAAGTGATAAATAAATAAAATCTTGTTTAACACATCACATTCATTCCTTATTACTTCGTTCCGTATTTCGTCATACATTGTCACGCCATGCATTCTTATCAATGCACACATTTCTACAGTATTTATTCGGCTTCTTTCATTCTTCTTCCATGTCTACGTTTCACTCCCGTAAATCAAAGTTCCCATCAAAATACTATTTTGGACTATCATCTGCTAATATAGATGATAGTCCACAAAATACTATTGTGGACTATCATTTATCTTAGCAGATGTTGATACTGTCCGGTTCAAGTATACATGTTTTAGTGCCCCATTAATTTCCCTGTCGCAACACGTCGTTCGGTATCCCACTTAACTCTTCCATCATCTGAGAAAATAATACCCAAATATCAAAATTCCTCAATTTGCTACAATCTTTCATTATTCACCCATATAATTGACATCAAATACAGAGATAGACGTATAATCCAGGCGCTATACAAGAATGAGGCCGCTATAATCAGATGTGACGAGGACACAAAGGAAGCCAATATAAGACAAGGGGTAAGGCAGGGATGCTCTCTGTCACCTGTTCTTTTTAACGCCTATATACAGAGCGCGATTGACGACTTGAGAGAGAGAATGAGTCACAGAGAAGGTGTAAAGATACACGGGCAAAAGGTGGATATGATAAGGTTCGCTGACGATATTGCTATGGTTGCTGAAAGTGAAGAGGAACTACAAGAGGCCTTAACAACTATGGAAAGCATTCTTCAAAATAACTACAGTATGAAGATAAATAAAGACAAAACAAAGCTGCTGACTGTAGGCCGAGCGCAACACCAGATGAGAATAGTGATGTCGGGTAAACCACTAAAGAACACCAAAGAGTTTGTCTACCTCGGGAGCAAAATAACATGGGACGGTCGGTCTAAGAGCGAGGTCGACAGCCGTACACATCAGGCTAGACTTGCATTTAATAAAAGGTCGAAAATAATAGAATCAAATAATATAGACCTAAAACTGAGAATACTCCTCATCAAGACCTATGTATGGAGTATCTTGATGTACGGCTGCGAGACATGGTGCCTATCCGAAAGAGATAGACGAAGACTAGAGGCTTTTGAGATGTGGTCCTATAGAAGACTATTAGGAATTTCCTGGAGAGACCACATCACAAATGAAGAGGTTCTCCAACGAATCGAAGGAGGAAGGCACCTGCTCAGGATCTTGTCCGAAAGGCGTGCAAGATGGATCGGTCATATAATACGACAAGAGGGCCTCTTGCATGCCATAATGGAGGGTATGACCGAGGGGACAAACTCTAGGGGACGCCCACGCCGAGAGTACCTGGAGGACCTGTTGGTGGACGTGCGCTGCTCAACATATACAGATTTAAAAAGAGCCGCACAGGACAGGGAGGAATGGAGGAGAAGAGTTGAAATTGCTGCAAACCAGTCCTAGGACTGCAACCACAGAGAGAGAGAGATATCTCATTTACTTTTCCTTTCACACTTTTCTATCACCATTACTTTCATAACATTCATTCCCAGATCTTTCTCTTCGCATCTCTCATATAATTTACTTATCAAACTCTGCAATTCATCTTCATTATCCACTAACACTATCATATCCAGATGCAGCTGGTCCCGAGGTGCGCTGATCACCAACGCAACTCGGGACGCTGAGCGAATATGAAATATCGCTGTCTCACGGTTTACTGTACATCTCTGTCTGTCCTATATGAATCTGCGTTTCCGTCCGGTGCGTATTGGAGATCGCTCCGGTAGTATTGGCAAACTTGGCCGGTCTATTTGAAATGATTTTTTTTTTAAATTTTACTTTAAATATTTTTTAAGTAATCGTACTACTTGTCAGTATTCTTAGACATATTTAATCTACACAAATATTTAACAATTTTGCAAGTCATGTTTGCGATTATACAATTTAATTATTGCGAATTATTTCTCCGGTTCAACGCACCTCCAGACCAGCCGCCGCCGATCATATCATCAGCATACAGCAATCCACACACATTCCCATGCGACATTTATACGCCAACCTTTGTCTTATGTGAATCATTCACACAAGAATGTACGTAAATATTCAACAATTAAAATAAATATTATGCTCGGGTAATCCCCTTTTTGTGACATTTACTATTTATCTGTTTGCTAACTACATTCTAACATACAGTGTCTCAGCATAGTGTTTAACCTTGCAACAATACTAATTAATGATTAGTCAGTTTACATTATACCAGGGCTGTGGAGTCGGAGTTGGAGTCGGAGTCGCGGAGTCGCGGTGTTTGGGCCGGAGTCGGAGTCGGAGTAGGAGTCGTAAAAAATTCTGTTGGCTGGGATCTATGTTAACCCCATGGTTCGATCCATATTGACGGAAGAACAAATAAATAGAGCTAAAAACGCTCTGTTTGAATTAACCGTTCGTATGAAAGGCCTTCGACTAGAAAAAGAGACGACAGCAGGCAGCGTACACCAAGTATCATCATCTTCATCCGACACCGCTGAATCTGAAGACGATTTAGAAAAATATCTCAATGAACAAGATAAACTAAAACGTCCTCGTTTGAATCACAGTCCCAATATAGATGAAGGAGACTCTATTTCAAAATTTAAAATTGAATTTTATGATGCATTGAAAATAATGGAAAAAATTGACCGAACTTATAAGTTAAATGTTGAAATGGCAATACAGCGGTATCTAGAAATCGTAAAAGATTCAGCATTGATCGTTACAGCATTACCCCCAACCCAAGTATCCGTAGAGCGGTTATTTTCCGCTCTTAAAATTCTCAATTCTGATTTGAGAGCCTCTACGAATACAGATTTAATAGAAGCAATGTTGTTTTTAAGAATAAATTCTAATAAATAATTATTACAGTTTGATCTTGTTTTATTTTTATCCCTATAACATGAAAAAAATGGCTATATGCAAAGGTAGGAAACAACCTGATAAAATTGAGCTTTTTTGAGTCGGAGTTGTGGAGCCGGAGTTGTGGAGTCGGAGTTGTGGAGTCGGAGTCGTGTTGTTGGTAAATATAGAAATCGGAGTCGGAGTCGTGTTTTTTTTTTGTCGACTCCACAGCCCTGCATTATACGCTCAAGTATTCTCCACATGAGCCGCCTTAGAAGAATATCAACATACCATACAATATAAAACACTAGCAAAGGTGATATTTATCTCTAACAAGCATATGACATATGGTGACTCCGATTAAGTTCATTATGTGTCGTTTTAAACATAAACATTTATAATTAAATAGAATATTTAAAAAAATGTACTAAATTACTTAGTGATAAGTAATTTACGGTGGTAGCAAACACTTATTACTTCAAAATACTGACAAATTGCTGTGATTTCGCTGTCAGAACGAAATTGAACATTAAGGCCTCGGCCACACACGAAGGACCCTGACTTGATGCTTAGAGCTATACTCCCAACTGTCAAAAGTCACCTAGTATATTTTGTCTGATTTTATATTATTACTTACTAATTATTGATAAGCGATATTAATTAATCTCAAATAACTAAAAAAAAGTGTTTTGTTAGTTGAATATGTTTTGCGCATTTTCGTCTCAATATACTCGTACTAAAGTTTAGTCAATATATGCCATTATTTTTTGTCTGATTTCATATTATTACTTACCGATAATTGATAAGCGATATTAATTTATCTCGAATAACTAAAAAAAAAAGTGTTATGTGAGTTGAATATTTTTTGCGCATTTTCGTCTCAATATTCTACCAAGTTAAATCAATATATGCGTAATTTTTTTTTTGTCTGATTTCATATTATTTATTACTTACCGATAATTGATAAGCGATATTAATTTATCTCAAATAACTAAAAAACAAAGTGTTTTGTGAGTTGAATATTTTTTGCGCATTTTCGTCTCAATATTCTACCAAGTTTAATCAATATATTCCTATTTTTTTTTGTCTGATTTCATATTATTACTTACCGATAATTGATAAGCGATATTAATTTATCTCAAATAACTAAAAAAAAAAGTGTTTTGTGAGTTGAATATTTTTTTTGCGCATTTTCGTCTCATTATAAAGAACTATCAAGTTTAGACAATATATGCCAATTTTTTTTGTCTGATTTCATATTATTGCTTACCGATAATTGATAAGCGATATTAATTTATCTCAAATAACAAAAAAAAACGTGTTTTGTGAGTTGAATATTTTTTGCGCATTTTCGTCTCAATATAAAGAACTATCAAGTTTAATTAATACTATAATATATATGCCAATTTTTTTTGTCTGATTTCATATTATTACTTACCGATAATTGATAAGCGATATTAATTTATCTCAAATAACTAAAAAAATGTGTTTTGTGAGTTGAATATTATTTGCGCATTTTCGTCTCATTATAAAGAACTATCAAGTTTAGTCAATATATGCCAATTTTTTTGTCTGATTTCATATTATTACTTACCGATAATTGATAGGCGATATTAATTTATCTCAAATAACTAAAAAAAAAAGTGTTTTGTGAGTTGAATATTTTTTGCGCATTTTCGTCTCAATATTCTACCAAGTTAAATCAATATATGCGTAATTTTTTTTTGTCTGATTTCATATTATTTATTACTTACCGATAATTGATAAGCGATATTAATTTATCTCAAATAACTAAAAAACAAAGGGTTTTGTGAGTTGAATATTTTTTGCGCATTTTCGTCTCAATATAAAGAACTATCAAGTTTAGTCAATATATGCCAATTTTTTTGTCTGATTTCATATTATTACTTACCGATAATTGATAAGCGATATTAATTTATCTCAAATAACTATAAAAAAAGTGTTTTGTGAGTTGAATATTTTTTGCGCATTTTCGTCTCAACATAAAGAACTATCAAGTTTAGTCAATATATGCCAATTTTTTTGTCTGATTTCATATTATTACTTACCGATAATTGATAAGCGATATTAATTTATCTCAAATAACTAAAAAAATGTGTTTTGTGAGTTGAATATTATTTACGCATTTTCGTCTCATTATAAAGAACTATCAAGTTTAGTCAATATATGCCAATTTTTTTGTCTGATTTCATATTATTACTTACCGATAATTGATAGGCGATATTAATTTATCTCAAATAACTAAAAAAAAAAGGGTTTTGTGAGTTGAATATTTTTTGCGCATTTTCGTCTCAATATAAAGAACTATCAAGTTTAGTCAATATATGCCAATTTTTTTGTCTGATTTCATATTATTACTTACCGATAATTGATAAGCGATATTAATTTATCTCAAATAACTAAAAAAAACGTAAAATCTAGCTTAGCACCTAACGTGCTCTGCTCCCACTTAACATCCACAAGTGCACATTACCTCTGGTATCTAGTACATATCTAGTATACTGCAAAATAACTGTATTGGCAGCAGGGCTCGCAATATATGCAACATGTATACAATTCTTATAACATCTATTGCGGTGCAGAAATCAATGGGTAACCATCGCATTATTTTTCCCCAGAAATCCGCATGAATATGCTTAACACTGTGTGGGTCACACACGAAAATAATAATAAAATAAGTGGTTATCTAAGATATATGATTTTTTAAAACAAACAAACACATACGCATCGATAGCACATTCCCGAATCATCTTCAAGTCCCTTTCTTCATCGTTTCTGGGCCTCATAGTCGAGGAGCCCCTCGCCATTCAACGTCAATTCAGTTGGAAAGCAAAGCTGTGCCGTGGAGTGAGTTTTAAGTACAGTACCCAGCGCTTTAGTACAGAGTTTTAAGTACAGTAAGTAATACACATCGGGCTTAAGAAAGAGACTGTCGGCCATAATCGGCTAACTTCGGCTTTGTGGAGCGTCATCTCTGTCATTCATACACGTGTTCCGTCGCGATTTGTCAATCGTTGTCAAGCATTCTAGGGACAGAGACAACGCTCTATAAAGTCGAAGTTAGCCGATTCTGGCCGACAGTATCTTTCTTAAGCCCGATGTGTATTATTTACCGCCAGGTACTGTAAGTGAGACGTTGCACATCACCGGTCTCACCGTTGTACTGGAACCGATGGCACACCAAAGTATGACGATCGGAGCACATCGGCATTGTTTTTCCTTTTTTTCTTCTTAAATAATAGATATGACCAAAGTCATAGGTATCCTTTACCGAATACTACGTGGAAAAAATGCCTTTGCCATTCGAGAGGATCTTAATTTAACTATCCTACATTATATATTTTTGTCATCATCATCCACTGCTGGATGAAGGTCTCCCCAAGTTGACTCCAAATAGTTCAGTTTTTTGCTCGTTGATGCCATGTGATGTTGCCATGCTTCCTGATTTCATATATCGAGCGTACATTCGGTCTTGTTATGGGCCTCTTTATGCCTCTTGGGTACCATTGGATTATTTCGGATGTCCATCGGGAGTCTGACATTCTGGCTACGTGTCCTGCCCATTGCCACTTCATTCTTTTGCACACCTTTATAACGTCTATTATATTTTTGTAAGGTCATTAAAATATCTTCGGCGAGCCCTGTCAATCGTAAATATGTTAATCGCGAGATTTATTGAAACGAAGTGAGAAATTACGCAACCTTACCATGGAATCTGATCTTTAAAACTTGCATGCGATTTGCAACAGTCGAGCCAACAGAACAATGCACCGCGAGCAGGTCTGGCCTGAGATAGATGCGAAGGGTACATCAGCACCTTATCCCGCGTTCATGGTTGATAAAAATAAACAGATTCGTGAGACTCTCGCGCGGTAGAAGTGAAACTTCTTAGCTTTGCCTTTTTTCCATTTGTTAACGATTTGTTTTTAGGATTAGGAAATGGTTATGTGGATTTTAATTCAAGAAAATCTCTCTTAATTAAATAAAAAAATACTATTTTTAATAATAAATAATAATAATTAAAAAAATAGATAATAATATAATACACTTAATAATATTATTTAGGGAAGGAACTGCTCGCCTCGTTTAAATGGGATGTCCTGAACCATCCCGCGCATTCCCCTGACCTAGCACCTTCAGATTACTATCTATTTACCTCCCTGAAGCTGCACATGGGTGGAAAAAGGTTTTCAACCGACGAGGAGGTAAAGGAGGCGGTGGAGAAGTGGACGGAGGGGTTGGCGGGAAACTACTTCGAGGAAGGCATCAAAAAGTTGATACCCCGCTTCACCACCTGCATTGAGAGGAATGGCGACTCTGTCGAAAAATAGCTTACATATGTACTACAGTAACCACGTAATTTTTTTGTTTAAATAAAAAAAAATGTAGCCTATAAAAATTCAGTACACTTACTTTCTGGATATGCCTCGTATATTACTTACCGCCGCGTACTGTATACACATTTTACTGAGAAAAAACGACTTAATAATTGGATACATCTTATGTTATGAAGATAGGTGATACATGGTAATTGGTCCCTGCAGGAAATCATTTAAACTACCAAAATAAATATTATACACGCATTTATTTTTATACTTATGAATGTATTTAATTTAAATAAATACGTATTATATTTTTTATTCGCTATTTTTGCTTTCTTTAAGTAAGTACATTTCATATTTTTTCTATGCCTATTGGATTTCTCCATAGTGATCTGACAGTTCATTTAGCGCGCAAAACAAATACAGACGTCCAATACCACAGATAAATGGGAGTAAACTGGTGTTCGTTGGCGCGCTCGTGAATGAGGTGTATATTTGTCTCGTGTAGACATTGTCCGACAATAATACGAAAAGTGGTAGTCTCGAGACGAGTGAAGATGAACTGAATAATCTCAAAACTTTAAACGCGTTTTTCTCGAAACTACCTTTTTCGACCTGGTCGACATAAAATCTCAAGTTCTATCCAACCGATTGCCTTCAAATTTGGTATGAAACTTTGATAAATGTTTTTATATCGTTACTGCCTTGAAAAATTTTAAACTATTCTTTTTACTATTTTTTTTAAAATTAACACTTTGAAAAAAAGCAGACAGCCACTATTTTACGATATTTTTTTTTCTTTGGTACCAACTATAACGACATTATTTCTTATCAAGAAACTGTGCATGATGTTTGTTTCAGATTTACGAAAGGGTTCCAATCATGTCGACCAGTTTATCCACTTTTTTTTTTTGCGACAAGATATTATATAACAGCTGATAACATCTTGAATTTTCAATATTTTTTTTCAAAATTTTTTTGTGCAATCTCAAATCATCAATAAACAAATTGTAAAAAAACGTATAGGAAAAATATTTTTAATTTTTTTTTGTCTGAAAAAAAAACGACCGAAATCCACGCCTCTAGAATAGAATACCCCATTAAGGTCCGACGTCAGTTTAATAATCATTTAAATATTTTTTGCGACCATGTTACTTACTTTTGTCTAGTTGGCTGGAAGAGATTGCCACCAGATTAGCTCATCAAATTGTTTATACAGTGAAATGTTCAATAAATTAATCATACAAAAGGCAACAAGGGGGTTTGCCTTAAAAAAATGTGTAATCGTCAACACTCGATAGTCAAAGATAGTGGCGGTCTTTCCTATCTGCCATCTGTTATCGGGCTGATGGCGTCTCAACGGCTAGACGTGTGAGAAACAGTCAACGTGCTGCGAACATGCGTCAGCATTCTCAGGCGAATCAGCAGGACCCACAAGTCTGGACATCTGCGGAAGGGAGTGCGCATCTAGGATCGGACTGTTTTCTCACACAAGATCACATGATATACGTGGAAGAACAGCACAAGATTGACGTTAGAGTGGCGAGGGGATCCTTGACTACGAGGCCCAACAACGATGTCAACAATAAAGTGTTAAATAAATAAATCATATAGGGTCTTTCAAATTGAGTGGTTTTTTAATAATTTTTTTTAAATTTTTGAATAAATGACACAATTTGTTTTGATTTCAAAAAACTTGTTATTGGTCATTGAAGTATAATGTATGACATTTAAACACAATAAACAATATCCGCCTAATGCCCACCTCTTGCAGCTCTACAGATGTCCACTCTTTTGTCAAAATTTTCGATGACATTTTGGCATAATTGCGGTTCTAACTCACCAATAACGCGAATAATTTCGTCCTTCAGCTCAGGAATTGATCGGGGGTCATTCTTATAAACCTGGCTTTTCACGTAACCCCAGAGAAAATAGTCCAACGGTGTCAGATCACATGATCTTGGTGGCCAATTAACATCACCGTTTCCGGAGATTACAATACATAAAATAATTCAACAATTTTAACGCGTTGTTGTATCGTATACGACTCCATTTTTATAAATGTCATACATTATACTTCTCAAATGTCACAAGATCCAGGCAAGTTCGCGACGCCATCTGTGTTTTATCCAAGTATTAAAAAAAAACGCTCAATTTGAAAGACCCTTTACAAAGGGCAACATGGCGCTTTGCCTTAAAACATGTGTTATCCTCAATACTCGATAATCAAAGATAGTGGCTGTTTTTCCTGTCTGCCTACTGGGAAATGGCGTGATGGAATATATGTAAACAAAAAAGTATCAAAAGATTCGCCGAGTGCTCTTTACGTTCAACAAATGCATATATACACGTTATCAATATTTGCCCACCTACTTTATTTATAACTACAGATTATTTTTCTGCATTCAAACTGGTCTCAACCAATTCATAAAGATAAATTTATCATGTGTTTCGGCTCTCATTTTGTGAAACACCTTGTTTGAGAGATATTTAATTTACTGGAAGCCATACCTTTACCGCGTCCAATGAATGTTGCGTTTCTTCCTTCATCGTGGATTTTTTCCACTTATAGATCGATTGAAAAATACATAGTCTATAGTTTAATCATCCAGACCACACTCGCAGCCGGGATTCTCCACAATACCCATTCTGTAAAGGTGACTAGCCATCACGCAGTGTACCCGTGCGAAAACGACACATGGCAGACACTTCCATCTTGTTCATTCTTATTATATTAAACCATGGTTTCAAAGGGATATCAGAGGAGCACAAACAAGACTTCTTTGTTTTATGTCCAGACTTGTGGGTCCTGCTGATTCGCCTGAGAATGCTGACGCGTGTTCGCAGCACGTTGACTGTTTCTCACACGTCTAGCCGTTGAGACGCCATCAGCCCGATAACAGATGGCAGATAGGAAAGACCGCCACTATCTTTGATTATCGAGTGTTGACGATTACACAATTTTTTAAGGCAAAGCCCCTTGTTGCCTTTTGTATGATTAATTTAATAAACATTTCACTGTATAAACAATCTGATGAGCTAAATTGGTGGCAATCTTTTCCAACCAACTAGACAAAAGTAAGTAACATGGTCGCAAAAAATATTTAAATGATTATTAAACTGACGTCGGACCTTACTGGGGTATTCTATTCTAGAGGCGTGGATTTCGGTCGTTTTTTCAGACTAAATAAAAAAAAAACTAAAAATATTTTCCTATACGTTTTTTTACAATTTGTTTATTGATGATTTGAGCATGTACAAAAAAATGTAAAATTTAAGATGTTATCAGCTGTTATATCTTGTAAAAAAAAAGAGGGTGAGCTGGTCGACATGATTGGAACCCTTTCGTAAATCCGAAACAAAAATCATACACAGTTTCTTGATAAAAAATAATGTCGTTATAGTTGGTACCAAAGAGAAAAAAAAACGTAAAATAGCGGCTGTGTGCTTTTTTTTCAAAGTTTTTAATATAAAAAAAAAGTATTATAAAGAGAAATCCTTTTGAATATTTCAAGGCAGGGACGATATCAAACCATTTATCAAAGTTTCATACCAAATTTGAAGGTAATCGGTTGGATAGAACTTGAGATTTTATGTCGACCAGGTCGACAAAATTAGTTTCGAGAAAAACTCGTTTAAAGTTTTGAGATTATTCAGTTCATCTTCACTCGTCTCGACACTACCACTTTTCGTATTATTGTCGGACAATGTCTACACGAGACAAATATACACCTCATTCACGAGCGCGCCAACGAGCACCAGTTTACTCCCATTTATCTGTGGTATTGGACGTCTGTATTTGTTTTGCGCGCTAAATGAACTGTCAGATCACTATGGAGAAATCCAATAGGCATGGAAAAAATATGAAATGTACTTAAATAAAGTAAAAATAGTAAATAAAAAATATCATATATATTTATTTAAATTAAATACATTAATAGGTATAAAAATAAATGCGTGTATAATATTTATTTTAGTAGTTTAAATGGGACCAATTACCATGTATCACCTACCTTCATAACATAAGATGTATCTCATCATTAAGTCGTTTTTTTTCAGTAAAATGTGTGTACAGTACGCGGCGGTAAGTAATATGTATCGGGCTTAAGAAAGAGACTGTCGGTCATAATCGGCTAACTTCGGCTTTGTAGAGCGTTGTCTCTGTCGCTTGACAACGACTGACAAATCGCGACGGAACACGTGTATGAATGACAGAGACGGCGCTCTCCAATGCCGAAGTTAGCTGATTATGGTCGACTTTCTCTTTCTTAAGCCCGATGTGTATTACTTACTGCCGGGTACTGTACTATAGTCCGAAAAATACGGTTAACTATTTTTAACTCAGTTAGAAAAGAGCATTTGGTAATGTTCTAAATATTAGGTGTTAACATAAGTTGTGTCCGTTTTTTTTTTCAATTTAAAAATGAGCACCAAAAGTAAAACAAAATGGTAAATTTTATACGTCATTCGAAAAAAAAAATCTGCTCTACAAGATATTGTGTTTGCTTTTACGTTACATATCGTCATGAATAATATGATTTAAGCGGTGTTCATCGAAGTTCACTGATCGTCCGGAACGCTCCATGTCTTTCAGGTCGAAATTACCGTCTTTGAAACGCAAAAACCATCGACGAGCTGTCCTTTCATTCATAGCATCTTCACCGTACACTTCGTAAATATTGAGCAGCTTTGGTAGATTTATTCCCTCGATTGAACGCGAACAGAAGGAGGTGTCGAAAATGCTCCCTTTCGTCTACTTGACATTCCATTTTGAAGGCTTGTAATCAAATAAAATAACATATGTAACGTAAAAGCAAACACAATATCTTGTAGAGCAGAAAATTTTCTTTCGAATGACGTATAACCTTTACCATTTTGTTTTACTTTTGGTGCTCATTTTTAAATTGGAAAAAAAACGGACACAACTTATGTTAACACTGTTTTACATAGCATTTAAAAATCTGTTTTACATAGCATTTAATGGATTTATTTATGCTGTTTTCATAAACGCGCTGTTTTTTCACACACGTATTCGGAGCGATTATTGTATTACACGTTAGTAATAATCAATTTGTATATTTTATCTCAAAATGTCGACAAATTGCTGTGATTTCGCTGTCCAAATTGAATATTAAGCATCATAATACTCATTAATCATTGTTAATATCAACCATTTCCTCTTATTTGACAATTTCGGAATATTCTATAATAATCAAATCTCATTTATAATAATAATAAAGGACAATTTATATGGTGCCGTTTAGAGAACAGGTTTTTCTCAAAGGTTTTCTAAGGCCGAGGCCACACCAAAATGCTTCGTTAGGTGCTAAGCAAAATTTTACGTGACTCATATACTAGGTGACTTCATGCCTGGCCACACCAAAGTGCTACGCACAAATTCATTTGACAGTTAGTAGCGGTTGAGTCAACACACGATGTCACTCTCAAAACTAACCAATTTCATTACAACTTACCTTATCTTTATTTACTTCCTGTGCAACTTCATTCCAAAGTGATTTTATTACAGGTACATTTTTCTATAATTTGTTTGATGGGTTCAACAAAGTCTCCCTTTTATACACATATGTCATTAAAACTTCCGCCATCTTGTAAATTAACCAACACGTCTGTTCGCTAGGAGATTCACTCGATGACTAATCGTCATGCAACGTGGCGCGAAGCGTGCAGTGTGGCCACTGCGATAGTATGCGGTACGTTGGTTCTCTAGGATTAGTCACCTAGCTCGCAACATAGCTCTAAGCACCAAGCGAGGCTTGCTTGGTGCTTAGAGCTACGTTGCGAGTTAGGCGACATATTCCAGCGAACCAACGCACCGCATACTATCGCAATGGCCACATTGCACGCTTTGCGCCACGCTACATGACGATTAGTCACCTAGTGAGTCTCCTAACGAACAGACGTGTTGGTTAATTTTATTGTGTCACCAAGTGATTTTACAAGATGGCGGAAGTTTTAATAACAGCTGTTTATAAAAGGGAGCCTTTGTGGAACCCATCGAGCAAATTATACAAAAATGTACCTGTAATAAAATCACTTTGGAATGAAGTTGCACAGGAATTAAATAAAGATGGTAAGTTGTAATGAAATTGGTTCGTTTTGAGAGTGGCATCGTTTGTTGACTCAACCGCTCCCAAATGTCAAATGAATTTGTGCGAAGCCCTTTAGTGTGGCCAAGCATGAAGTCATCTAGTACAGTGTTCCCCAACCGGTGGTCCGCGGCCCGGTGCCGGGCCGCAGAGACTTTCCGCCGGGCCGCAAACATATTTTTAGTAATTGTTAAATAAATATAATTGGTATGATGATGCGACACGATGGTCGCTGGTTTTCTCAGAATGGACAGGCATAAATCTTCTCAGATACACTTAGGGAGAACGGAAATATTTACTCTTGGATAGTGAACTCGGATGCGAAACCCTACCTAAATATATTACAATTAATTTTTTTTAACTGTTATATGTATATTTGTTAATTATAGTTACATACTCGTATGTCCATCTGTCACAATATAAGATTAAAAAAAAATTAAATAAAAAAACCATTTTTATTCCAGTATTAGTGGTCCGCGACATTTTTTTCCTTTTTTTACCGGTCCACAGGTCTAAAAAGGTTGGGGAACACTGATCTAGTATATTAGTCACGTAGTACCTAGCGAAGCACTTTGGTGTGGCCTTAGTCTAACTGTGCAAATCACCCTCTTATCGAAAGATTCAAAAAATATTACACAAATAAAATAAGTCGAGTATAAGGAAAGGAAGGTGGTGGGTGCTAAGGGAAGATGAACTACAAAGAAACCTTTGTAGATCTTCCGATAAGTGATTGTAAGACATTCGGCTTAAGGTGTAGTGTCATAGTTGCTGGGCCTCGTAGTCGACGATCCTCTCGCCATTTCAACGTCAATTCAGTTTGGAAAGCGAAACGTGCCGTGAAAGTTTTTTTTAAGTGCGTGAGCAGTTGCACACCAGCAAACTCACCGGCCATACCGCTGTATTGGATCCGATGGTACAACGAAGCGAGACGATCAGAGTATACACAATCCAAAGCCTATCGGTGTCAAGTATCATGTTTAACCTGTTCACCGCGTTAAAAATCAAATTCCACGAATCCTGTGCGCGGCACAATTTCAGCGTTTTTTAATTTCTAAGTTTAAACACATATTTTGTTTAGAACCACTGATATTTGATTACAACACCAAGTAAACATGACACTTAAGTAATTTTCTGATAATAAATAATAGTCATTACTCTTAAGGAGACTCATTAAATAAAGGAGATAAACTTAACATTACGTAAAATAAACAAAGGAATGCTACGATCAAATCAATGCTTCATGACACTCACCCAATCAAATGCATATAGCACTAGTAATGTTTATTTACGTAAGAGAGACTTAGTAATGTTTATTTACGTAAGAGAGACTCATCGCAGGACTCGATCCGCGCGACAGGTCGTTAATGCTGGAAATATTGAGAAACCAAAAAAATTCGGCGCTCTGTTTATTCAACAATATCTCATAAACTAATATATTATTTGACAAGGTTTTCAGAGATGTCGCTAGAATAAAGATTATTTTAAATTTTAGTTCAATTTTTATTCCGGTTTTGTGTCATTTTTTTAAGTATTTGTGATTTGAAACTTGGATTGTCGTCAGATCACAGGCGTTTGTGCTCCCCGCGGGGAACACGTTAATTACCATTCAATATTACGAGTATATGTGAGACATTCTAACTTTTAAAACATCTGTGTTTTTTAAAGAAATAATGTACGAGTATGTTAACCCCAAAGTTACGTTTAAGTTCAATGACTTTCTTATTTTAAATTTAATTAAAAGAACTTTTAAAATTTGAACTTGAAAAGTTCGCCCACTTCCAAGACAGCGAGTCCGATCAAAATCAGGGTTTTACCTAATCGTTATTACGAGTATAACTTATGCCAGCTAGTATGTTAAAACAATGTCAAACAGCAAATCACAAATAAATTATTGCTAGTTGCAGTTACAAATATTGCAAGTATTTATAATTTATAACAATAATAATAATAATAAATACAGGTTTATTGATAGCAACATAGTATGTACATAATACATTTAGACACATTTCAAGAACACATTAAAAAGAGAATACATTGAAAAACAGAAGCTATCAAAAGGTCTGGGCTCATCTAATAACATCCCCCTGGCCAAGATACACCCTACCAATATAGGGCGAGCCCAGCCACAGGGACACCAGATGTTTTTCAGCCCACACCCTTGAACACGTAGAACAAGAAGATAAAAAAACACAGAAAATAAATAGATGACAAAAAAATACATTCAAGAGAGAAGACATTAAAAGGTCTGGGCTCATCCCACAAACATTCCCCCCGCCGAGATACACCCCACCAATGTAGGGCGAGCCCGACCGCAAGGGCATCGGGGGGCTTCCAGCCCACACCCCCGCATATCTAGATTAAAGAATAAATAAATAAAAAACAAAAACGTATGGCAGAAAAAAAAAAGTAAACCCACATATATCACCTCAGGTTAACTGTCAGTAAGAACGAAAAAAAGAAAAGCCTCAAAGGAGTCCCAATTTTATAAAATGACAAATGGGAGATGAAATAGTTGAAACAACATTGAAATAGTTAGGCAGTAATACATTGAAATAGTTAAGCAGTTTTAAAATAATGAATGAGAAGATAACGCGCAAACACGTACCTACGCACAATCCCCGATTCACCACCAGCGAAAAGAAAGAAAAAGAAAAAAGCAAATAAGAAACCTATTAACCACTGAGAAACCCATTAACCACCCAGAAGATAACACTTTAGAGCATCTCTGAAGGTACAACTATTCACCCGCTCCTTCAAGGCCTGGGGCAACTCATTCCAGCATTTGCTGGCTGAGTATGAGAAGGATCCCTTGAATAGTGTTAGATTATGGTTTGGGATAAGTAAAAGAGTTTTTCTGCTTCTAGTTTCGTAGCCGTGAAAGTTTCTAGCCGAATTCAGTTTTTCGAAGAGATAAAGTGGCATTTTTGTACTGATAATTTTATGCATGAGTACGCTTAAGTGAATAAACCGTATTTGTTTCATGTCAATAATTTTAAAAGCTCTCAAAAAAGGGGTGATGCGTCCTCTGGGGGGAATGTTGAAACAATACCTACAGTAAGCATTTTATAATCTTTGCCACTTTTTTTCGGGTTTCCTTAAAAGGCACGGTCCATAACATAGATGCAATCACCATACTCGACTATTGGGATAATGAGCGCGTCGATTATTCTACGTCGAGCCTCAATCGACAGGTTTTGACCAATAAACCTTTAAATCAAACAATCTACATTCGCCATGAATATTTTTATCGTTGGAATATTTAAAACACTGTTTATTCCACTTAATATAACAGTAGCTTTTCCAGTTCACTGCTTGTCTTTTTTTTACGTTGTCCTTTACTGTCCATGCAGTGAAACTCTGGAATCAGTTACAAATCAATGGTAGACTACGTTTGTATTGACATAATGTTGGTAATTCCCGGTTTGTATTGACGTTATGTTGGCAACCCTAGATATTACAGGACGAATTACAAAAAAAAAATACTCAACGATAAAACAGAATATCCAGTCTTTTAGTGAAGACCTTAGATTGAGTAAATACTGGAGAAGTACTCTCCTAAACTTAACAACGTCTACATTATTTTAAATTGCAAACAAGGACCTTTTTTCCTTTTGAATACCGTATGGTAGCCCGAGAAACAGACTTGACAGAAAGAAAACGAACTGTTTTTAAAAATCACATTAATACAGTAATATTATATTTAAGCGCCCTGATGATTGTATAATACGAGCATCTAATATTTTAAAATTTATATAAATATATTTAAATAAAAAGCAACACATCTTTATCTATTTTTATTGTTTAAAAACTTACTTTTTAAAGATGAAGTCTGGAGTTGGCAGTCTGTATGTGCCTTTATATTTCCCGGAAAGAGACAAAAACCGGTTTTCACTTTGCAAATGTCAATATTTTACACAAGCCATGACATAAACTCATTTAATTTTCACAAATACCCTTTAAATAAACACATAAGCATTAAAAATTTACAAATATTTCACGTAAACACATTATATGACATTAATCACACCGGCCAAACGCGTGACACAACCACTTCTCACAACAATTTAAATAAAACTGAGCGGAAAATAATGTATTGACAGATAGCTGATCGCTTAATATGTGATCGTTAGTCGCTCATTGTGATTGATATGTCAAAACGTAATAGCGATAACATCTCGGAAAAACTGTCATTTGATACAAATGAATTTTCTTTTATTATTTGTTTGTCAACGTTGGGAAAATGACTTTTCCGTGTCTATTTTTGTCGCGTAACCTACATTTTATGAATTCATGCGATTCAAGCAAATAACATGGAATAACAAAAAGGATTCAACACAATAAAAAAAACAGTTTTTTTTCTATATTAAAATTCATTTATTTATTTAAACTATAAAATGGTAATTGTAAATAAAATATTCACGGAGTAAATTATTGTACTAACTACTCCTATAAACACATTTTATATCAATTTCCCAAATAAAAGAACGCATTAAACACAAAGTACAGCCCCATCATATCAACCGACAGCCGAATTTCAAAGCTATACCATTTTCACTCAGAAATAATATTTATTTCATAGTCACGGGTCATGGATTTTAAGGTCATCCATGTATTATCATTTCACAATGACCTCAAATATCTTATAACAGATAGAACATGGGTTAGATCTTTTTTACATTTATAAATTCAGATGATTTTCAGAAAGTGCCAAAAAAAATCATTTTCAATAAAATGTGAATCACAATGAACATACAGTACCCGGCGGTACATAATACACATTGGGCTTAAGAAAGAGACTGTCGCCCATAATCGGCTAACTTCGGCTTTGTAGAGCGTCGTCTCTGTCATACATACACGTGTTCCGTCGCAATTTATCAGTCGTTGTCAAGCATTCTAGGGACAGAGACGACGCTCTACAAAGCCGAAGTTAGCTGATTATGGCCGACAGTCTCTTTCTTAAGCCCGATTTATTACCACCGGTGACTGTGGTGTTCAAGAATTGAATTACCCACTCTATAACATAGTCTAGACTTGACCCTTAATAATACTCTGAAGAATTTTTTTCCCGTCATTAATACACAAATTAAAGCGCACCATAAAAACAAATCACAAAAAAAGGTGTCACAAGGCGTGAGATTTTTCGTCTCTGTCATACATATCATTCGTCGTCTCTGTCATTCATACACGTGTTCCGGCGCAATTTATCAGTCGTTATCAAGCGTTCTAGGGACAGAGACAACGCTCTACAAAGCCGTAGTTAGCCGACAGTATCTTTCTTAAGCCCGATGTGTATTACTTACCGCCGGGTGTATGCATTATGCTAATGTTTGATTAGCATAATGCATACAGTAATGTATGCATAAAATTACTGTTTGCATTATGCTAATCAAACCCTGCCAGACAGACAGATCAAAAAGTCTATTCTATAATTTCCAACATATAGGATGGACTTTTGTCCAAAAAAGTTCACATAAACTTTTGCTACAACTCATCCCTCCTGCAAACCCAAGCACTCGAACTCCTTAACACGTTCTGCGCCGCGTAGGTCACCGGTGACCTACCGTGTTTTTGACCAGGGCGCCACCGGTGACCTACGTGGTTTTTTTTTATAAACAGTCACATTTACTAGGAATTTTAACATTGAATGTGACCTATACGGCGCCCCTGAATATAATGCACATAAAAACTTCCAAAATTTTGTTTGAAAATGCAATTATTTTTAATAAACCTCCAGGTGTACATGAGCAAGCTATTACGGTTTATTTTTTTCAAGGATAAACTAGCCTCTACAATTAGGCTAGGGGGTATAGAAGAGATTCCAGGGATAACATAATGAATGGGACCATCCATTTGTCACACTCTGGAAATTTATGAGGGTGCATTGTCTATGCAACATTGTGACCCTTTTTTTGGAGCTATTGTCTCAGTAATCATAAGAGATTATTATGTTATGGCGTAACACTATAGCATATTACATAAATAAATAAAAAATATAATAAGTAATAAATTAGGCATGCTACAATTTGTTTGGACTACAAAAGTTTATGTTGTATATACATGTAGTACCGTACGACGCCGCGTAGGTCACCGGTGACCTACGCTCACAATATCACCTAAAATCAGTTTATTTTTAAAAATAAATCATTATTTATGAAGCCTATATATGTATACATAATATAAACTATAATTTGTTTAGTGGCGCAGGTACTTATTTTCTCAAAATGTACTGCGGCACGGAACGTGTTAACAGTTATTTTTCCAGTAGATCATAAATCTCTATCGCTGTGTATTTATAACAGCTTATTTCTTGTCAACACTCAGATTACATTCAGTCATTTGAATATAAACTGAAAATTCTCACTCATAAACATCTAATCCATAAACTACAAATGAAATCTCCAAACTAAGTCAGTAGCTTTTGAATTAAATGGAGCTGGAGGATAATTAAACTGTTGACATTATAATTGACCTCAAATAAATGTCGTTCACAATTGACTTTCAAACGAGTGATGTCTAATAAATGGTTATCAGCAATAAACATAATTCTCCAGATTAAACGTTGCTATGAAAACAAGTCTTTTTCAGTCCTGATTAATTAATTATATTTTAGCGGGATGCTTTATTGATACGTCGTGATGATTATGATTGTTTTGTATTTAAAATAAAATACGAAAACGGTGAGACAACGCAATGCGTTCTCTTTCCACCGTGGAATGTAACGTAAATATTATTTGCGTGTAAACAATATAAGTGTTCTGGTATGCGACCTTTGTACATGTCCGAAGGTTGGTTCGTCGGTCGTTGACCGTGCGTGTTGACAATATTTAGGGACGACGGTATTCCCTACAATATTAAAAGAATCAAGTTAAGGAAATCCGCTATTTATGCAGTATTTTGTCATATGATGGAAGAGTTATGAGAGATATCGAACGGCATGTAGCGATAGGAAACAAAGTCTTTGAAGCATATGAAAAACTTTATAATGATAGTCTACAACAGTATTCTAGTACAAAATTTAATATATGAATGTGAAAGAAGCCAAATAGACAAAAAGGGTGATAACGTATGTTAGAATATGGAATTAAGTGAGATAAGGGATGAATAAAAAATTTAAATACCTCGGAAGTATCCTAGTGGAAGACCTCGACACAGAAACCGAAGTCAAGTGCAGAATTGAATCATCTCGTGAGACTTTTAATAAAATTTTAAGCGTATTCTGCGATGATAATCTAAACTTGAAACTTCGACAACGGTTAGTCAAATGCTACGTTTGGTCAGTGCTATTTATTGCTCAAAGTAAGTAGTATGAACCGACTGGAAGCATTGGAAATGTGGATGCTCCGGAGAATGCTACGGATAGCCTGAACGGATATGGTCAGCAACACGAGGTTTCTTGAAAGAGCCAAAGTTGATAGAGAGTTGCTGACTAATATTAAAATTCGAAAGGTGTCCTACTTGGGTCATATACTTAGAGGAGCAAAGTACAAATTACTGCACCTGATCATCTAAGGCAAAATAGAGGGCCGAAGAGGTGTTGGCATGAGGCAAATCTTCTGGCTCCGCAATATACATGATTGGACTGGTATAAGGAGCGTTGGGGATCTTTTTCGGGCAGCCAGGGACAAAGATGTCTACTCTCAAGTGATATTCAACGTTGGGGGGATCTGACATGACACTGAGAAGACGAAGAAGGGATGAATGGGAACAAGACTGAAAAGAACCAAATGAATGGTGTAGAATTGTGTGCACTTAGAAGAATACATTGGGGTAACAATGTATGACCGAATATGGAATGAAGGTGATTAGGGAAGAAATTAAACTTAAGGTTGATGTATTAAGTAAGATCAACAAGAACACTTTGAGATGGTTTAGATGCAGTTGAACAGGACGGGCTTGGAATATTGGGGGGCTGCGTGCAAAGTTTGGGCTTGGAGACTTCTTATTTATTTATTTATACGTACATCTGTGTAAGGGTGAAACACAGGATGAGTAATGCCTAAATATTTTCACCCATAAAAGGTATTATTAACCCTTTGCACTTGAATGCCACTATAGAGGTGGCATGCTTTTGAAAATTTTTTTCAATATTTTTAATATATTGGGTTTTTCAGTTTTCAATATTATTTAACCAAGAATCATATTAGTACAATAAAATAATAATAAGTTACGGAATTTGATCGAGTAAGTTAGGTTAGTTCTGCAGATAACGATATTATTCCTCGCACTTGAAGAGGTGAGATAGCAACACAAAATACCACTCAAAACACAATGGAATCTTTTGTTTGGTGACAAACAAGTCCCAAAGGTGACACGTGTAATTTCCTGGTATAGTATTACCGTATAAGCTAACTGTGCTGAGAAATATCATAATTCAATGCGTACTGCACTTGCATGTTGCGGTCACATTTCAATAACTGTAGGAGTCCCGAAAATGGTGGAAAAAACTATTTTTTTGGGGGACGGAGATGTGTGTCGTAAACTCTTATATACTTTATAAAGTTTCCAAGGAAGAAAACAATGAAAATCCGATGACACGTTTGAAATTCATAAAATGATTAGTTGATCAATTAGTAGGAGATTATCGAGGAGGTACTCAATTTTGACGATGCTCCGCTACTCTCCCTACAGAAGACGGACTTATAGATAAATGCCATATTCTACGTTCTGGAACTAAGAAGGACTGCGCAGTATGTTCCGATAGAAAAATTCCGGGTGGAAGAAAAGAAACACAATTATATTGCGAAACCTGCGAAAGTAAACCTGGACTTGACGTTGGGGATTGTTATGTAAAATACCATACAATGAGAAACCTCAAATAATCAATTTTCATGTCCATTCTATTCCTTACGTATCTATTTTACGAAAAATTATAAATTATATTTATACTTCAACGTAAATCTTTTTTTTTCTTAAAAAATGCTTCGAGTTGGCGGTAGGCACATAACAAAAAGCTTTCGAGTGCAAAGGGCTAAAAAGTATTTACTGTATATTAAAGAATATCATTACACATTTAGAAATAAGTAATGTCGGATGTATTGAACAAGCAACCCAGTTCAGATATCTCGGCAGTGAACTGCTCAGCTCTCATGACCTCCCCAGAGAAGTAAGGCCTCAGGTAGATAAAGCTGCAGTTGTGGCGGGCTGCCTGAGATATGTCATATGGAGGAATAAAGATATGAGAACGGATAGCAAGGTACGCATTTATAAGACCTGTGTGCGACCTATCCTGATATGGCATCGAAGCGACTGCGGACACTGTCAGGACAAAAAGTATGCTAAGGACAACGGAAATGAGAACTCTACGCGCTATTGCTGGGAAGATTTTGAATGATCGTGTAAGGAACACCACAATCCGAGAGGTCTGTGAGGTCCAAGATGTTGTCAGATGGGGACGACAGCGTCGACGATACTGGTACCAACATGTACAGAGAATGAACTCCACAAGAATTCCATACATAGCTCTGCATGGGGTGCCGGATGGACGGCGTCCACCAGGGAGACCCCCGAAACGATGGAGAGATAGCTGGAGCTCAGCATCACAGGAGGACAATCCTGCAGTAACAGACTCTTGAGAGTCTATAGAAAGTCTAAGAAGTATTATTTTCTTTTTGTCTATGGGTTGTTGTGTTGAAATGCAGAATTCTTAGTATTTGTACATCATATACTAACTCGGCAACCACCATTGTCAATACTATTATATTAACTAGCTTATGATGGTAATAAATATTGAAAGTATTAAAGTAGGTCCTCATCTGAATTGAGAAAGTAGCAGATCGTCTCTCCGAAGGCGAAGATATATCACCTCCGAAGGCGACCATATATCACATAAACACCTGATAGCCACCTGTTGTTCATTGTATGATGATAATAATTCTAACTGAGCAGAAAGGATATGACACCACAACAATTTAATGACACCTTAAAAGGGTATTTCATAATATAACACATCGATCAATAAGCCCCGGTACTAACTACTAAAACAACATTTGTTTGCCAAAATTCTTCTTTATTCATCAACATAGTCTCCTTCAAGAGCGACACATTCATTCCAACGCTTTCCTAACTTTTCTATGCCTGCCGTGTAGAACGATTTATCTTTGGTTTCAAAATAAGCGTTAGTTTCGGCAATCACTTCTTCATTGGAGCCAAATCTCTTTCCCTGGAGTATCTTTTTAAGGCCTGCGAACAGCCGATAGTTGCTGGGGGACCAAATCTGGAGAATACGGTGGGTGCGGAAGCGATTCGAAGTTCAACTCATGCGATTTGTATCTGTACGACCGCGTTTGAAATCAGCATACCACCGAAAAATGGTTGTTTTCGACGGAGCAGAGCCCGGATAACACTTTTCAAGCCATCGTTGAGTTTGAACGGTATTTTTCCCACTAAAAAGCAATGTTTTATCAACACACGGAATTTGGTTTTTTCCATTGTTTTGAAAATAGCAAAAGTAGCGTCACTAAAACCACTGTAACTCAATGACACAAAGTCGGATTGTCATGAAAGTTTGACACGTAACTTCTAAAGGTTGGTACTAACTGAGAATGGTATGGATTTGTTATTAGAGGCGCCATCTGTTGGTTAGTCCCGGGACTTATTGATCGATGTGTTATGTCTCAAAAAATATATATACACTTTTACACCGTGTTTAACTTGAAATTTCTGCAGGGATTTGTTATACCATGCATTAGTGAGAAGTTTAGGGATGAGGACTTTTATGTCATGCCGATCCCTAGAACTCATGCCGATCTACTTTCTTTATGGGGACTCATCAAAGAGAATGTTTATGGTACAAAATTAGCAACAGTTAATAAATTGAAAGTAGCTTTTGAAAGAGAATGCGCCCAAATACCAAAATGAATTATTCGTGATGTTTGTAATTCCACGTTATCAGCAGTGTATGGACAAAAATGGTTATTAATTTGAGCATTTGCGTTAATTAAAAAAATTGTATGTATGTCTTCTTTAATTTGAAATTTGAATAATGTATATGTCTTAATAAATACACTCATTTAAAGTGTGTATACATTTTTTTACAACGAACAAAAATTAGAGATCGCCTATTTGAAATACGCTGTGACTGAATCAATTGGCTAAACTAAATTTTTGTTAGCTAAATTAGCTAAAATCTATCATAAGCGTGGGACCTGGCTAAGTGCAGGGCTAGGTGTAGCTGCACCCCTTTATACCTGCCTCAGGTTGGCCCTGCAGTTGAGTTTCTACCTTTTTTTTTTCTTTTTTTAACCTGACGAGTTTATTGCCATGTGGCAATCTCTTCCAACCTTTAAGAGTAAGAAAAATAAAACAAATTACTTATATAAGGTAATACATAATGTTTATTTGTTAATTTATTTGTACAATATCTTTATAAATGTCTAACATTACAAAAAAACTTATCTTTAAGTATAAGGTCTTCCGGAGTTAAATATGTTTACTGCCGACCAAATAAAACCAAAGCACAATAGAGTGTCGATTATCCGGGGTTCAATTATCCGTGAGTTGGATTAACCGTGGTCCTCTATACTTGAGAAAATGTAGGATGGTCCCTGTGACATTTGAAATGTCATGTCTCAAAGGGATGGGGTAAAATAGTTTTTTTTTACAAATCGAATAGTTGTACAGGGTGGTCCAAAAAGGAGTGCACTTTTGAAAGTTCGAAATAAAAAAAAACTTTACAACTGGAACATATTTATTAATTATAACTTAAAGCTAATGAAATGCAATTTTACTTGTTAAAAATTACGTTGTCCAAATGATGTCCTTTGCGGTTACGGCACTCTTCCAATCTGGCATGAAAGTATTGGAAAACTTTCGTAAGGGTTCCCGTGGAAATGGACTCCATTTCTTCTCGAATATTCAGCTTCAACTGCTGCAAAGATATTGGATTGTTAGAGTAAACCTTATTTTTAAGGTAAACCCATAAAAAAATTGGCTGGCATCAGATCTGGGCTTCTTGGGGGGCAGGTAATGTTACCCCTCCTTGAAATCAACTTTTGTGGAAACATGTATTTCACTACACCAATGCTCTCGTTTGAAGTATGAGACGTGGCTCCATCCTGCCGGAACTACATGTTCCTGTTGTAGCCTTGCGATTCTTGCAGTTTTGGAGCCAAGTAGGTCCTCAATATAGGCGTATATCGTTCTGAATTAACAGTAATTGTCCAGCTACGATTGTTTTCAAAGAAAAACGGCCTTTGATACCCCATTTGGCAATTGCCGCCCATACAGTAACTTTCGGTGAGTGGAGGGGCCTCTGATGTTTCAACCTGGGATTCTCTGCCGCCAATATCGACAATTTTGTTTATTGACAGATCCGTTTAGGTGAAAATGACCTTCATCCGAGAAAAGGATGTTATTGAAGTTAGTGAAGGTGTCGAGCATTTCATTAGCGAAATTCAACCTCGATTCAAAGTCTGTTGGTTTCAATTCTTGGACTAGTTGAACTTTATAGGGATGCTATTTCATTTCAAGCCATAAAATTCGCTGTAACGTCGATTTAGACATACCTAAAGCCGATAAACGCTTGTGCGTCGACATTCTTGGATTTGTGCGTAAAGATTCTCGAACTCACTCAATGATTTCGTTGGTGCGTGAGACTCTTGAGCGACCCCGTGGCGGAATTTTTTACGTCGATCCTGTTCTTTCGAATCTCTCGAGCCACTGCTTGATCAAATTAGTGCTAGGACACTCACTGATGCGCCGTAACTCGAATTTAACCCAAAAAGTCGTCGAACAATTACATAAGATCGATTGTTCTCGAAAAACGCGTGAACACAGAACGCGCGCTGTTCTCCCGTGTAATGAATCATGGTGACTAAAATTACATAAGCCAAGCGATGTACTGACAACTCCCCGCGCCCCTCCCCTTTTCCGCTAAGAAATTATTGAGGAATTAAAAGTGCATTTCTTTTTGGACCACCCTGTACTTGTATTAAAGTTGATAAAATAATTAAAATTACTGAACATCGTTACAAGGTTGTATTGGGGCAAATTTGTGAGCTGTCACAGGACTCATCCTAGAATTTCCAAACTATAGAACTTCTAAACTAAATTTCGAATGAACGGACTTTTACTGTATCACGTTTTTGACCCCTAGTGTACGCCCTGCACAATGCGTTACACCTATTGTATGGTCGGCAGTGAAACATTAATAATACGGTATTGGTACAAATTATTTACAAATACAGGTGAATTCCCATTGTAATGAAACTCACGGGACCATAAAAAATATTTCGTTATATTGAATATGGCACAATTTAAAATAAAAAGTTATACAAATACATTCGATTTATTTTTCAAAGATGTTATTTTGATTGTACTGAATTTTTGGAATTAAATGGCATAATAAATATTTATTTTTTATTATTATTCAACAATCAGCAATTATCAAAAGACTATCGATAATATGTAGAAAAAGAATTTTAACATAATCTGAGTACGTAAGGAAAGGACTTCGAAAATTTGAGAAGTTGGAGATCATGGAGACAGTTGAGGGAAAACCATCATGATGAAGGTCTTCTGCAAGATAAATAAAAGAATATGCCCTTCTGTGTCATGGTACGTAACGAATATGGTAAAAAAAATACACGTGGATCGCAAACTATCTCCACTCTTAGGTTTATATCACGCATAAGTATACAAAAAGCAAACTCACTTAGTGAGTATCATAAGTGATAGCGATTTGATCTATGCCATACATTTGAGCTTAGTTACTAACATAGCGATAAGAAAACTTGCACTGAGATCTGAGGGTCGGTAAAAGTTAAACTACTAACAAATGTATCATTTCTGGTAGATAAAGGGTCTTTCAAATTTGAGCGATTTTTTTAATTCATCTGGTTGTTCTTTGACCCAATTGACAAATACACGACGTTTCGCATGATCCGATGGCTTTAGTTCCTGCGTTATTTGAACCTTGTGTGCCTTCAGAGCTAAATCTTTTCGTAAAATACGCCATGTCGTGGATTCACCGAGTCCAACTTGTTGTGAACGTCGACTAATGGACATTTCTGGGTCTTCGGCACACACTTTCACGATGCTGGACCAAATCAATGGAATCTTGTGAACGACCGCTACGGCTATATCTCTCTCTTCTTTTATCTTCCACCGAACCAGTTCCTTGAAATTGTTTAACACGTTCTCTGCCAACAATTCATAAAATATAAAAAAAAAAATTCTCTGTTTTTAAGTTATATTTAATAAATGATGTAGAGATATGATTATTTAATTTACTTTGATGCATTTTTGTGGGAAATTATGAGGATATTTATGTGTCAGTCACATGTGAATGACAAAGCGCCAACGGAAAAAAATTAACGGAAAAAAATGGAAAAAATTGGAGTATTCCAGTGTCAGTCACCCGTGACTGACAAGGCAGTCAATGTGTTAACAATTCGATTGATAGTGCTTTCAGATGGACGATTACGCAATCCGTTAATATTTTCTAAAAACATTTTCCACTGAACGCACATTTTTATAAAATAATTTAACAATTTGAACGCGTTGTTGTATTGTATACGACTCCATTTTTATAGATGCCATACATTACACTTCTCAAGTGTCAAACAAGACCCAGGCAAGTTCGCGACGCCATCTGTGTTTTATCCAAAAATTAAAAAAAGCGCTCAATTTGAAAGACCCTATATATTTAGGAGTTGTGACATCTCTATCCCGTAGTCCAAGCGAATGGTTCTAATCTGTCTTCGGCGGGCAGCAGCAGGTCAATGTCATTGATAAGCTGCAGTGCTTGGTTGAGTAGGGAATGGCAGCGAGTGAGGGTCTGTGACATCGGCCGCAGTTGGGACAGTCTCTCAGCCAGTCGGGCCCCGCGCCTCTGTCTCTCCACCATGCTTGTCAGCAGGCGGGATATCTCTCCGTCAACCTGGAACACAATGGCTTGTTAAACTTTTTTTTTTTTTTTTAACCTGGCGAGTTTATTGCCATGTGGCAATCTCTTCCAACCAACCAGAAAGATGTTTTTATAGGCCCTAAGTGTTAACCAGACTGGAATCCTATTTAAAAAAATCTGGGTTCCAGCGGGGATCGAACCCGCAACCTCCGGATCGGCAGACCACTGTCTTACCACCAGGCCACGGAGGTCGTCACATTGGTTACGCGGGACATATTATTATTTTCACTATAGTCAGGCAGCTGTATGCTGTTAATAGGGCCAGCCTGCAAAATTGCAGGGCTAGGTGTAAATTTTTAACACGAGGTTTGATAAAAAAAATAATGAGAATTTAAATTTTTATCAAAAAGTATTTATATAATTATATAATTATAAATATTGATTATAAATATTGGGAACCAGGTGGTATGACCACACAACAAAGGACACTGTACGCCGGCGCACCCGGCAGGGGTCTGTCGTCTCTGTAATTCGGGAGAGGCGATGGTACTGGCTGGGACATGTTCTGAGAATGCCCGATAATAGTTGGCCGAGGAGAGCGCTGTTTTTCTGTCCATTGGGGTCTCGACGGCCTGGAAGACTCTCTCTCATGGTGTACCGTTCCTATGACAAGGAAGTAAGAGCGTTAGGAATGTCGTGGAGGGAGATTACCAACACTGCCCAAAACTGCTCTGAATTGAGAAGACTGGTAGCCTCCCTATGCTCTCTTGTGAAGCTTTAAAAGAAGGGTGAATTGATTGATAAATATTGATATTGTATCCTTTAAAGAAGTCCCCATAGACTAGGACTAGATTGAAGCTAAAAAAGTTTGCCATTAAAGTCCCATGGCCAACGAGAAATTGGGTAGTCCGAAAGCTTGGATACACGAGCTATGAGAAACGAAGCAACTCCTGATGCAGAGAAAAAATTTAAATATCTGTCTTCGCACAGGGGATGTTGACCATCATTGATGACAATCGAGCATCTAGACGGGCTTTGAAAATCAAGTAAGGAGTCGTCTCTGACAAGGGTTGAAGACGGATGTCACCTGCGATCTTGGGGATGATGAATTATAGCAGAAGGCATTACGAACCTCTTTGCATTTGAAGGTGATAGTGTACTGCTCCTGAGAGACCAGCTGCGCGCAGACTGCCAGGTGAGCCTGGTACCTGGCGCACAGCCTCAGCCAGGGAGCGCTTTCCACACCTGGAGAAATAGGATTAAAAGATCAAATTAGATACGATAAATAAATTACTTGTTTACCTTCACGTTTTAGTAAAATTTTACAAGAACGTGTTTTCATTAATTAAAACTATAAATAAATATGGTAAACAGAAATGAAGTCTTTGGACGTAGAAGCAGTCTATTACCACCACAGAAAAGGCAGGAGCTGGATGTGTTTAAGCTGTGTATTGAAGATGTCATCTGACAGCTGGTCAAAAGCTTACTAACCGCAAGGGTCTCGAATTTGACGTCCATCCTACACTACACACATACATACGTACATAGCATCACGTAATTTCTCTGTTCCCTTTCAATACACGTCTTTCGTTTCCTCTATATCCATACCTTCACGTACAGCTCCAAAGATTTCACTTGCTTCTTACATTTCATTATTTGAAAATATTGTCCGTTTGATCTAACCAAACTTTCCTTGGTAATCCTCTACCATGCTTTCCACTCACATTTGCACTGTATATTTGTTATGTTAGTCATACATTCGTTCTACGTATCTAAACCATCTTAGAGTGCTCTTTTTCCCTCTACTCAACACATCAACCTTAAGTTTACATTCATCCCTCATCCCTTAATTCTGTCATGCATTGTCATCTCAATGTATTCTTCTAAGTCAGGCCTGGCCAACTCAAATAGCCCCACGGGCCGCATTGATGACTTAAAATTTACCAAAGGCCGCACATAAATAAGAATAATTGCAAATTTTGTTCAGCATGACTTTCACACTTCTCTATCACCATGACTTTCACACTTCTCCATCACCATGACTTTCACACTTCTATATCACAATGACTTTCACACTTCTCCATCACTATGACTTTCATACTTCTCTATCACCATAACTTTCACACTTCTCTATCACCATGACTTTCACACTTCTCTATCACCATGAGTTTAGATTTCGCAACATTAATTCTAGAGCATTTATTCAGCTCTTTTCAGTTTTTATCCATGTCCATGTATCACTTCCATATATGGTACTAAAATACTGTTGAGAACTATCATAAACATTTCGAACGGGAATACACTTGAACTGTTGTATGCTGATGACATGATAGTGTTAGCTGATAACGAAAATGAATCACAACATATTATAAATAAATTGTATGTAAAATGTAAAGAAAAAAACCCTGATAATGAATTGTTGGTGTCTTCAAACACGAGAGAAATATATTACTCAATACAAATAATAAAGGTCAAAGACAATGTTACCTTCCAAGACTTCAGGATCTCTTGCTCCAGGAAGACCGAGGGTTCCCCTCATGATGGGCAAGAACATGGGGATTTGCTGGAAAATAAACACAAGATAAATATACTTCGAAATTTTCGTGATTCACCATATCAGTTGTGCAAGGCCTTTTGGAGTGCTATACCGCGTGGTTTGGCTTACGATGCCACTTTTTTTTATACGTTTTGAAAACGAAAAGGTTTGTTTATAGTCAATTTCATCATAAGCGGATGCGTATCGGATGTCGCTTGGCCTATAGCAGAGAACGCGCGGGTTTGTTCGGAGTCACGAACGTAACATAAGCGCATGGGTATGTCCCAAAACGAGACAACAAGCGCACAAATTCCACAAAGGTTGAAGTTATTGTTTATTTTCATTTATTTGTCGTTTCGATTTGATTATGGGGTACCACAATGATTTAAGGTGGAATCGATTGTCCCTATTAACCCTTTGCACTCGAAACCTATTGTTATGTGCCTACCGCCAACTCGAAGCATTTTTTAACCCTTCCCTTACGGTGTTAAAATTAAAACGCGTGCTCCGGTGTTGGGTAGTGAGTACGCGATCAAAAATTAGCGATTTTAAATGGGAAAAATAAGAACATTCATAGATAATCCCCTTAATTAATTATAATTGAAGTTAAAAATTATAATAATTGAGATTTATTTGCTGAAAACATTAAAAAACCATCTGGCAACGCTCACGGAACGGGCGTACGTCTAACCTATTTGCAAGCCTAGAAGCAACTGTGGTGCGGAACGTCAGTCGCATACCCCGGCGCTTACGCTTATGCTTGCAACGTTGAGACAATTCAGCTCCTCGCAATTCAGTGGAGTATGCAAGAGTGAGATGCGAATATAGTGTCGCGCTTCCCGCATACTATTCACCTATCGACAAGACACAATGTCGAGGCACTCACAGCGTTTAAATGCGAATTTGTTTCCGATATCTTCACAAAATACCCACGATGTAGTCGATAAATTCTGATTAATATTAATATTTTTTTTTAAATCAATGCGTAAATATATTATGGAGGAATACCTAAAATCTTAACCTTGTATTTATTATATTTATAGAGATATTGATGGTTATTAGAAGCAACGTGTAGAAGATACCCAACACAGGGAAGGAAAGGTTAAGGAAAAAAAACATTTACGTTGAAATATAATAAAATTTATAAAAAAATTAATTATATTTTGATTTGGTAAAAAAGGTATGTTATGTAAGGAATAGAATGGACATGAAAATTGATTATTTGAAGTTTTTCATTGTATGGTATTGTAGCGATGCTTGTTACCAATTTAGCGTGTGTCCTAGTAGGACGTGCTGATGATGTTGATGTTGACATCGCTATATTCGTTTTAGTCGAATTCTGTGTTCCTCTTCGTTCGGGGTCATCAATTTAGCGTGGTGCTTAATTCGATACGTCGTCGTGATGATTTCGATTTGTTTGTATTTAAAATGAAATACAAATATTCAGGAATGCGAACGAAAATGAGAGTGAATAGCGGGTAAATAATAACAAGTCTTGACAGTTGAATGAATAATAATGTTTATTTGTCTACAAGTAGGTATTTTATAGTAGTGAGTGAATGTGCTCGCGATATATACTTTGTCTCACTCCTGCGCGTGCACTAGTGTAGCGGGTAGGATATTTATTTGTGAGTACGCATTGTTGACGTTTCTAGTATGTGACAATTGTAGATAGTTCAGAGTTTGATTCATCGGTCGTTGACCCTGTATGTTTACAATTTATTTTAACAACAAATTATGTTTGACAATTATTTATTTATTTAGGGGACGTAGGTATGCTACAGTATTTTACATAACAGTCCCTAACGTGAAGTCCAGGTTTACTTTCGCAGGTTTCGCAATATAATCGTGTTTCTTTTCTTCCACCCGGAATTTTTCTATCGGAACATACTGCGCAGTCCTTCTTCGTTCCAGAACGTAGAATGTGCAATTTATTTATAAGTCGGTCTTCTGTAGGGAGAGTAGCGGAGCGTCGTCGAAATGGAGTACCTCCTCGATAATCTCCTACTAATTGATCAACCAATCATTTTACAAATTTCAAACGTGTCATCGGTTTTTCATTGTTTTCTTCCTTGGAAACTTAATAAAGTATATGAGAGTTTATGACACACACCTCCATCCTCCAAAAAAAGAGTTTCCTCCACCATTTTAGGGACTCCTACAGTTATTGAAATGTGACCGCAACATGCAAGTGCAGTACGCATCGAATTGTGATATTTCTCAGCACAGTTAGCTTATACAGTAATAATATACCAGGAAATTACACTTGTCACCCTTGGGACTTGTTTGTCACCGAACAAAAGATTCCATTGTGTTTTGAGAGTGGTATTTTGTGTTGTTATCTCGCCTCTTCAAGTGCAAGGAATAATATCGTTATCTGCAGAACTAACCTACCTTACTCCATCGAATTCCGTAACTTATTATTATTTGATTGTACTAATATGACCCTTGGTTAAATAATATTGAAAACTGAAAAACCCAACATGTACGAGGCATATCCAGAAAATAAGTGTACTGAATTTTTGTAGGTTACATTTTTTTTTATTTAAACAAAAAAAATTACGTGGTTACTGTAGTAAATATGTAAGCTATTTTTCGATCTAGTCGCCATTCCTCTCAATGCAGGTGGTGAAGCGGGGTATCAACTTTTTGATGCCTTCCTCGAAGTAGTTTCCCGCCAACCCCTCCGTCCACTTCTCCACCTCCTCCTTTAGCTCCTCGTCGGTTGAAAACCTTTTTCCACCCATGTGCAGCTTCAGGGAGGTAAAGATATAGTAATCTGAAGGTGCTAGGTCAGGGGAATGCGCGGGATGGTTCAGGACATCCCATTTAAATGAGGCGAGCAGTTCCTTCGTGGCGTTGGCCGTGTGTGGTCTGGCATTGTCGTGCAGCAGGCAGACTCCCTTTGTCAGCATGCCTCTCCTCTTGTTCTGAATCGCCCTCCGCAATTTTTTTAGGGTCTCACAGTATCTTGCAGAGTTGATGGTCTCCCTTTGAGGCATATATTCAATTAAAATTATGACTTGACAGTCCCAAAACACGGATGCCATGATTTTCTTGGCTGAAATTGTGGTTTTGAACTTTTTGGCGGAGGGTGAAGAGGTGTGACGCCACTGTTGAGACTGCCTTTTGGTTTCAGGCGTGTAGTGTGCAATCCAAGTTTCATCTCCAGTAACGATGGAGCGGAGAAATTCATCTCCATGGAGTTTGCAGCGCCTCAAAAACTCTTGCCTTTTTACAAAATATCGCACTTGGCGGGAGATTGGGTTGACATTTTTCACGAAACGTGTTGTCGCGTCGACACTTCTCAACGTACTGACCTCAAACCGGTATCTTTGCGGAGGGGAAGGGTCAGGCTACACGGAAGTGTAGCCAACATGTCGAAAATAAAATCCATCCGGTCGTGAGAGCCTCAGTACACTTACTTTCTGGATACGCCCCGTATATTAAAAATATTGAGAAATAAGACTTTATTTTCTTGGCGCCATAGCGGCGACACTCGAGTAATACGGCAACCTTGCCGCCTCTATGGCGGCATTCAAGTGCAAAGCGTTAATATTGTTCGGATCTTTACAGATTTTTATTGCTTCTTTTAATTAATCGCGCATGATCTTATTGGTTTGCCGAGTATTTTTGGTTCAAGTGAGAAACGGTGGCTTGTCTCGATTATTCGGCCACAGTTGATTTAACAGGATAAACGAGTATGCAAGCACTCTCACGTTCGGTTGTTTTTTTGTTCACTGTTCTCGCCATTTGTCCTACATACACCATTTTTTCACATCTCTGGCAATTGAGTCAGTAGACACTACTTAAAGGGTTACGGTGTTTTGGGAAACGTTATGAAAACACTGGCATCATAAGTCAAACCAAACTCCGATAGATCTTATAATACATCGATCAATAAGTCCCGGGACTAACCAACAGATGGCGCCTCTAATAACAAATCCATACAATTCTCAGTTAGTACCAACCTTAAGAAGTTACGTGTCAAACTTTCGTGACATTCCGACATTGTTTCATTGAGTTATAGAGGTTTTAGTGACGTTACTTCTGCTATTTTCAAAACAATGGAAAAAAAAACGAATTTCGTGGGTTGACAAAAACATTGCTTTTTAATGGGAAAAAATACCGTTCAAAATCAGCGATGGCTTGAAAAGTGTTATCCGGGCCCTGCTCCGTCGAGAACAACCATTTGTCGGTGGTATGCTGATTTCAAACGCGGTCGTACAGACACAAATGATGCTGAACGCTCTCTGGTCGTACAAATGAGGCTGTTACACCAGAAATCATTAAAAAAACCTTCAAAATCGTGATGGAAAATCACAAAATAAAGTTGCGTGAGATAGCTGACACCCTGAAGATATCATTTGGTAGTGTTTACACTATTTTACATGAGATTTGGTCATGAAAAAGCTTTTTTCGAAATGGGTGCCGCGTTTGCTCACAATGGAACAGAAACAACAACGCATCGATGAGTTAGAGCGCTGTTTGGCACTGTTTACACGAAAGAAACAGGAGTTTTTGCGTTGGTATGTGACAATGGATGAAACTTGGATCCACCACTATACTCCGGTATCAAATCGGCAGTCAGCTGAGTGGAGAGCAGCCGGTGTAAGTCGTCCGAAGCGACCAAAAACTCAATAGTCGGCTGGAAAGGTTATGGCCTCCGTATTTTGGGATGCGCATGGTATAATATTCATCGATCACCTTGAAAAGGGAAAAACCATCAATAGCGAATATTACATAGCGTTATTGGAGCGTTTGAAGGCAGAAATTGCAAAAAAACGGCCCCATTTGAAGAAGAAAAAAGTTCTCTTTCATCAGGACAATGCACCGTGTCACAAGTCGATGGTAACGATGGCCAAATTACATGAGTTGAACTTCGAATTGCTTCCGCACCCACCGCATTCTCCAGATTTGGCTGTTCGCAAACCTCAAAAAAATGCTCCAGGGGAAGAGATTTGCCTCCAATGAAGAAGTGATTGCCGAAATTAACGCCTATTTTGAAACCAAAGATAAATCGTTCTACATGGTTGGCATGGAAAAGTTAGGAAAGCGTTGGAATGAATGTATCGCTCTTGAAGGAGACTATGTTGATGAATAAAGAAGAATTTTGGCAAACAAATGTTGTTTTAGTAGTTAGTCCCGGGACTTATTGATCAATGTGTTAACTAATAGACTACTCTGGGGTTGGACAGTTGGGTCGGAAACAACACAAACACTTGACATCAATTTGCCTATTTATACATTTTAACCCTGAGAGATCGGCGCACTGCTATAGCAGTGGAAGAAATTTGTTCTACCCTTGTATTCTAAATGAATATCCTTCATTTAGAATACAATATATTCTAAAATATATTTATGTTGTAAAAATATATTTTTTTTGTTTTTTTGTTGTTTAAAATTTATATTTATCACGAACGTCCGAATCGTAAATATATCTCAGCACTAGATAGACAATTATATTTTTTTCTCGTAGCGCTCTCAGGGTTAAAGCACATTTTAAAGCATATTTGATCCTTTAAAGTGCACCATGGTAAAATAAAATTTTTAAAATATTATCAGTAAATATTAAAAATAAAGCTTCAAAGTAACCGTTCACCAAATAATGGCTTTCGGAGCTGGCAACCAGTTGCCTTGCAGTCAATATATTGGCTTTTGGACCTGTAGAAGGTAACATAAAAAGAGTACATAAATTGTAAGGATTAATTTAAATAAAAAAATAATATGTAAAAGGATAAATAAGTAAATAAAAAACTTATTTTATATTTTTGTGTTCACCACAGGTTTATTTTTTGGTTTACAACCGGTTTCGAAGACCACCGTCTTCATCGTCAGGTGAAGATAAACTAAATTGCTAAAAATACATTTCCTGTACAAGTGTAAATAATATAAGAGGAATGAGGTAGGGGGAGAGAAGTGGGGAGAGATGTGATTCAATGGTAAATGGGGCGGGGAAAAAGTGAAAATGAATATTTCGGGCAGGCCAGGGTCTGGATATCCAAGGGGAGAGGATTTTAAATAGGAAACATATTAAGCAGAAGGCTATTATTGAAATTGGTTTGGTTGATGATGATATTTAGACTTGATTTTATACATTTTTTAATATCGGGAATTTCCGAATAGTCAAGCTGCAATCCCCCTCGGCATTTAGCTTGACAATTTGGAAATTCCCGATATAATTCGCGATAGCTATGTTACCTTCTTATCGAACTGCAGTTTGGGCAAACACACCGTTTTACTGAATCACACCAGGTGGTTCCGGCCGACTCAGATAATTTCCCCTTCATAATTTTTTTTATCGCCTCGCGGCAGAACCAAAGAACGCGATCAGTAAACAATCTTTTAAGTTGCACTCTGCTGACAGGATGTAAAATACGAGGATTGCTACTTAAGTTTTGATATATGGCAACACCAGTGTAGATACGTCAAATCTGACATTAGCATCGTAAAGTTTGACGTTTCTAATGGTATACGTGCTCAGAAAGTTTTGTCATACGAGTGCTATTTGTGTTGTTTACAGTGACTTGAAAAATTAATCTCGGCCAAAAATGGAATTAAATCGTGAACATTTTCGTGCGATGATTTTTTATGATTTTCGACGTGGACTAACTCAACAACAGTGTGCCGATCAACTCGCTTCGACTTTTGGTGATGAAACACTATCACGGGGCACTGGGTTTCGCTGGTTTTCCCAATTCAATCGTGGTCGTAGTTCGCTCCAGGACGAATTTCGTGAAGGTCGTCCAAAATCGGTTGTTGTGCCAGAAAACATCGATGCTGTGCGTGAACTGATATTGCAAGATCGTCATGTGACTTATCGTGAGATTGAGGGATGTTTGGGCATTAGTTCCACTCGCATACATTCAATATTGCATGAACATTTGGCCGTCAAAAAGATTTGTTCGCGTTGGATACCGCATAATTTGACAATCGCTCAAAAAAAGGCTCGTGTCGATTGGTCCAAAGAAATGTTGAAAAAAATCGATCGCGGTGCTTTAAAAGACGTCTATAAGATCGTGACAGGCGACGAATCATGGATCTATGCATATGAGCCAGAAACTAAACAGCAGTCGACTGTATGGGTCTTTCAAGACGAGCCAAATCCAACAAAAGTTGTTCGCGTACGAAGCACTTCGAAGCAAATGGTGGCTTGTTTCTTCGGTACAAATGGTCATGTCGCAACAGTGCCTTTATTGGAACGTCATACAGTCAATTCTGAATGGTACACCACAATTTGTTTGCCAGAAATGTTCGGAGAAATGAGGAAAACCAACCGCCGAAGACGGATCATTCTCCACCACGACAATGCAAGCTCTCACACATCGGCTCAAACAAGTGACTTTTTGAACACTCAAAACATCGAATTGACGGTTTATCCGCCGTACAGCCCTGATTTGGCACCCAATGACTTCTTTTTATTCCCGAACATCAAAAATAAATTGCGAGGTCAACGTTTTCGACGCCTAAACAAGCGGTTAATGCGTTCAAAACGCATGTTTTGAAGTTACCTCATTCGGAGTGGAAAAAGTGCTTCAAAAATTGGTTCAAACGCATGCAAAAGTGTATTGGTCTTCATGGAGAGTATTTTGAAAAACAATAAAGCTATTTTCGATGATAAATATTTGTTTTTTACTTGTCTGTCTCAAAACTTAAATAGCAACCCTCGTATGCAATTCGAGGTAGGTGTGATTCGAGGTAAGTGTGATTCAAGGTAGGCGCGATTCTTGTTGATTCTTGCCGAAATCGCTATCTCGCACATAATGGTATAAATAGCGTTATTACAGGTTATTTTTTGGCATTTCATCGTTCAACTGTGGTGCTGAGCAAACCCTTGTCGGTTTGTTTCAGAAATATCTTCTCGATATTCAAAGTATTCTTTCGACCAATTTAATTTTCTATTCGGATAATATCATTAAGTGAACTCTGTCAAGTGTTTCTCGTAAAGAAAAGCAGCAGATATTTAGATATACTGATCTTGGAATCCCGAAGATCGAGTGGTCAGCGCCTCTTAATTCTAGAGACGCGCACTTTATTAAGGAGAAACATCGTGGATTAAAATAGACTATACGACTATATCTCCCCGATACCAGAGTGTCGATCAGAGTGTCGCTGTAGATTGCCTGTCGTGTGTCTCACTTCCAAAAAAGGTTAGATTGCCTGTCGTGTGTCTCACTTCCAAAAAAGGTAGCTATATTTTTGTTATCCTGTTGATTGGTCACTCCTTTTAAATTGTGACTATATTATACACCCAGAGGGTGCAGTAAATTAGGGGTATGTCTATCACGAATACGCGGTAGTCTGCCTTTGTTTTAACAACAGGTTCGGATCGAACCTGGCAATCTCCTATTTTAGGGTAATCGCGTATTAAAGTTCGATTCCTTTGCCCATTCATCTATTGGACCGGCCTGTACGAGTATGGTTTGATCGTTGCAAATAAAACATCGATCAATATAAGTCCCAGAAGTAACAAACAGATGGCGCCTCTAATAACAAATCCACAGCATTCTCAGTTAGTACCAGCCTTTAGAAGTTACGTGTCAAACTTTCATGACATTCCGACATTGTGTCATTGAGTTACAGTGGTTTTAGTGACGCTACTTTTGCTATTTTCAAAGCAATGAAAAAAACCGAATTTCGTGTGTTGATAAAACATTGCTTTTTGATGGGAATAAAATACTGTTCAAACTCAGCGATGGCTTGAAAAGTGTTGTCCGGGCTCTGCTCCGTCGAAAACAACCATTTGTCGGTGGTATGCTGATTTCAAACGCGGTCGTACAGAAACAAATGATGCTGAATGCTCTGGTCGTCCAAATGAGGCTGTTACACCAGAGAACATAAAAAAAAAACTCAAAATCGTGATGGAAAATCGCAAAGTAAAGTTGCGTGAGATAGCTGACATCCTGAAGATAGCATTTGGTAGTGTTTACACTATTTTTCATGAACAAAAAGCTTTTTTCGAAATGGGTGCCGCGTTTGCTCACAATGGAACAGAAACAACAACGCATCGATTATTTAGAGCGCTGTTTTGCACTGTTTACGCGAAATAAACAGGAGTTTTTGCGTCGGTATGTGACAATGGATGAAACTTGGATCCACCACTATACTCCGGAATCAAATCGGCAGTCAGCTGAGTGAAGAGCAGCCGGTGAAAGTCGTCCGAAGCGACCAAAACCTCAACAGTCTGCCGGGAAGGTTACAGCCTCCGTATTTTGGAATGCGCATGGTATAATATTCATCGATCACCTTAAAAAGGGAAAAACCATCAATAGCGAATATTACATAGCGTTATTGGAGTGTTTGAAGGCAGAAATTGCAAAAAAACGGCCCCATATGAAGAAGAAAAAAGTTCTTTTTCATCAGGACAATGCACCGTGTCACAAGTCGATGGTAACGATGGCCAAATTGCGTGAGTTAACTTCGAATTGCTTCCGCACCCACCGTATTCTCCAGATTTGGCCCCCAGCGACTATTGGTTGTTCGCAGCCCTCAAAAAATGCTCCAGGGAAAGAGATTTGGCTCCAATGAAGAAGTGATTGCCGAAACTAACGCCTATTTTGAAACCAAAGATAAATCGTTCTACACGGCTGGCACAGAAAAGTTAGGAAAGCGTTGAAATGACTGTGGATGTGTTACATACATATATTGAACTTAAATATACATATAATTATTAAATAATTTTAAAACAATGACTGTAATTTATTATTACTACTGCTTTTTGTATCTTCATGTTAGTTTAAGATAAAGTTTGTATTTTTTGTCAATAATTTTAAGTACTTGTATAACCTGTCACATGTTCATTTGTATATAACACATCGATCAATAAGTCCAGGGACTAACTACTAAAACAACATTTGTTTGCCAAAATTCTTCTTTATTCATCAACATAGTCTCCTTCAAGAGCGATACATTCATTCCAACGCCCAAATGACCAAATGTTCATGCAAAATAGTGTAAACACTACCATATTATATCTTCAGGATGTCAGCTATCTCACGCAACTTTACTTTGCGATTTTCCATCACGATTTTGAGTTTTTTTTTTTATGTTTTCTGGTGTAACAGCCTCATTTGGACGACCAGAGCGTTCAGCATCATTTGTGTATGTACGACCACGTTTGAAATCAGCATACCACCGACAAATGGTTGTTTTCGACGGAGTAGAGCCCGGATAACATTTTTCAAGCCATCGCTGAGTTTGAACGGTATTTTATTCCCATTAAAAAGCAATGTTTTATCAACACACGAAATTCGGTTTATTCCATTGTTTTGAAAATAGCAAAAGTAGCGTCACTAAAACCACTGTAACCCAATGACACAATGTCGGAATGTCATGAAAGTTTGACACGTAACTTCTAAAGGTTGGTAATAACTGAGAATGGTATGGATTTGTTATTAGATGCGCCATCTGTCGGTTAGTCCCGGGACTTATTGATTGATGTGTTACTTAATGAATCCCTGAGATATATGGAATACTGTCTCCATAAAACCCGACTGAGCCAGTCCTGGAAGTAAAGCTTAATTTTGTATGTGCTAAAGTATTCTCAAGTGCAAACAACAGCATTATATGTCTTCTTCCTCTTTACGTGCTTAAATTGGCGGGACAGCGAAATATTAACCCTTCCCTTACGGTGATAAAAATAATACGCGTGCTCCGGTGTTGGGTAGTGAGTATGCAATAAAAAATTAGCGATTTTAAATCGGAAAAATAAGAACATTCATAGATAATCCCCTTAATTAATTATAATTGAAGTTAAAAATTATAATAATTGAGATTTATTTGCTGAAAACATTAAAAAACCATCTGGCAACGCTCACGGAACGGGCGTACGTCTAACCTATTTGCAAGCCTAGAGGCTACTAGTGGCGCGGAACGTCAGTCGCATACCCCGGCGCTTACGCTTATGCTTGCGACGTTGAGACAATTCAGCTCCTCGCAATTCAGTCTAGTATGCAAGAGTGAGATGCGAATATAGTGTCGCGCTTCCCGCATACTATTCACCTATCGTCAAGACGAGGCACTCGCAGCGTTTAAATGCGAATTTGTTTTCGATCTTTACAAAACACCTCGATGTGGTCGATAAATTCTGATTATTATTAATATTATTTTTTAAATCAATGCGTAAATATATTATGGAGGAATACCTAAAATCTTAACCTTGTATTTATTATATTTATAGAGATATTGATGGTTATTAGAAGCAACGTGTAGAAGATACCCAACACAGGGAAGGAAAGGTTAAAATAAAGTTTTTCTTTCGCGCCAAATTAGCAGTCGTGTAATTTACTTTAAAAATAAAGGAAGGATTTTTCTAAGTTGTAATAATAATACCTACGGTGTATACTTCGTAACACCGAGTAATTTAAACCATACATTAAAAGATTCATAACAAAATATAACATTTAACCTCTAAACGAGTATGGCCGTACGGTGTACGGCGAGAGAATTTTTACCCCAAGAGAGTATGAACGTACACGGTACGTTCAATGTTTTTATTCCCAAATACATACATGAGTTTATCCATAAAACGGACATGGCTCAAATGTTTTTATCTATTCAATTATTTTGTACGGAAATGAGAACTCTGCGCGCTATTGCTGGGAAGACTTTGCGTGATCGTGTAAGGAACACCACAATCCGAGAGGTCTGTGAGGTCCAAGATGTGGTCAGATGGAGACGACAGCGTCGACGATACTGGTACCAACATGTACAGAGAATAAATTCCACAAGAATTCCATACATAGCTCTGCATGGGGTGCCGGATGGACGGCGTCCGCCAGGGAGACCCCCGAAACGATGGAGAGATAGCTGGAGCTCAGCATCACAGGAGGACAATCCTGCAGTAACAGACTCTTGAGAGTCTACAGAAAGTTTAAGAAGAATAAGAATTATTTTGTATATGGCGGCTGCAATTACGTTATTTACATTACTTAAAAAAACAATTTTTTATTTTACTTACAAAATCTCGCTTAGCGTGTTCCTCGCGGGAAGCACAAACGCCTGTGATCTGATCTGTAGCATTCCTTTGTGTATTTTACGTAATGTTTAGTTTATCTCCTTTACTTAATAAGTCTCCTTAAGAGTAATGACTATTATTTATTATCAGAAAATTACTTGAATGTCATGTTTACTTGGTGTTGTAATCAAATATCAGTGGTTCTAAACAAAATACGCATTTAAACTTAGAAATTAAAAAACGCCGAAATTGTGCCGCACACAGGATTCGTGGAATTTGATTTTTAACGCGGTGTACAGGTTAGAGGTTAAATAACTCTGTATTCAAAGGTCAGTTTGAAATTGTAATAAGTCACCTGCAGCCTGAGCAAGTCCTCGTCTTTGTCCGTGGTCTGCGGTAGCTGCGCTTCCTTGACCACTACGATGTTGTGTGCCCTTGTCGTAGAGGGCCTACTGACACGTGAAGAAGAGGACATGGAGCTGGCTCTGGACTGGCCACGTCCACTGCCTCGCCGTGCTCCACGATTATTCAGTTTTGGAGAATCTGTTTGTCACATACAATACATAAACATTGATACCAGTGGAAAAATCTCTATGAAAGCTGTTACTTCTATACATTATCATTTATTAATTTCCTTATCCTGACCATTAACTGTGCCATGTGTTTCCCAGTAAGAAGCAACAGAGATTGCCCTATCATTCATATCAATCAGGTCCTCGTCAGAGCATGTATTCCTGATGTTCAGACAAATCAGTATGGGTTGTGGGTCTTGTATATCCCCAAAATCACATTCAGTGCTAATTTCACCCAAGAAACCCCATCGTTCATGTTCAGTTTGCATCTATAGTTCGAAAATTCTAAGATGAGTCCTGTGACAGCTCACAAATTTGCCCCAATACAACCTTGTAACGACGTTCAGTTATTTTAATTATTTTATCAACTTTAATATAAACCTCAATTCTAATAAATAGCAAGTTATTTAGGTAAATACATTACATAAGGTTGTATTGGGGCAAATTTGTGAGCTGTCACAGGACTTCATGTTAGTTTAAGATAAAATTTTGTATTTTTTGTCAATAATTTTAAGTACTTGTATAACCTGTCACATGTCCATTTGCATATAACACATCGATCAATAAGTCCCGGGACTAACTACTAAAACATTTGTTTGCCAAAATTCTTCTTTATTCATCAACATAGTCTCCTTCAAGAGCGATACATTCATTCCAACTCTTTCCTAACTTTTCTATGCCAGCCGTGTAGAACGATTTATCTTTGGTTTCAAAATAGGCGTTAGTTTCGGCATTCACTTCTTCATTGGAGCCAAATCTCTCCCTGGAGCATCTTTTTGAGGTCTGCGAACAGCCAATAGTCGCTGGGGGCCAAATCTGGAGAATACACAGTGGGCGCGGAACAATTTGGCCATCGTTACCTTCATCGATGCGTTGTTGTTTCTGTTCCATTGTGAGCAAACGCGGCACCCATTTCGAAAAAAGCTTTTTCATGACCAAATGTTCATGCAAAATAGTGTAAACACTACCAAATGATATCTTCAGGATGTCAGCTATCTCACGCAACTTTACTTTGCGATTTTCTATCACGATTTTGAGTTTTTTTTAATGTTTTCTGATGTAACAGCCTCATTTGGACGACCAGAGCGTTCAGCATCATTTGTGTATGTCCGACCGCATTTGAAATCAGCATACCACCGACAAATGATTGTTTTCGACGGAGCAGAGCCCGGATAACACTTTTCAAGCCATCGCTGAGTTTGAACGGTATTTTTTCCCATTAAAAAGCAATGTTTTATCAACACACGAAATTCGGTTTATTTCATTGTTTTGAAAATAGCAAAAGTAGCATCACTAAAACCACTGTAACTCAATGTCACAATGTCATGAAAGTTTAACACGTAACTTCTAAAGGTTGGTACTAACTGAGAATGGTATGGATTTGTTATTAGAGGCGACATCTGTTGGTTAGTCTCGGGATTTATTGATCGATGTGTTATATAATTTAATTATTTCGCATTATTTCTCCGGTTCAGCACACCAACGCACCTCGAGACCAGCCGCCGCTGTTAGAGACTGGAGATTACTTATTTTATAAAGGGTAGTGAACTTCCTGAAAGGGTTCAAAGATGAGCAACAAGAATAGATAAACTTTATTTATTGAAGTTGCCTAATCTGCGACAAAGACGAAATTATGGAGGCTTATTTTATTTTAATACAATGTATAAACTTTTATCGACCGTTAAAAAAGGTAACAAGAGTAATACCTCCTATAGGTCTGTTGAGGGTGTATGATATGTAGGGTAGTTCCGTGTCGGAACAGAGGCTGGCTCCAGGGGAAGTGTTACCACTGCCTCCCACATGCTCGCCACCGCCGGCCGGGACTTCTGCAAACATAAACATAAATTCTGATACCTCCCATTGTAAAAATCATTTATTACTTATAAGAAATTGATCAAATAATAATAATAAAAGGACTATTTGTATAGTGTTGTTGAGAGAACTGGCTCATCTCAAAGGGATTCTAAGTCAGGAATCAAACACACTCTAATTGGCAGATTAATCATGTGAGGCTGGGGCTGAACATAAACGTGAGTAAAACTAAGTTCATGGTGTTTGGCCGGCAGGATCACGCAGAAGCACGTCTCACATTGAACGGTGCTGATATAGAGAGAGTGAAAACATTTAAATACCTCGGAAGTATCCTAGTGAAAGACCTCGACCCAGAAACCTAAGTCAAGTGCAGAATTGAATCGTCTCGTGCGACTTTTAATAAAATGAGAAGCGTATTCTGCGATGATAATCTAAACTTGAAACTTCGACAACGATTAGTCAAATGCTACGTTTGGTCAGTGTTATTGCATGGAGTGGAATCATGGACCCTCAAAGTTGGTAGTATGAACCGACTGGAAGCATTCGAAATGTGGATGCACCGGAGAATGCTACGGATAACCTGGACGGATATGGTCAGCAACATGAGGGTTCTTCAAAGAGCCAAAGTTGATAGAGAGTTGCTGACTAATATTAAAATCCGAAAGGTGTCCTATTTGGGTCATGTACTTAGAGGAACAAAGTACAAATTACTGCACCTTATTATCCAAGGCAAAATAGAAGGCCGAAGAGGTATTGGCAAAAAGCAAATCTCCTGGCTCCGCAATATAAGTGATTGGACTGGCATAACGGGCTTTGGAGATCTTTTTCGGGCTGCCGGGGACAAATATATCTACTCTCAAGTGATATTCAATGTTGGGGGGACCTGACATGACACTGGGAAGAAGAAGAATCATGTTGCAGAAAAAAAAGTTGAGAGCGAGAGTAGAAAGTTATGGCTGTGATGAGTAGAAAACTAGCAATGTAGACATCCCAATCGCTCGCTTGACACACCAGTTGGGAATGTCTACTCTAGAGTTAAATGGTCACTTTGGGAATTACTGTTGAGTGAGGTGCATGGCTGCACGTTAATGCATTACACCAAGAGTTCCCAAACTTTTATCGGCTGCAGATCCCTTTACCAAAAACTTTTAAAACCGTCTCCACCCTAGTCATTTACTTAAGTTACTCAAATTAATAAGTTTGCACAGTACTCGATATTAAATATTTCACTAGATAACAAACTTTTCATTTTAATCACTTGTAATTAAGGATTGAAAAAGATAAAAGGACTACGGATTATGCATTGCATTATCTTGTGCAACATTTAATATTGAAATCTGCGCTGACCAAAATTAAAGCAAAAAAATACGAGCGGAGTTTTTTTTATTTTTGACATTTATGAAATAAATACGTAAATTCAAAATAAGTACAAATATTGACAAATATTCTTTATTAGGTACCTATTGGAATCATAGATATTTTGAAGTAACAAACAAATAGCAGTAGTAAGGGGGTCTATTTTTGCTGTCGTCGACTCCCAAATTTGTTTATTGAAACTATCGACCCTTAGAACAAAAAAATCGACCAGGGGGTCGATATCAACCACTTTGGGAACTCTTACATTAGACTTTCGTGCGGAAAGTCGTGGTTTGAATTCTGTATTGTGTTACTCTCCTCAAATGACACAGGCATTTTTTGGCTTAATATTCAAAAGTATAAGGGGACATCTTTATTACTTCGGTCATATCTATTCTTTCAAAAAAAGAAAATAAAAATGCCGGTATACTCCGATCATCTGTCTCACTTTGGTGTGCCATCGGATCCTGTACAGTGCTGTGACCAGTGAGTTCCTTGGTGTGTACCGGCTGACTCACTTACTTTGATTATAAAAGTGCTAATCTCACCTATATCTATCAGGTCTGTAAATATGAAACCGGATTTTTTTTATAGAAAATACACATTTATTGTATGAAAATGGTAAAAAAACATTTTATTCAAAGTATTGCCCATCGCTAGCTACACATTTTTTCCATTTCTCTGGCAATTTGTGGATGCCACACCGAAAAAACTGTTGCTCTTTTGAGGCAAACCAATCATTGAGCCATTTTCGTAAGAAGTGAAGCGCTGCTCAGCAAGTGCGTGTCCCATCGATGCAAATAAGTAGTAATCGGATGGAGCCAAGTCTGGTGAGTAAGCCGCATGCAAAAGTATTTGCCAACTAAATGCTTCAATCGTTTCCTAGGCCGGCTTCACTGTGTGCAATGGTGCATTATCATGAAGTAAAATCACTTTGTGTTGCCTCTTTTGATATTCTGGTCGTTTTTCACGCAATGTTTGGTTCAAATCCATCATTTGTTGTCGGTAGCGTTCAGTATTAACGGTTTATCCAGATTTTAGTAGCTCATAATATATAACACCTTTCTGATCCCACCAAACACAAAGCATTGTCTTCCGTCCATAGCGATTTCGCTTTGCAGTCGATTTAGCTGGTTTGCTTGGAATTACCCATGATCTTTTACGCTTAGGATTCTCGAAATATATCCATTTGTCATCGCCAGTCACAATTCGATGGAGAAATTATTTTCTTTGTACCTGCGAGCAACATTTCGCAAGTGATTTTTCGGTTTTCCTGCTGTCTTTCATTCAGTTCATGTGGAACTCATTTTCCCACCTTCTGGATCTTTCCCATGGCTTTCAAACGTATGGAGACGGCTTTTCGTGTCACATTTAATTGATCCGCGAGTTGTTGTTGCGTTTGAGCGTCATTCTCATCTAACAATGCTTGCGATTCGGCGTCTTCAAACTTTCTCAGTGGTCTTCCACATTTTTCGTTTTTCACATCAAAATCGACACTTTTGAATTTTTTAAACCACTCAAAGCACTAACATTTACCAAGAGCATGCTCACCGTAAGCTTCGATATGCATTCTATTCGATTCTGTAGCAGTTTTCTTCAACTGGTAACAGAAAATCAATGCTGTCAGCGAATCATTGTTTCCAGGCATAAAAACAGACATGTTCAACGCTATGAAAACATATGTAGTTGTATTAAACTTGTATTGTTGTGAGTTAAAAGTCTGTGACAAATATAAACACAAGAAAAAGGCGCCAATGACGCAGCCATTACATTTACAACTAGAGCCACCTATGAGCAAATTCCGATTTCATGTTTACAGATCTGATATACACACAAACATACACATACATACACACATACAAACATATTCAAAGTCACTTAAGTACGTTGATGAGTGCTTTCTAACGCGCTTAATTTTAGAAGATAATTTACTTTTGCTTTTGGTAATGTGATATGAAATATGTCAATATCCGAAGCAGTCCCGTTCAAAAGAGTTAAGGCCCTTCCAACAGGCACAGCGGCTGGAAGACCCGTTCTTGCGTATGTTATTGAAAACAGTTCTTGCCGGCGCAGTCTAGTGTAATTGTTAAGAACATTTAACGCTAATCTTTGTAGCAATGCTGGACAGCTCACAGCTCTTCGAACGAGTCTGACAACGTATACCAGGAGACGCAGATCTCTTCTTACGCTCACGGAGTATTGAAATGTATGTCTTTAAACTCTTTCTATGTTATCATTGTATCTTTCCTTGGCATGTAAAATAAATAAATACACTCCACAGCACAGCTTCACTTGTCAACTGATTTGACGTTTGAATGGCATGGCGAGGGGATTCTCAAGTACGAGGTTCAGCAATGATGACTACTATAGGAATCACTGTTTTATGCTCTAATTCTTTTTCATATGATGAAATGACACCTTCCTCTTGCGAGAGTTAGTTGTATTTAATTGTATTTTTAAAGAGGTTTTGTTAACCCTTCCTTACCTGTGATATGTAACTAGTACACATTGCTTCTAAACACTTTAATATCTCTATAAATATAATAAATACTAGGTTCAGATTTTAGGTATTCCTCCGTAATACATTTACGCATTTAATGAAAAAACAATATTAATAATAATTAGCACTTATCGGCCACATCAGAGATGTTTTGTGAAAATCGGGAATAAATTCACCAATACAATCAAACGTGTGACGCAGTATATTCATTCTAAAAAACCGCTAGGGGTGAGGAAGCGACGCTATTCACGTCTCACTCTACTTCGGTATATGGGAATGCAAGAAATAGAATCTCAGTTCGGTTGCTTCTCTTTTTTTAGTAACCAACCGGCTTTTGTTCGAGGTGGTCGTTCTGCCTGTTTTGTGAACGTCGTCCGATGTTTTTTTTCATGTTTTCAGCAATTAAATTTCAATTATTATCACTTTTGACTTCAAATATTAATTTAAGCGATTGTCTATGAATATTCTCATTTTTCCGACTTTAAATCGCTCATTTTTACACGTGTATTGATGTGTATAGAATACACAGCACCGGAATGCGCAGATTTTTATTAGCACCGGAAGGGAAAGGTTAAGACTAACCTTTGGATATAGGTGGAGGCACTGTGTGACCCCTGGTCAGGCGGCCAGTGGGACGCTCCCTCCCGCCAGCCTGGGAAGACTGCTCCGAGCCCATCTTGGTGAGATGCAAAGAAAATATTGATTCATTAGCAATATAATATGTAACCTATTCAAACTGATAATGTAAGGACGATTTCAAGTGGTAACAACTAAATCAAAGGCTTGTGATTGAGAATAATCAGAATTCTGCAACACGAGAGATTGCTGAGATACCATACTAGAGAAAATGTAGGATGGTCCCTGTGACGTTTGAAATGTCACATCTCAAAGAGATGCGGTAAAATCGTTTATTTTACAAATCGAATAGTTTTTTTATCTTCTTCTCAGTGTCATGTCAGGTTCCCCCAAGGTTGAATACCACTTGAGAGTAGATATCTTTGTCCCCGGTAGCCCGAAAAAGATCTCCAACGCCCCTTATGCCAGTCCAATCACATGTATTGCGGAGCCAGGAGATTTGCTTCCTGCCAACACCTCTTCGGCCTTCTATTTTGCCTTGGATGATCAGATGCAGTAATTTGCACTTTGCTCCTCTAAGTACGAGGCGTATCCAGAAAGTAAGTGTACTGAGGCTCTCACGACCGGATGGATTTTATTTTCAACATGTTGGCTACACTTCCGTGTAGCCTGACCTTTCTCCTCCGCAACGAGACCGGTTCGAGGTCAGTACGTTGAGAAGTGTCGACGCGACAATACGTTTCGTGAAAAATGTCAACCCAATCCCCCGCCAAGTGCGAAATTTTGTAAAAAGGCAAGAGTTTTTGAGGCGCTGCAAACTCCATGGAGATGAATTTCTCCGCTCCATCATTACTGGAGATGAAACTTGGATTGCACACTACACGCCTGAAACCAAAAGGCAGTCTCAACAGTGGCGTCACACCTCTTCACCCTCCGCTAAAAAGTTCAAAACCACAATTTCAGCCAAGAAAATCATGGCATCCATGTTTTGGGACTGTCAATGCCTAATTTTAATTGAATATATGCCTCAAGGGGAGACCATCAACTCTGCAAGATACTGTGAGACCCTAAAAAAATTGCGGAGGGTGATTCAGAACAAGAGGAGAGGCATGCTGACAAAGGGAGTCTGCCTGCTGCATGACAATGCCAGACCACACACGGCCAACGTCACAAAGGAACTGCTTGCCTCGTTTAAATGGGATGTCCTGAACCATCCCGCGCATTCCCCTGACCAAGCACCTTCAGATTACTATCTCTTTACCTCCCTGAAGCTGTACATGGGTGGAAAAAGGTTTTCAACCGACGAGGAGGTAAAGGAGGCGGTGGAGAAGTGGACGGAGGGGTTGGCGGGAAACTACTTCGAGGAAGGCATTAAAAAGTTGATACCTCGCTTCACCACCTGCATTGAGAGGAATGGCGACTATGTCGAAAAATAGCTTACATATGTACTACGGTAACCACGTAATTTTTTTGTTTAAATAAAAAAAATTGTAACCTACAAAAATTCAGTACACTTAGTTTCTGGATATGCCTCGTATATGAACCAAGTAGGACGCCTTTCGGATTTTAATATTAGTCAGCAACTCTCTATCAACTTTGGCTCTTTGAAGAACCCTCGTGTTGCTGACCATATCCGTCTAGGGTATCTGTAGCATTCTCCGGTGTATCCACATTTCGAATGCTTCCAGTCGGTTCATACTACTTACTTTGAGGGTCCATGATTCCACTCCATGCAATAACACTGACCAAACGTAGCATTTGACTAGCCGTTGTCGAAGTTTAAAGTTTAGATTATCATCGCAGAATACGCTTCTCATTTTATTAAAAGTCGTACCAGATGATTAAATTCTGCACTTGACTTAGGTTTCTGGGTCGAGGTCTTCCACTAGGATACTTCCGAAGTATTTAAATTTTTTCACTCTCTCTATATCAGCACCGTTCAATCTAAGACCTTTTTTTATAAATCGAAAAATAGTTTTTCTCTAAACTGACGTTTTAATTCCTAATTTTCATTATACTGACTTTCTAATGTATTGTATGATTTGTATCTATCTTTAAATAGGCCAAGATCCACCATGAATTAATACTAATTACGTATAAAATAATCGAATTATGTATAAAAGAATCGAAAATCAAATTATCATATACCCCATGCCTAGCCAATGCAGACTAACGTAGTGACTTTTGACGAACGTAGCCAAATATTATTTGATTTTAACAAACTGACATATTTTTGCTAATTTGTAACAAGATGTATTAATTTGTCATTATTGTTAGTTTTATGTAATGTATTTACCTAAATAACTTGCTATTTATTAGAATCGAGGCTTATATTAAAGTTGATAAAATAATTAAAATTAATGAACGTCGTTACAAGTTTGTATTGGGGCAAATTTGTGAACTGTCAAGGGACCATGCTACATTTTCTCTAGTATAAAAATATCGAAAACCACTTTCCACGAGGATTTTGTGCAATTTTACGTTCCGGACTATATTAAACCGCTGTTTGTTTTTGACAAATAGATCTTTCAGAAAAAGATAGTGGGCACCACTACTGTATTATGATACGTTTGTTATCCTTTCTGTAAAAAATCAATAAGATGTAAATAAGAGGAATCAAAGAATACATTTGTAATATGATGTTAATTTATCCCAATTGAAAAGAAAATAATTCAACGCCTATTTAGAAGGATTCATTGTATTTTATTTACCTATACAAGTTAAACAAATGAACTTTTCGTTGAACAGTTAGAATTATTTCTCTAATTATTCGGTTGATAAACTGACGATACAAATAAAAACTTGAACTGTCAAACTAATGTCAAAATATGACCATAGACTTTTTGAATAATGGGCGTGAACTCCTATATATGGAGTATACGCCAGTGTCAAGTTATGCAACCATAGACGTCTACTTCTTTAAATAATGACCGTGAACTCCTATATATGAAGGAGTATGCGCCAGTGTCAAGCGATCGACCATAGACTTCTTCTTTGAATAATGGCCGTGAACTTCTATATATGAAGGAGTATACGCCAGTGTCAAGTAATACGACCATAGACTTAATCTTAACATAATCTACTTTTTCTAGAGTATTGGCCGTGAACTGTATATGCCATCACTTAACACTGGCGTATATTCCTTCATATATAAGAGTTCACGGCCATTATTCAAAGAGAGAGAGAACTGTATATGGAGTATACGCCGTAGACAATCTTCTTCTTTATTAGCTACAGGTTATCTCAGTACATTTGTAGGATTACCTAAAAAATAAAATTTAAAAAATCTGCCTTAAATACTGGCAGAGAATCGAAACATCAACTGTAAGCATTATGGCAGTATAACTGCAGCAGGTATTCATAGTCTGTATAACTTCAGATATTATGTTAAAACATTTATATGATTACCTACCATTTATATGATTATTATATTATAAGTATATTATTGTTTTATTATTATAATGTATATTATTTATTATATTATTATTTGTAATATTATATTTATTATAAATATTATATATAATATTATAATTATAAAAATTAAAATAAATATATTATAATAATAATAATAATAAAACAATATTTAAAATAATAAATAAATTAATTAAAAATAAATAATACTTAAATTATATTAAGAAATCGTTATATCAAATTTAATAAATAAAAAAAAACTACGTAGAATCTCGAGTCAAACATTGACAATAATTTTTTATTTGAATAAACAAATCTTAAGGGCGAAACTAATTTTCGGTGACAAATTCTTGACAAAATTTGAAACCTTACAAGATTTGTTTTGGTACTATTTCATTATTTTTCTGTTCGGGTTATGGAGTTTTTGGCAAGTTGTAATCACACATTAATTTCTTTTCCAAAACCGTCCTCTGCAACAGTCGAGGAACCAAAGGAGATAACGTTTCGCCCTAATTTTAATTAATTTAACCTGTCCAATGGGTCTAGGGCATATGCTATGTTTATTATCATAATATAAGAATAATAATAATATGTTCTGTTTCAGAAGGACGAGTTATTGGTAAGCAGAAACTCAGAAGCAAGATTTGCTGTTTAAGCCACCGCGATGGCGGCTTCTGCGTTGAGAAACTGTGTGGTGTTGCCCAACAATATAACCCCGATCCAGTCCTTCTACGCAGGGAAGGATGTCTTCATTACCGGAGGGTTGGGCTTCCTAGGAAAGGGTACACCAATATTTTATTAAAGTTTTAGAAAGGTATAGGGAAAGAAAGAGGCAGATAAATACGGAGAGGGGAGGGAGGATTAGAGGAAGCGGGAGGGAGGGAGAGAGTAATATGGAGATGAAGCGTGAGAGGAAGAGGAATGGATGGCAGATAAAGAGGGGACGGTGGTATGGGGGGAAGAGGTAATGAGAGAGGACGAGGGAGTGGGAGATAGAGAGTGAGAGTAAGAGGGGAGGGTGAATGAGTGGTAGAGAAAGATGGAGATGAAGAGAGAGGAAGATGAAGAGGACGAAGGAATGTGAGATGAAGAATGAGAGGAAGAGGAAGATGGATAGTGCGAGTGAGAGGGATAGTTGGAGAGGGAGTAGAAGTAGGAGAGGGAGTAGGAGTGAGATATGGAGAGGGGTGGAGAAGAGGGTAGGGGAAGAGGTTAATGAACCTTCTTTCTACTAAGCTCTAAAGCAGGTAATTTGCCAAGGTAAATGAAAACAACTTCCTACCGAGGTTAATGAAAACAATCTCCTAACAAGGTTAATGAAACGTGCTTTCTATTAAGCTAGTTACATACCGAGGAACTAATGAAACGTGCTTTCTCTTAAGCTGGTTACATACCGAGGAACTAATGAAACGTGCTTTCTCTTAAGCTAGTTACATACCGAGGAACTATTGAAACAAATCTCCCCAAAACAGCATACTTTCGAATAGTCTGAAATATTTAATGATATCGGTGTAATTTCCTTCCAGTCCTGGTCGAGAAGCTCCTTTGGGCCTGTCCTGAAATCAACAGGATCCACCTGCTCGCCAGGGGGAAGAAGAACATGGACGCACACACCAGAGTACAACAGTTTCTAGAGAATGATGTAAGCACTTTATTCAAATTTTAAAAGTTCACAAAATTACCAAAATCTCCAGATGATGTAATTTGATACGATAGTGGGATGTTTAATAAAACATTCGCCTGGATATTGTACTTTTCAAAGACACTTGAATTATTATCGCCAAAATTTCTGTCACTTGGACAGTACTGGACGTTCCACAAATCAAGTGCCCTTCAGTCCAAGATACTGCTTGGGCACTGCAGAAAGTGTCACATGGACCACTCATTACAACAAGTACAGAGAGTCAATCCATCGCACAATATTCCCTATTAAGTCATTCTTGGTTGTCCCTATTCCTGTTCGGAAACTGTTAAGAGATTTCCAGATCCTCCAGAACAGTTCAGAGCCAGGTCTATCTTCAGACAAAATCCACCTGCTTGGACCTGATGTTCCACTCGTTTATCCTAGCAGTAGCATAGAAGTGTATTAATACAATAATATCAACACAATTAAGCACACTTAAACAAATAAATAAACAGATGTGTGAGACTCTCGCGCGGTAGAAGTGAAACTTCTTAGCTCCTAGGAAAAGTTGATTTTATGCATTGCTTTTTTTCCATTTGCTAACGATTTTTTTTAGGATTAGGAAATAGTTGTATTAATTAATTAACATAAATAAATTTAATTAATAATTAATTGATTAATTATTAATTAATTAATGTAAATAAATTTGTTAATTGAGCAACAAGAGTTAAATGAAATACACAATGAAAGTGAGGAAGAAGAAGCTGATAAAATTGTCAAGACTTTGACAACTAAAAATATGAATGAAGCCTTCATGCATCTTGACAAATTTGTGACTATCATGGAATAATGTGATCCCAATGGAGAACGTATATCTCAAGTACGTAGGGCGATTGAGAAAGACACAGCGTGTTATAGAACTATTTATCAAGAAAATAAATAAAAGGTGGTATTCAACTAACTCTTGAAAAGTTTATAAAGAAAACACCTGAAAGCACTTAAACACTTAACTTGATTATGTATATTGATAAATAAATATTTTAAAATACAATTTTTGATGTTTTTTTTACATCCCTCTACTTTCGAACATTCGCACACATTTTCTGGAACCAATTATGTGAGAAAGTCGAGGGCCGCCTGTATTGTATCATGATCAATTTTGTATTTGAAATCTAGAGATATAAGTTTTTTGAACATCTGATATTGTTTCTTTTAAGATAATATTCAACAGACTGAAGAAGGATGTCCCCTCGTATAAAGAGAAGGTCAATGCCATCGAAGGAGACTGTGGAAAACCAAACCTTGGAATGGATGGAATTAATTATGATAATCTATTGAATAAGGTTATTATCTTTTTAATATCTTGATAGAGGTTTTACGGTCGAGTGTAAGTACGAGTACATAACCATTTTTAAAACTCCCGCCATTTTGTGGTTACAGAAGCGTTGAACGATCTAAATGCGGACCTTCAATCGATTTCCGAATGAATTAAGGAACACGGCTTATCAATCTCGATAAGTAAAAATCAAAAAGTGACAAGTCCAAATCCCGACATATCAAAATCTCGACATATTAAACTCTCGATATATCAAAATCCCGATAAGTCAAAATAGTGACATATCAAAATAGCGCATTTCAAAATTCCGACTTGTCAAAATCGCGATATATTAAACTACCGACATGTCCAAATTCCCACAAGTCATTACTATATAGTGACGTGTTAAAATAGCGACATGTCGAAATTTCGACAAGTAAAAATCGCGACATGTTAAATTCCCCACATATTAAACTCCCGATATGTCAAAACCGCTACATGTCAAAATCGCGACATATTAAATTCCCGACATGTCAAAATCCCGACAAGTCAAAATCAAAAAGTGACAGGTCCAAATCCCGACATATCAAAATCGCGACATATTCATCTCTCGATATATTAAAATCCCGATAAGTCAAAATAGTGACATATCAAAATAGCGCACGTCAAAATCGCGACATATTTAACTCCCGACATATCCAAATTCCCACAAGTCATAATAGTGACGTGTTAAAATAGCGACATGTCAAAATTTCGACAAGTAAAAATCGCGACATGTTAAATTCCCCTCATATTAAACCCCCGATATGTCAAAATCGCAACATGTCAAAATCACAACATGTCAAAATCCCGACATGCGAAAATCGCGACATATTAAATTACCGACATGTCAAAATCGCGACATGTTAAAAGTCTGACACCTCAAAATCGCGACATGTAAAAATCCTGACAAGTCTTAATCTCGAAGAGTGTTTTAAAAGCCTTTATAATAAGAGAGTATTCATGACATAATGTAAGGACGTGGCAAAAAAACGAAAGAAGTGTATCAGTAGATAATGAAATGGAAATATGTTCTCTCAGCGTACCCCAATAGGGGGGATGATTTCCTGAATTATGTTCATCCAGTCAATCAAAGATTTCGGTTTCACTGTACTACGAGTACCTTTCGAGAACGTTACAGCTTTCATTATCAGGACATGCTAAAAATCGCCTTCACTGATCAATTATTATTATTTTTCAGGCACACGTAATATTCCACGTGGCTGCTAATGTGAATTTCAACCAACCGATCAAAGTATCTTTGGACTCCAATGTATATTCTACTGTACAGCTTCTCAATATGTCCAAGGAGGTAAAAGAATTGAAGGTAATACAAATATTTAAATTTTTTATTTTATTTGACAAAGTAACATTAAATGCAAACATTTGCCAAAGGCTATTCCTACACGTGTATGTTTTCTTGAATCTAAATAACTAATCTAATTTATATATTATAATCAGTGCTTTTTGCGGTGGAGCGCAGTGGAGCGGCGCTCCACCACCTTTTTTACGGTTTACAAAAAGCTTGACAAAAAGTGAGCTTCGGCACCTTTAAAAAATAAAAAAAAGTACTGATTTTAACTATGAACTAACTTCATTCTAATTTCCTAAATGTCATTTTATTTTTCATAATCTTAATATTTGCTAGGTTAGTTTTTTATATTAGCTATAAAAATAATTTAATTATGTATTAAAACGTCGAATAATCAAATAAAATATAAGTCCTGGCCATTCGCTATCCATCACAGGATGGCAAGTGTTAAGAAGAAAATAACAGAAAATAAATAAATGGGAGAATTAAAAAAAAAAAAAATAACACAAAATTAAATCCGAAACCTTTGATAAACTATTATTTATTTATTTAATCGATGTTAATAAGTTAGTTGATAAATACTTCTAGTCCTTCATCCACGTCTCCACCGCCTTCTCCCAGTGTTCTTCCCCAGAGTTAGATGAGAAGTTTTATTCGACCTACGTAGATCCGATCGGCCTATGTAAGTTCGTCAACTCTTCAGATCAGAAGCTGATACAGGAAATCACCCCCAGGTATATATATTGTTTCTGTTTGATTTTTGAATCCCCAATAAATCTCAGTAATTTCTATTATATATTTTGCCTGACGCAGAGAAGACGAAAATGAAACAAAACATAATGTGACCGTGAAGGGAAAATTAAACATAACATATATGCAGAAGCAACAGTGTAACGTGAGTTTTCCAATTTTGAAACGCGTGCTCACTTGCAATATTAAATCACGTCGTTTATTTTTTAAACTAAAACAAGTGGTTATTCGCATTTCGAGTATTGTATTTTTTTACACTTTCGTTGTATACAGTACAGCCTGGAGGACTTATTGCCATATGGCAATATCTTCCAACCAACCAGAAAGATGTTTTATGATGATATCTTATTTTATATGAAAATGAATGTTCGGGTGATAATCCGTCTTTGTGGGGTTTGTGGGCGTACGTGTTCATGGATTTCGTGAGGATGGATAGTCATTTGAATGTTTTTTGCGATCATGTAACTTGCCTCATTTACTTTTGTCTGGTTGGTTGGAAGAGATTGCCGCCTGGCAATATGCCCACCAGCCTGTCATTGTAATAAAAGTGTTAAATAATATGTTAAAGGGACCTTAAGTCAGAACCAGACTGGAATCCTTTAAAAAAAAGGGTACAACGGTAATAGAACTCGCATCCTCCAGGATGGAAGACAAACGTCTTACCATCTAGCCCACGGGTGTACACACACACTAAAAATAAGGTCATTATAAAGAGAAATATCAAACAGTTTAATTATGTTTTAAAGTGATAAAATGCACAAAAATCTTGATTTTTCTCTTAAAAAGTTAATAACATTGAATCTTTAAAATTAATAACACACACGCACACACAACCCCTGATTCACCGCCTGCGAAAAAAAAAGCAAATAAGAGTCCGAATCACAAAAAAGTCACTGACTATTTAGAAGGTAACATTTCAGGGCATTGCTGAAGGTACAACTATTCACTCGCTCTTTCAAGGTCAGGGGCAACTCATTCCAGCATTTGCTGGCTGAGTGTGTTATAAAATGATGCCGACGTTTCAAAAACGTTGTGGTTTTCATCTTTGAAACTTGTTCGTAGTCAACTTTGCCATAATTTGATTAATGAGGTCAGCACGTGGATATTTACCATATATGTAATTATACTGGACGAGTAATGTAAACCTAGACCTGCCAGAGTTATAACAGCCCACTCAAACTATTTTAATATATCATGACTAAAAATATAGCAAAAACTATTATATTTCATAATAAAATATATTTATTTAACACTTATTGAAAATACAATCTGGAGGGTTTATTGCCAGGCGGCAATCTCTTCCAACCAACCAGACCAAAGTAAATTAAGCAAGTTACATGGTCGCAAAAAGCATTCAAATGACTATCCATCCCCACGAAATGCATGAACACATACGTGAGCCAACTGCAACATGTTGAATTAAGTCAGCGACAAAATACTAACGACATCTTTAGGAGAAATATGAAACTTCTTTCCGGAAAGCCTGTTATTAATATTTTTAAACTATTAGTTTCAACTACACTCGAGAAAATGTAGGATGAGTCCTGTGACATTTGCAATGTCATGTCTCAAAGGGATGGGGTAAAATCGTTTTTCTTTACAAATCGAATACGAGTATTAATTTGTCATTATTGTTAGTTTTATGTAATGTATTTACCTAAATAACTTGCTATTTATTAGAATCGAGGCTTACGAGTATATTAAAGTTGATAAAATAATTAAAATTACTGAACGTCGTTACAAGTTTGTATTGGGGCAAATTTGTGAACTGTCACAGGGGTCATGCTACAATTTATCAAGTATTATGGAAATATCTTGAATGTTTTTTTCCTTATTACAGCTTGGTTCGACCCCCTTATAACAATTATGCCTTCACAAAGGCTCTTGCTGAAGATGCGGTAAGACAACTTGGAGTTGGAATTCCTGTAGGTGTATTTCGCCCTTCTATAGGTAAGCTTTTTATTTCTACTATTTCTTTTCCGTCCTGACTGAATTGCTGGGGAACGCGACCCACATTGAAACAACATGACCTAAGACAGCTGTCGGCAGCCTATGGCACGCGTGCTACTAAGTGGCACGTGGAACGTTTTTTCGTGGAATGACAAACAATGAAATTGTTCAGTACATTAATTAATACAGTTGTCGACTTGCCAATATCGTTGATCGCCCTCCTCCGTGGGAAGGCAGATATTTAAATTATTTCCTTGCACCAGGGCGCGCCTCGGCTCCCCGTGGGTACAACCAAACTCTTGGAGTACCCAATTTCTCTCTGGCCACGGGAGTTTCAATAGCAAACCTTTTACCTTCAATCTTGCCCCTTCGCCCAGTTGCAATTTTCGCGGCCATTTGGATCAATCCGCAGAGTACATTTTGTGGTACTGCGTTGATAATCGAGCCAGCAATGTCCAAAGGGAACTCCAATCAGCGTTACATCGGTCCATCTTCGGACCTATTGGCTACTCCAATTTAATGGCGTCAAAGGATAGTTTTATAGCATTTGTAATTTTCTGCGAAAGTATTGGTAACTTGCAGGGCTGTTTGAAATCCAGGCCTTTATCCATTTTATAATACAAAAAAAAAATGTGCTGCGAGTTATTTATCTTTCCCGTGGTGTCGGACCATAAGTCCGTCGTCGCTACTATTATTTTAGCACTCAGTGACGTCACACTCATAAAAATAAAAAAGATTTCAGTCTTCTAGTGTAGATCGCGCTGGTTGGGGACTTATTTTGTCCTCCATAACAGTGTGGGTGGAGGTGGGATCGAACTGAGTACATTTATAAAAATAAACCGTTTAGCTAAAAAAAAAAAACGAAATTTGCATAATGTTAAAAACGTCAAATTATGAACCAAATTTTGAACTGCTGATTTCCAAAGTTGAACCTCAAGGAAGTCATTAATATTTAAGTTTAATGTGTATTTCTTTGTAGTGAGTTTGTATTATAATATACTCGTAGATAAATATTTTATTCTTATTATACTAGGTAAGTCCAGAAAGTAAGTCTACTGAATTTTTGTAGGTTACAATTTTTTTTTATTTAAACAAAAAAATTACGTGGTTACCGTAGTACATATGTAAGCTATTTTTCGACATAGTCGCCATTCCTCTCAATGCAGGTGGTGAAGCGGGGTATCAACTTTTTGGTGCCTTCCTCGAAGTAGTTTCCCGCCAACTCCTCCGTCCACTTCTCCGCCTCCTCCTTTACCTCCTCGTCGGTTGAAAACCTTTTTCCACCCATGTGCAGCTTCAGGGAGGTAAAGAGATAAAGAGTAATCTGAAGGTGCTAGGTCAAGGGAATGCGCGGGATGGTTCAGGACATCCCATTTAAACGAGGCGAGCAGTTCCTTCGTGGCGTTGGCCGTGTGTGGTCTGGCATTGTCGTGCAGCAGGCAGACTCCCTTTGTCAGCATGCCTCTCTTCTTGTTATGAATCGCCCTCCGCAATTTTTTTAGGGTCTCACAGTATCTTGCAGAGTTGATGGTCTCCCCTTGAGGCATATATTCAATTAAAATTATGCCTTGACAGTCCCAAAACAATTTTGTCAATTTGTCAGTCACAATTGAAGGTGTTCCGCTCCTCTGATCATCATGCACAGACGTACGACCGTTTTTAAACTCGCGACACCACTTGTACACACTCGTACGATTCATAACTTTATCACCATATGCAGTTTTTACCTCATTATAAACCTCAACCGGAGGTTTTCCCTTCCAAACGAGATAACGGATGACACCCCGTATTTCGCATTTGGCGGGAGATTGGATTTACATTTTTCACGAAACGTGTTGTCGCGTCGACACTTCTCAACGTACTGACCTCGAACCGGTCTCGTTGCGGAGAGGAAGGGTCAGGCTACACGGAAGTGTAGCCAACATGTCGAAAAATAAAATCCATCCGGTCGTGAGAGCCTCAGTACACTTACTTTCTGGATACGCCTCGTAGTTACACAAGTATGATTTCAATGACGATGGTGGAGTTCGTCCCCCTACCCATGGAATTTCAAAATTACATGCATAATTTCTCTCTCTCCCTGGCTCCATCCCAACTCATTGTCTGCGAAGACCGTTGGGGTCAGCTCTCCTCGTCCTCAGGTTGTATGCTCTTCTGTCCCGGACTACGTCCCCCAGGCCGTGCCTCTGCATCAGGTTATCTCTTTGCACCACCCATGAATTCCTTGGTCTTCCTCTGGTTGTTATTCGAGGAAGATCCATGGAGATTGCCTGGTTCACAATGTGATCGGGTGTTCTGCGTCCAACGTGCCCATACCATCTCAATCGCCTCTCCTCCATCTTGCTGTTGATGTCTGTAACACCCAGGCTTCCACGAATGTGTGAGCTTCTTATTTTGTCTCTTAGGGACACACCTGCTGACCATCTTAGCATGCGCATTTCAGCAGTTTCTAGTTGCCTAGAGTAAGAGGTATACATCGTCCAGCATTCGGAGCCATAGAGGAGTGCGGGTCTGACAATTGTTTGGTATACTTTTCCTTTTAACTTTACTGGCATTTTCGGATCACATAGAACTCCTGTCATTGATCTAAACTTCATCCATCCCACACTAATTCTATGTGTTACATCTGCTGCACATCCTCCATCGCTATGGATGAGTGACCCGAGATACTTAAAGGAGTCACAATTTGGTAATGTTTCTCCATCCATTTGCATTACGGGAGTGACAGCATTTGTGTTCTCGAATGGTAGGTACAGATACTCTGTTTTCTTTCTGCTCAGTCTCAATCCATTGTCCTCCAAGATTCTTCTCCATCTTTCCAGACTATTTTGCAGGTCTTCGTGTTTTTCACTTATTAATACGATATCGTCTGCAAATAGTAGGATCTTTAGGAGACTGTTCATTTCCTGGTTAGTTAAATAGTCCATGACTAAGATGAACAGTAGCGGACTGAGTACAGAACCTTGATGTACCCCCACCTTTACAGGAAATTCTGGTGAAGTTCCCGAAGTGCACCTCACTTGCGTTGTCACGTTATCGTACATGTCCTGGATGGCAAGTACATACTTCTCTGGTACACTGTGGGCTCTAAGTGCTGCTCAAATTAGGCTTCTAGGGGCCCTGTCAAATGCCTTTTCAAGATCGATGAAGACCATATGAAGATCTTTCTTGGCATCACGGTGTTTTTCGACAAGGAGTCTAACGGTTTGAATGGCATCTACTGTTGACTTTCCCGATACGAAGCCACACTGGTTGTCATCAATTACATGCATAATTTATTAAACGAAATGTAAATAATTTGAATTATAATTAAATAAATAGTTAATTTCTTAAAGATAGCTTTTCCCTTCCCTATGAAAAATTCCTGAATCCGTCAATGGCACGAGTGTCCAATCTTAAAAAATAATAACAAATTGGCACTTCAGTGTATATAGGTTGCCGACAGCTGACCTAAGACCTCGACCCAGAAACCGAAGTCAAGTGCAGAATTGAATCATCTCGTGCGGCTTTTAATAAAATGAGAAGCGTATTCTGCGATGATAATCTGAACTTGAAACTTCGACAACGGCTAGTCAAATGCTACGTTCGGTCAGTGTTATTGCATGGAGTGGAATCATGGACCCTCAAAGTTGGTAGGATGAACCGACTGGAAGTATTCGAAATGTGGATGCACCGGTGAACGCTACGGATACCCTGGACGGATATGGTCAGCAACACGAGGGTTCTTCAAAGAGATAAAGTTGATAGAGATTTGCTGACTAATATCAAAATCCGAAAGGTGTCCTATTTGGGTCATGTAGTTAGAGGAGAAAAGTACAAATTACTGCATCTGATCATCCAAAGCAAAATAGAGGGTCGAAGAGGTGTTGGCAGGAGGCAAATCTCCTGGCTCCGCAATATACGTGATTGGATTGGTATAAGGAGCGTTGGGGATGTTTTTCGGGCTGCCTGGGACAAAGAAGCCTACTCTCAGGTGATATTCAACGTTGGGGGGACCTGGCATGACACTGGGAAGAAAAGAAGCTGACCTAAGACACCCGTTATATGGTCACCAGCCATCACTATTAGGCTGTTCCTCAAGTAATGGTCGATGGATGCCAATTTTGATCTTTTTCTTTCAATGTTGAATACATTTTTTATAGTCTTAGTTTACATTTACATGAATAATTTTCCAGTGTTATCAAGTTACCAAGAGCCGTTACCAAGGTGGGTTGACAACTATAATGGCATGACTGGGTATTACGCTTATCAAGGCATTGGAGTTCAAAGGTTGGTATAACTTATATTCACGAGATCTTATTCATACCAGCACGTCGTCTCTCTGTCGGGGTAAGCGGAGAAGTGAAAGCGCCGCAGTTTCCTCTCGTGAAATTCATCCTTTGCCTTTACAACATTTATAAATTTTATCACACAATTTATTATCTTGGTGTTTACATTTCCTTCTATCAAATTACACTAGTTAACAAATTTTAACTTTTTGTCTGTAACAGATATTAAATTAGCTGATTCTTACTAAATCGACCCTGCTGATTATAACACGAAACATTTCTGTGTAACATAAGGGGAAGTGTTCTAATAAAATAAGTACGTTTTTGCGCATTTTAACAGTCGTCATTACAACAATGAAAATAAATAAATTCCTGAAATACTACATTTAGACACAGAATACAATGTTGTTACATAGAAAAATAAAAAAAGCATTAACAAAAATAATAACTACGAGTATAAGAAAAATTGACCTTAAATACCAATTTTTTGTTAAAAAATAGCCTTTTTTTATGAATTTGATCGAATCAACTTTTTTTTAGAGATTGTGTATTAAATTGAATGAAAACTCAAATTAGATAACTAAGAAGTCCCTACATTACAGTAAACAACCATAAACATATTACTAGCAACATTTTTCTGTTAAAATATGAAATACTTACAGCTATTTTTTTAATCTTGTACTTTGTGTCACCTTCTCTAAAAAAAACCAACGGTACTCCCCCATTATATTATAATCCCACCTTCCTTGATATCGTTGTTCCATTCTGTGAATATCCTGATGGAATATTTCCCCTTGTTGATCACTCAGAGCTCCTATGTTAAGTTCTCTGGGAAAAAGTCTAGATGGGAATGCAAGAAGTGTATTTTCAGTGATATTTGACATCCTAGCTTCTGGTAACTGCAAAAGTTCTTGTACAAGCTATTCGTAATTGTCAGCTTTATTATTACCTAGCAAACCACTAACAACTCTTTCAAAGGCTTTCCAAGCTTCTAGTTCTTCAACACTTAATTTTTTTTCGAACTTTTCATCTTTCAAATAATTCAGTTTCAGTCAAAAACTAATTTCAAGTTTTTCTCTTAAAAGGCACGTGATGAAACATTGTCAAGTTCATGTTCGTTATCAGCACACAAAAATCGACCTAAAATGACCGTTTTCACCCTTGTGACAAAAACCTTGTTAACTAGTGTTATTATTATTCGCTTGATCCAACCATTCTATTCTTTGTCGTCCTCTTGGACGCTTTTCACATCGAAATTGTATATTTGTTTTAAAATAAATCCACATAGGTTTATTGATAGCAACACAGTATGCACATATTTAAATACATTCCAAAATCCACACATATTTATTGATAGCAACACAGTATACACATATTTAAATACATTCCAAAATACACATATGTTTATTGATAGCAACCCAGTATGCACATATTTAAATACATTCCAAAATCCACACATATTTATTGATAGCAACACAGTATGCACATATTTAAATACATTCCAAAATCCACACATATTTATTGATAGCAACACAGTATACACATATTTAAATACATTCCAAAATACACATATGTTTATTGATAGCAACCCAGTATGCACATATTTAAATACATTCCAAAATCCACACATATTTATTGATAGCAACACAGTATACACATATTTAAATACATTCCAAAATACACACATATTTATTGATAGCAACACAGTATACACATATTTAAATACATTCCAAAATACACATATGTTTATTGATAGCAACCCAGTATGCACATATTTAAATACATTCCAAAATCCACACATATTTATTGATAGCAACACAGTATGCACATATTTAAATACATTCCAAAATCCACACATATTTATTGATAGCAACACAGTATACACATATTTAAATACATTCCAAAATACACATATGTTTATTGATAGCAACCCAGTATGCACATATTTAAATACATTCCAAAATCCACACATATTTATTGATAGCAACACAGTATACACATATTTAAATACATTCCAAAATACACATATGTTTATTGATAGCAACCCAGTATGCACATATTTAAATACATTCCAAAATCCACACATATTTATTGATAGCAACACAGTATGCACATATTTAAATACATTCCAAAATCCACACATATTTATTGATAGCAACACAGTATACACATATTTAAATACATTCCAAAATACACATATGTTTATTGATAGCAACACAGTATGCACATATTTAAATACATTCCAAAATCCACATATGTTTATTGATAGCAAAACAGTATGCACATATTTAAATACATTCCAAAATCCACATATGTTTATTGATAGCAACACAGTATGCACATATTTAAATACATTCCAAAATACACATATGTTTATTGATAGCAACCCAGTATGCACATATTTAAATACATTCCAAAATCCACACATATTTATTGATAGCAACACAGTATGCACATATTTAAATACATTCCAAAATCCACACATATTTATTGATAGCAACACAGTATACACATATTTAAATACATTCCAAAATACACATATGTTTATTGATAGCAACCCAGTATGCACATATTTAAATACATTCCAAAATCCACACATATTTATTGATAGCAACACAGTATGCACATATTTAAATACATTCCAAAATCCACACATATTTATTGATAGCAACACAGTATACACATATTTAAATACATTCCAAAATACACATATGTTTATTGATAGCAACCCAGTATGCACATATTTAAATACATTCCAAAATCCACACATATTTATTGATAGCAACACAGTATACACATATTTAAATACATTCCAAAATCCACACATATTTATTGATAGCAACACAGTATACACATATTTAAATACATTCCAAAATACACATATGTTTATTGATAGCAACCCAGTATGCACATATTTAAATACATTCCAAAATCCACACATATTTATTGATAGCAACACAGTATGCACATATTTAAATACATTCCAAAATCCACACATATTTATTGATAGCAACACAGTATACACATATTTAAATACATTCCAAAATACACATATGTTTATTGATAGCAACCCAGTATGCACATATTTAAATACATTCCAAAATCCACACATATTTATTGATAGCAACACAGTATACACATATTTAAATACATTCCAAAATACACATATGTTTATTGATAGCAACCCAGTATGCACATATTTAAATACATTCCAAAATCCACACATATTTATTGATAGCAACACAGTATGCACATATTTAAATACATTCCAAAATCCACACATATTTATTGATAGCAACACAGTATACACATATTTAAATACATTCCAAAATACACATATGTTTATTGATAGCAACACAGTATGCACATATTTAAATACATTCCAAAATCCACATATGTTTATTGATAGCAAAACAGTATGCACATATTTAAATACATTCCAAAATCCACATATGTTTATTGATAGCAACACAGTATGCACATATTTAAATACATTCCAAAATCCACATATGTTTATTGATAGCAACACAGTATGCACATATTTAAATACATTCCAAAATCCACATATGTTTATTGATAGCAACCCAGTATGCACATATTTAAATACATTCCAAAATCCACATATGTTTATTGATAGCAACCCAGTATGCACATATTTAAATACATTCCAAAATCCACATATGTTTATTGATAGCAACCCAGTATGCACATATTTAAATACATTCCAAAATCCACACATATTTATTGATAGCAACACAGTATACACATATTTAAATACATTCCAAAATACACATATGTTTATTGATAGCAACCCAGTATGCACATATTTAAATACATTCCAAAATCCACACATATTTATTGATAGCAACACAGTATACACATATTTAAATACATTCCAAAATACACATATGTTTATTGATAGCAACCCAGTATGCACATATTTAAATACATTCCAAAATCCACACATATTTATTGATAGCAACACAGTATGCACATATTTAAATACATTCCAAAATCCACACATATTTATTGATAGCAACACAGTATACACATATTTAAATACATTCCAAAATACACATATGTTTATTGATAGCAACCCAGTATGCACATATTTAAATACATTCCAAAATCCACATATGTTTATTGATAGCAAAACAGTATGCACATATTTAAATACATTCCAAAATCCACATATGTTTATTGATAGCAACACAGTATGCACATATTTAAATACATTCCAAAATCCACATATGTTTATTGATAGCAACACAGTATGCACATATTTAAATACATTCCAAAATCCACATATGTTTATTGATAGCAACCCAGTATGCACATATTTAAATACATTCCAAAATCCACATATGTTTATTGATAGCAACCCAGTATGCACATATTTAAATACATTCCAAAATCCACATATGTTTATTGATAGCAACCCAGTATGCACATATTTAAATACATTCCAAAATCCACATATGTTTATTGATAGCAACACAGTATGCACATATTTAAATACATTCCAAAATCCACATATGTTTATTGATAGCAATACAGTATGCACATATTTAAATACATTCCAAAATTCACATATGTTTATTGATAGCAACCCAGTATGCACATATTTAAATACATTCCAAAATCCACATATGTTTATTGATAGCAACCCAGTATGCACATATTTAAATACATTCCAAAATCCACATATGTTTATTGATAGCAACCCAGTATGCACATATTTAAATACATTCCAAAATCCACATATGTTTATTGATAGCAACCCAGTATGCACATATTTAAATACATTCCAAAATCCACATATGTTTATTGATAGCAACACAGTATGCACATATTTAAATACATTCCAAAATCCACATATGTTTATTGATAGCAACCCAGTATGCACATATTTAAATACATTCCAAAATCCACATATGTTTATTGATAGCAACCCAGTATGCACATATTTAAATACATTCCAAAATCCACATATGTTTATTGATAGCAACACAGTATGCACATATTTAAATACATTCCAAAATCACATATGTTTATTGATAGCAACACAGTATGCACATATTTAAATACATTCCGAAATCCACATATGTTTATTGATAGCAACACAGTATGCACATATTTAAATAAATTCCAAAATCACATATACTATATTCGTATATCTCAAGATAAATAGCAGAAAATACATTTAAGAGATAAACTATCAAAAGGTCTGGGCTCATCACATAACATCCCTCCTATTTTGTTAGTCTTCCTTTATATGAGCGAGTTCGGTGTCTATCCATGGCTTTATCCTACTCAGTTTCTGCTGGGCATGCTCGGGTATACCTCCTTGAGCGTAAGGAGAGATCTGCGTCTCCTGGTATACGTTGTCAGACTCGTTCGAGGAGTTGTGAGCTGTCCAGCATTACTATTGGGTTGATGCAAAAGTAATGATCGTTTTTTATGATCCCAGGTAAAAAAAATTCCAGGTAAGAAATGATGAATAGTATCTTCTTTTAAATGATTCCATTGTATAAAGGATGCTTTCCCTCTACTTTCTATTCAGTTTTGGCCTGGCCAGAGTACAGTGAAAAGCCCTTGTATTTTTTCAAAATGTCGGTCGATAAAGTGCATTTACGTCATTGTTTACTTTATGAATTCCGTAAAGACAATACCGCGAGTGTGGCAACCAAAAACATTTGCGACGTGTATGGAGCAGATGTCATCAAAGTTCGACAGGTACAAAGATGGTTTACAAAATTCCGATCTGAGGATTTTTCACTATTTGATAAACCACGTACCGGGCGGCCATTGAAGTCTGATGACAACAAGTTAAAAGTCATAATTGACACAAATCCACGTCTAACCACCAGGGAGATCGCGTCGATGATGGGAGTCAACCAAACAACCGTATTAAGACATTTGAAGCGTATGGGGATGGTTTCGCGGTACAACGTTTGGATACCTCATCAATTGTCGGCTGCCAATTTATTGGATCATGTTTCAACGTGCTTTGCTTTGAGTGCGAGACAAAAACATGAACCTTTTTTGCATCGTTTGGTAACAGGAGATGAGAAATGGGTCGTGTACAACAACGTGACAAGAAAAAGACATTGGGCTATACCTGGACAAGCCCCATTAACAACTTCGAAGGCCGAAATCCATCAAAAAAAGTAATGCTTTGTGTTTGGTGGAATTGTAAGGGTATTGTGTATTTTGAACTCTTGGAACGCAATCAGACAATTACAACAGAACGATATTGTCAGATATTATCCAAATTGAACATCGCCCTTCAAAAGGATAGACCAGAAATGGTAAACAGAAAAGGGGTAGTGTTTCATCCCGACAACGCGTGACCACATGTGGCTTTGATGACCCAATACAAGCTAAATGAGTTGAATTGGGATGTTATCAAGCATCCACCGTATTGTCCAGATCTTGCTCCTTCCGATTTTCATTTATTACGATCGCTGCAAAAAATTTTAAATGATAAAAAATTTGATACAATAGAGCAGGTAAAAACATCCCTTACTACATTTTTCGCATCAAAATCCACGGAATTTTACACTAATGGTATTAATAAGTTGATAGAAAGATGGGAGAAGGTTATAAGAACTGATGGAAATCATAAAATTGATTAAATAAATATTACAAATCTAAAAAAAAAATGTTTAATTGTATATGTAAAAAACGATCATTACTTTTGCATCAACCCAATACAAAGATTAGCGTTAAATGTTCCTAACAATTACATTAGACTGCGCCGGCAAGAACTGTTCTCAATAACATACGCAAGAACGGGTCTTCCAGCCGCTATGCCTGTTGGAAGGGCCTTAACTCTTCTGAAAGGGACTGCTTCGGATATTGACATATTTCATATCACATTACCAAAAGCAAAAGTAAATTTTCTTCTAAGATTGAGCGCGTTAGAAAGCACTCATCAACGTACTTAAGTGACTCTGAATATATGTGTATGTTTGTGTGTATATATGTTATGTATGCATATACATTATTTTTTATTTTATATATATTTTTTTGTTCTATAAAAGTTTTCTTTCTTTTTAATGTTAACATTTCTCGTATTTTTCAATGTAATTGGGCTAAGCCTGTCATTTGTTCTACATGCCCATCTCAGATGATTGTAAAGAGGAATATCAAACGGTGTGTAGTGATAGGAAACAAAGTCAATATGCCACTAAAATTTATACATTCAAACGGGACAGCATCAAAATCTGGCAAGATAATAGTATTAATAATAGTATTTTAGTGCAAACTATGATGTATGTGAGTGAAACGTGGACGTGGAAAAAGACTGATAAGAGCCGAATAAATGCTGTAGAAATGCGTGCATTGAGAAGAATACATGGTGTAACAATGTATGATAGAATACGGAATAAAGTGATGAATGATGAATGTGTACATAAGGCTGATTTCTTGATGAAGTGGAGTACGCTGAGATGGTTTAAGCATGTGGATTGACTAATTAAGAAATATAAGGGGGGAAAGGTGTGGTAGAGGAAGACTAATAAAAGCGTGGTCAGATCAAGTGAATGATATTTTAAAAGAAGGAAACGTAGATAGACAAAGAATTAGAAGAGTTTGAGGATGTGTGTTCAGATAGGGAATTCTGGCGTTCTGTCATATCTGCCTACTCCGATAGGGAAATGACGTGATGGTATTTTTGAATTCTATTGCATATTTCGTTGTATTAAATATTAATTTGTTTTAATCTTTTAGATCAGCTCAAATTGTTAGTGATAATATACCAACTAACATAGTTCCCGTGGATATGTGCGTGAATGCATTAATCGCCTCAGCATGGGACGTAGCTGAAAGTTTCGAGAACAAGTAAGTGCAATATTACTAATAATGCGAAACAATTTGTAGATAAAACACATTTAATTATTTATTGTGTCCCAATAGCAATTGGAATTTTAAATTGTGCGTCATTTCGAAACTGTCAAACATGCAATAGCCAAATTACGAGGGTCATCCAGAAAGTAAGGTTACAACATTTATGTAGGATCAAAAAATACTTGTATTTAATTGAAATTCACAGGATACTTCACAAATATATTAAACAATTTTCAACGTAATTGATGTCGAGATCGAGACATTTCTGTAGTCGGGGCACCAGCTTTTGTATGCCAGTGTCATAGACTTCCGCCACCAGCTCTTTCAGCCACTTCTTCACAGCTTTCTCGACCTCCTGATCGTTGGAAAATTGTTAAGGTGTAGTGACACACCCACGTCTCATCCCCCGTCACGATAGAGTCCAGAAAAGCTTCTCCCTCCTGTGCAAAATGATCCAAAAATTCACGCGCGGCGGTCACGCGATTTTGACGGTGCTCCGGTGTGAGCATTCTGGGCACCCATCTCGCACACAACTTCTTGTAACCAAGTTTTTCCGACCCAATATTACCAAGGAGACTTCGAGAAATGTCAGGAAATTCTTCGTGAAGGTCGTCAAGCATCACAAAGTTGTCATTTCGCACTTGTTCTTCAATTTTTTGCACAAATTCGTCAGAAATCACTGCCTTGCCTCGTCGTGAGTATCAGTACGGTCTTCTTTGAACAACCTAACCCACTTCGTGATATGTTGTCGACTCATCACATTACTACCATAAACTTCCACGAACTTTCGACGGCGGTGTTGTTCTGCAAAATAAAAAAATGGATGACCGCGCGGGTCTCGCACGGACGAGATGGCGGGAGCCCACGATGACCTCTCCATCGGAAGAATTTACTGTGACTGAACAAAATGGCTGACAAACACGCGAGACCAAACAAACTGACCGTTAGGATCCCCCCTACACGCCAGGTGCACCAACTTTGAAACAAAAAAATTTCCCCCGGCCTCAGAAACCCTTGTAACCTTAGTTTCTGGATGACCCTCGTATATTAGGTGTTAACATAAGTTGTGTCCGTTTTTTACCAAATTTAAAAATGAGCACCAAAAGTAAAACAAAATGGTAAAGGTTATATAGTACATCAATCGAAAGAAAATTTTCTGCTCTACAAAATATTGCGTTTGCTTTTACGTTACATATATTATTATATTTGATAACAAGCCTTCAAAATGGAATGTCAAGTAGACGAAAGTGAGCATTTTCGACACCTCCTTCTGTTCGCGTTCAATCGAGGGAATAAAGCTGCCAAAGCTGCTCGCGATATTTGCGAAGTGTACGGTTAATATGCTATGAATTAAATGACAGCTCGTCGATGGTTTTTGCGTTTCAAAGACGGTAATTTCGACCTGAAAGACATAGAGCGTTCCGGACGACCAGTGGACTTCGATGAGGACCGCTTAAACCATATTATTCATGAAGATCCCCTTCAAACCACCGTAGAATTGGCTGAGCAGATGAATTGTAGTCACATGACTGTATACCGCCATCTTAAATTAATGGGAAAAGTCCAGAAGTTCAGTGCTTGGGTTCCACATGTTTTGAGTGAAAACAACAAAAATCAACGTTCGACAATTTCTGCTGGTTTGCTCACGCGTCATCGAGCTACGCATGGCCACAAGCAAAGGTTCCTTTACCGCATCATTACTGGTGATGAAAAATGCTGCCTTTATGTGAATATGAAGAAACGGAAAGAGCTACCACTACGAAATACTTGAACGCAATCAGTCAACGCGGAGCTATACATTCTGCAAATGCAGCGGCTCAACACTGCAATTCAACAAAAAAGGCCGGATCGGCAATATGACGTTATTCTGCAACACGATAACGCCCGCCCTCATATCGCCAACATTACGTAAAATGCCATTCAAACGCTTGGTTGGGAAGTCCTGCCACACCCTCCATATTCTCCAGACCTCGCGTCGTCGGTTTCCACCTCTTCCGGTCGCTTTCGAACTATTTGCGCGGCGTTTCCTTCAATAATGACGTCGAATTGCGGATATGGTTGGACGAATTCCTCGAGTCAAGACCGGATGGTTTTTATCGCACAGGCATTGAAAAACTTGTAGAACGTTGGCAAGAAGTTGTAAATAATGAAGGAGAATACATTATTGACTAATTTGTTGTAATTTTTTTGTTGTGTCCTCTTCATTTGAAAAACAAACGGACACAACTTATGTTAACACCCAATACAATTGAATGGTTGAAGTAAAATAGACACTAAGTACCAAAAAAAAAACAAAAAACTAAGTATGCAGTTTTATTCTATATGTCATAAAAAACGAAACTGCATACTTAGTTTTTTTTTGTACTTAGTGCCTATTTTACTTCAACCATTCAATTGTCTTCTTAATAGAGATGAGAAATTAATTAAACAGTTACATAATCAATTTGTAGATTAGATGCCCTGGAAATATCAAAACCAGTGTGTTGGGATGAACACCTTGTCAACACATATGAAGAAGATCATGATCCGATTTAAGTTCTGCATTCACCATGGTCCAGAATCAGTCTAGGGACGGATGGAGACAGGTGGTGCGCCGAGTTCGAGACATAGCAGAGAACCGTGACGCTCAGTTTTGCGGACGAGATGAAGAAGAAGAAATACAAATCCTTTCTTTATTTCCAGATATGAAAGAAACCACAAGTTCAGCTCAGACGATATAACAATGTACAACTATGTGACAGGAGAAAACGAGGTTGAATTTAAAAAAACACTCAATATGGCACGGAAGGATGCCCTCAAGTATCCATCACTCAACACACTAAGGTAGGAATAACAATAGTTCTTTAATATTATTTTGATATGTTTTCTGGAAAGTAATTACTTTGATTTATTGATAACTTTGGTTCGATAATCTTGGTCACTGATTTGATAACTTTGGTTTGATGTAGGTATCCTGCACTCATAACACAGAAAAGTGAAGCCATACACAAGATTCTCACTATACTGTTACAAGACATTCCTGCCTATTTGACAGATTTAGTACCAATGCTCTGTGGTCAAGATACTAAGTAAGTATTTAGGTTATTTTTTCCAGTTATATATGGTGTTTAGTTTTTATGGCATCCTTTAATTTGTGTATTAAAACGGATTTTTTTTCTTCCGTGTGTTACTATAGGGTGGGTAATTCAATTCTTGGACACCACAGTGCTAAATGGCAGCCTTTTCAGAAACCGAAATGTGCACTGACGTATTGTCGTGGAATCTCACGCCTCGTGACACCTTTTTTTGGTGATTTGTTTTTATGGTGCCCTTTAATTTGTGTATTAATGACGGGACAAAAATTCTTCAGAGTGTTATTAAGGGTCAAGTCTAGACTATGTTATAGAGTGGGTAATTCAATTCTTGAACACCACAGTAACCGGTGGTAATAAATCGGGTTTAAGAAAGAGATTGTCGGCCATAGTCAGCTAATTTCGGCTTTGTAGAGCGTCGTCTCTGTTCCTAGAACGCTTGACCATTGACAAATCGCGACGGAACATGTGTATGAATGATAGAGACGACGCTCTACAAAGCCGAAGTTAACCGATTATGGCAGACTGTCTCTTTCTTAAGTCCGATGTGTATTATTTACCGCCGGGTGCTGTACTTTGTCTTATTTGCATACCCTGACAGGGAAATTGCATGATTGTATGTAAACAGATAAATCGTGTTTGTATCATTTGGAATAAACGAAGTATGTGATTCGAGATAGAGAAGCCTCACGCTCCGTCTTTTCTGCCAGCCCTGTCAGGGAGATAGCGTGATGGTATCTATGTATTTATTAAAAGTGCAATGGTTTATCTTGTCTTTCTGAATGGCACATGGAAAATAAATGATGACAGAATATCTGAGTTGTGTGTTGGATACAAAAGGTCTGAGAATATTCTTTGTGCAGAAAACTGATAATCGTTTGTACTTTTTTTAGGAGAATCAAAATGTGCGAGAGGTTTCGCACATACGACGATGCTGTGAGAATGTTCACGGCAGTAAACTGGAGGTTCTCAAACAAGAACGTCGATAGACTGATCGCCACTATGACTCCAGAAGACAGGAAGCTCTTCTTCTGTGACATGAAAGATGTCAATTGGGAGGAATATTTTGAGTAAGTTTCGACTTGATTCATTTCGAACCGAACCCATGGACCAAGACGACCTCCGTGACCTAGTTGGCAAGACGTCTACTAGCCTTGAGGTTGCGGGTTCAATTCCTGTTAGAACCCAGATTAAAAAAAAGGATTCCAGTCTGGTTTTCACTGAAGACCTCTGTTGGTTGGAAGAAATTTCCACATGGTAATAAACCCACCAGGTTGTACTGTTTACAACAAAAGTTTAATACAATACAGTACAACCCAAAGTATTTGTATATTTTTTTATTTATTTTACACATGACAAGAAATATACATAATTTGAAAAAAAAACAACAGGTAATTTAATTTGGACATACAATTTTAATGGATCTGGGTGTGTTGCCTTTCATTTGTCGTGTCCCCAGTAAATTAGGCTTTTGCCTGTATCTCACTGAGGACAGCTTTTAATATAATAATTTATTTGCAATACTTTACTGGAAATTTGAGGAACTGAAATTATCATACATAATGTTTCATGGTTATTTTTATATTTCAGCACATTCTTTCTTGGTCTGAGAAGATATTTGTTAAACGAAGAAGACGCGACTCTTCCAAAGGCAAAGAGAAAACTTTTAAGGTAAAAATTATAATATCTTTAACTTATAAAAGGTTTCGGCTTTAAATATGTGGATCCCTATTTGTGTTAACTTCTTTATTCCAACATCTATGTTAATTCCCATTACACGTGATCCTTTAAACCGAGGCCACACCAAAGTGCTTCGTTAGGTGCTAAGCTAGGTTGTGAGACAGTTGTGAGCGGTTGAATCAACAAACGATGCCACTCTCAAAACTTACCAATTTCATTACAACTTACCACCTTTATTAACTTCCTGTGCAACTTCATTCCAAAGTGATTTTATTACCGGTACATTTTTGTATAATTTGCTCAATGGGTTCCACAAAAGCTCCCTTTTATACACAGCTGTCATTAAAACTTCCGCCATCTTGTAAAATCACGGTGACACAATAAAATTAACCAACACGTCTGTTCGTTAAGAGATTCACTCGGTGACTAATCATCATGCAAAGTGGCGCGAAGCGTGCAGTGTGGCCATTGCGATAGTATGCGGTGCGTTGGTTCGCTAGGATATGTCCCCTAGCTCCCAGCGTAGCTTTAAGCATCAAGCGAGGCTCCTACCTGTGTGGCCGAGGCCTAATACTTTGATTTATCCACACTCCCATAAAATGGCAACATTTCACTCAATGATAACGAGACTGATTGTTATTATAAACTAAGTTCGTAACACGTCATATAAAAAAAAACTTCATAATCTAACGCACAAATAAATTCGCAAAGTTTACTTCGTTCGATATAAACTGTCGAAATTAATCTAAACCAAAATGGCAGGCAATATAAGTTGGAATGTAAATTTTTAGGTAGCTATAAAAATGACTAACTTTATAAGACTCGTATCATGACCTCCGTGGCCTATACTAAAGAAAATGTACCATGGTCCCTGTGACGTTTCACAAATTTGCCTCAATAAAACCTTGTAACGACGTTCAGTAATTATAATTATTTTATCAACATTAATATGTTATAAGCCTCGATTCTAATAAATAGCAAGCTATTTAGGTAAATACATTACATAAAACTAACAATAATGACAAATTAATACATCTTGTCACAAATTAGCAAAAATGTGGCATTTTGTTAAAATCAAATAATATTTATCGACGTTCGTCAAAAGTCACTACATTAGTCTGCATTGGCTAGGGATGGGGTGTACGATAATTGAATTTTCGATTTTTTTATACATAAAATTAAATGTTCGTAATTAGTATTAATTCATAGTGGATCTTGGCCTATTTAAAGATAGATACAAATCATACAATACATTAGAAAGTCAGTATAATGAAAATTAGGAATTAAAACGTCAGCTTAGAGAAAAACAGTTTTTGATTTATGAAAAATCGATTCGATTTGTAAAAAAACGATTTTTCCCCATCCCTTTGAGACATGACATTTCAAACGTCACAGGGACCATGCTACATTTTCTTGAGTATAGTTGGTAAAGACTCCTATCTTCTGGCTTGGAGGTTGCGCGTTTAAATCCCGTAGGAACCTACATTTATTAAAAAAATCAATCTCACTTTCACTTAAGGACTCACAAAACAACTTTCTGGTTGATTGGAGGAAAATGCTTCATGGCGGTAACCCTACAAGTTTGTACTGTTTACTAAAAAAAAGTGTCAACACTTGAAAACTGCCAGACGTGATTTCTTTATCATTAGTGGGTTCGAGTCCCGAGTTAGATTGTCCATGAAGAAAGTTTCCTCTCTAAACGGCGCTATATAAAATCGTTCTTTGAATGATTGAATGAATTACGTTTTTTTTCAGATTAAAGGCAACTCAGTTGGCGATACAGTTGGCCATCTTCACGTTGCTTGCTGCAGGAGGTTATCAAGTCTACATGGCCACTTCTCACACAGACCCAGAAATACTCGTAGTGTCTGCAGCCATAGAAGAAACATCAAACATTTAAATACGATACTTGTTAACGCTTGCCTTACTGTGTACATCCATGTTTATTCTTTACAATATTTATTTTTGTTGATATTTATAAATGTTTTTATTTCGTAATGACACCATTCAAATCATAGAGATTTTGATAAGGAATACATAAAGTATGAAGACCCTGAAATCAGTATATTTTGAGAAATAAAATAAAATATAATGCCTGGCCACTCGCTATCTATCACAGGGCGGCAAGTACGAGTATTAATAGATAGAAGGCTGAGAAAACTTCAACAAAAATTTGTCATCCATATTATATACATATCATCACGCTGTATCCGTATCGGGGTCAACAGAAATGATATATCGCCAGAGATTCTTATAACCACATACCTTTTTCGCCTTCTCTACACCTCTATTTAAAGATAAGGATTCTAATCTGGTTTTCGCTTAGTTATTTAGTTCACTTGATTTGAAGACTAGACTAGATATGCTCACGGTAAAAAAGTACTAAGTGTCCCAAAAAATGTAAAGACACTTTGAATGATTATATAAATTCAGTATTTATTAAGGTATGTCCAAGATTTTATTAAGGTATGTCCAAGATTTTATAAATGTATGTCTAAGATTTTATTAAAGTATGTCCAAGATTTTATTAATGTATGTCCTAGATTTTATTAAGGTATGTCCAAGATTTTATTAAGGTATGTCCACGATTTTATTAAGGTTTGTCCAAAATTATAAACACATCATCACGCCATTTTCTTGTCGGGCTAGAAAGAGAGGACAGAGCGCCAGATTTTCCTATCTCGAAACACATTCTTAGCCTACTCCATATTCATACAACTTCTACGACATCTCTGAATTTCTACTTTCTACGTAACTATCATTTAGTTGATGGGGTTACCCAAGTATTTTCTATGTCTAATATAAGTATTATGTATACACAATCTGTGTTAGGTGTAATAAGACATTTACGGAACGCCTAAATATTGATGAGGATCTGCCTAAATGGGATCCGCTCACGTGGACCCCCATTTACATCTCGTGCACCCCCAGTTTCTTTTCTCGCTGACATAGACCCCTTGCAAGTCGAAATCGACCCTTGGGGGTCCATTTAGACCACTTTGGGAATCTTTGGTTTATTTGTAGTCTGGTAGACATGTTTCTAATCTCTCCAAATGTCAACCAATTAACAATATCTCCAGGCAAACTGTTATATTTTTGGTCAAGTACTCGAACCCAAAGTGCAAACTGAACATCTTTGCTGTCTATAGTTCGGTAATTCTAGGATGAGTCCTGTGACAGTTCACAAATTTGCCCCAATACAACCTTGTAACGATGTTCAGTTATTTTAATTATTTTATCAACTTTAATATAAGGCTCGATTCTAATAAATAGCAAGTTATTTAGGTAAATACATTACATAAGGTTGTATCGGTGCAAATTTGTGAACTGTCACAGGACTCATCCTAGAATTACCGAACTATAGCATCCTTTTATCAATTGACTTTTTCAACGTAAAATAAAATATTTTCGGGTCAATAGGATGATTATTTTTTAAACTTTTTCGTGAAGTGAAACTCCAAGAAAACGCAGATCGCATACAGCAGCTGCAGCACGTTTATAATAGGGTCCAAAATTCTGTTTTCATTCTTAAAAAACTTTAACTATACTTGAGAAAATGTAGCATGGTCCCTTGACAGTTCACAAATTTACCCCAATACAACCTTGTAACGACGTATAGTAATTTTAATTATTTTATCAACTTTAATATAAGCCTCGATTCTAATAAATAGCAAGTTATTTAGGTAAATACATTACATAAAACTAACAATAATGACAAATTAATACATCTTGTTACAAATTAGCAAAAATGTGGCACTTCGTTAAAATCAAATAATATTTTGTGACGTTTGTCAAAAGTCATTACGTTATCCTGCATTGGCTAGGGATGGGGTATACGATAATTTGATTTTCGATTTTTTTATACATAAAATTAAATGTTCGTAATTAGTATTAATTCATAGTGGATCTTGGTCTATTTAAAGATAGATACAAATCATAAAATAACAAACATTAGAAAATCAGTATAATGAAAATTAGTAATTAAAACGTCAGTTTAGAGAAAAACAATTATTCGATTTATAAAAAAACGATTCGATTTGTAAAAAAAAACGATTTTACCCCATCCCTTCGAGACATGATATTTCAAATTTGATAGGGACCATCCTACATTTTCTCAAGTATAGTGCAATTATTTTTCGATTTGCAATGTAAAGGTTCACGTTGCGATCTTGTAGGTCCAAAATTAATTCTGAACATTCTTGGAGAGCGTCGCACATCAATGCTAGATTCAATAAGAAGGCTGTAGATGTTATTTTTTTCCTTAAGCCATTGTAAGTACACTTATCATGTTTATCTCTTGTAGGGTCATTAATCGATTCTTCAGAATGACGCACATATCAAAAAAGTCCCGGGATTATCCAAGAAATAAAATTGAAAAAATCTGCCTTAAATACTGGTAGATAATCAAAACATCAACTGTAGGCATTACGCCAGTATAACTATAATTATTATGCATGTTTAGGGACTTGTGTTTCGCATAGAAGGATGAGGTTGTTTGAATGAAAGTCGTCGAGATCGAAATAAGCAAAGAGAGAGAGTTTATTGAGAGCGTCTGTATTTATAATGTATAGAACGGCGCAGAACATGTCGCTGTCTCGCTTCGCCGGACACATGGTTATTGTTGCACGTTCTATATACATACTACGGTCTGCAGGAGAGGTAAGACTAGTGAGTTCAATGACCGCGCGGGCGACCTTCGCCCAGTGCTGTCTCGCATTCCTTACAGTGCGAGTTCAATGACCGAGCGGCCAAGGATCGCCTCAGTGGGTTCAGTGACCGCACGCACGGTCGCTACACATGTATAACTACAGGTTGTCTCTACAATTGTAGGGTTACCTAATAAATAAAATTGAAAAGATCCGCCTTAAATACTGGTAGAGAATCGATACATAAATGAATGATAAATAATCAGAACGTAACTTTGTTTTAAAATTACTGCTTTTTCGCTTACAAAGGCTCGCTTGACTTGATCTACAGATTGCGGAATTAAGAGGAAATTAAAATGTTTCCAATATCTTCTTCTTCATCTTATTTTAGGCCTGTTGGCCTGTGTGGTCCTGCATCATTGTTTGCCTCTTGCGACGTCGACTGCCAGCTGTCTTTCCATCTTTTGGGAGATCGTCCTGGAGGTCTGCTTGCTTGGGGGATACTATCCCTGGCCATTCTGGATACGGCTCTTGGTTTCACCATTCTGGATACATGTTCGTTCCAGAACCTTCTTCTCTGTCGTCCCTATCTGACAATATCTTCTACTTCGCACGTCCTTTGGATTTCTGTGTTTCGTACTCTATCACGAAGGGTTTTGCCAGCGATACTCCTGAGTACCTTCATTTCGCTGGTTCGAAGGAGATTTTTGGTTCTGACAGTGTCGGCTCTGGACTCTATGCTGTATGTCATTATGGGGCGGACACAGGTCTTGTATATCCTCACCCTGCTTTGGATGTTCATATGCTTGTTTTTCCAGATAGTGTTCTTCAAACATTTAAGCGAAATTGCCGATTTTATCAAATATATTTAAGCTAAGGGAATATACGTAATATATAAGAGAATAAAGCTAAGGGAATAGACACAATATACAGGGTGTAACACCCGGTGACGATCATCGGAAGCAGGGTGATGGGGGACCTCAATACCTATCGATTTAACACCCATGTATGTTCCGCGATATTCAGTGGTTCTCAAGTAATTTGGATTTTTGTGAAATTTGAGTGAAAACCCGATTTCAGACTAAACTTCGTAAGTGTGACTTAACTAATTGCTCTGCAATCGTGATTTTTTTTTGAAGTAGTTTAATAATAGACCTTACGTACAACAATACCTTTAACCGTCGCAACCCTCTAAATTTGGAAAGAAAGAAAAAATCATCATAATTTTTTTTCTAATTTATCCTCTAACTTTCATGAGCTCTAGAAAAAATAAATACTCCTCATTTTTTCTACACTTTATCTTAAAAACTACTCACGTTCATGGAGAATTAATCCTTTAAATTTCTAGTTCCTTCAGTTCCAGAGTCTCACTGCATGGACAGTAAAGAACGACGTAAAAAAAAGAAGAGCGGTGAACTGGGAAGGCCAATAAACAATCTCTATATGAACACAGCGCAAATCCATGATCGGAAAAACGCTGTCCAATTTCGAAGAGATAATAGGGGGTGGCGGGACAGTTAAGGGTATTATATAATAGAGATAGTATGTGAATTTGGCGTCTACTTCTCACGTTCAACCAGTTCAGCGCCTCTTCTTCTCAATGCGCGCATTTCTACAGTATTTATTCGGCTCCGACGTTTCACTATTATACATCACACTATGTTGTTATCAATAAACCTTTTATTTATTTGACAAAGTATTTGGGAACGAAAATGCAGTAAAAATATTTTTATGTTTGTTAAATACGTGACCGAAAACTATTTTCTCTGACATACAATGTTATTGGGACTCCTGATAAAGGAAAACAGAGAAAATAATGCTCCAATCAAGTCAGACCGTATTAGTGCTTCCGAAAATAAATTTCGTTAACAATTATTTACATTTAAGACATTGACATTGTTAAAGATATTGTAATTTGTTTTATCAAACACTGTTTATTCCACTTTTTGTAACGGTATAATAACCCTACCGGTTTCAAGGCTTTCGCTTCATCTTCAAGTGAGCACAAAAAAACCGTTGACAATGCTAACGGATAACATTCTCCCTCTCATGGCGTGATCAAATAAATGAGGTAAGCCGAAGGAACTTCTACAGCCTTCATTCCCTTAAAGTGTTACAAATATTGTGAAATCTCTGCTGTTTCCGATTTTGGACTATGCAGACGTCTGTTATTTGGATATTACAGAGGAACAGTTGAACAAATTACAGCGTCTTCAAAATGTTTGTCTAAAATTTATTTTTTACCTGAGATAGTACAAATTATATCACTTCATACCAGAAGGCGCTGAACTGGTTGAATGTGAGAAATAGACGCCAAATTTACATTCTATATCTATTTTATTTAATATCCTTAACTTCCCCGCCATCTTCTCTTATTTCTCCGAAAATTTTCAGCGTCTTTCCGGTCACGGACATGCGCTACGCTCAGAGATTGTTTATTGGCATTTCCAATTCACCGCTCTTCGTCGTCCTTTACTGTCTACGCAGTAATACTCTGGAACTAGTTACAAATCAATGTTAGACTCACTCCGTCATTGTCATGCTTTAAGAAGCGACTGAAAAAACTCTTAATATAACGTGTTTCATTCCTGATTTTTCTTTCCTCTTCACCATCTCTCCCTTTACCTTTGATTGATATCTCACTTCTATTATGCACACATATAGGTATGTTCACAAATGTCATGTGTCTACTGCCAGCGCATGCTAATCTTATCTATACTCTCATTCACCCCCAATGCAACCAATGTTATCTAAGAACCTATAAATATTAGCATTATCTGTAACACGATATAATCACCAAAACCGATTTTATCTTATCGATGTTCTTATCCACATTCAAATAAATATTATAAGTTATGCAAACCCTTGTTAAACTTATCGATGCTTACCATGTACTAGATCCTATAAATATTAGCGTTATCACATTAGTGTCAACCTAACTCAATGTATTATGTTTAAGTTTATCATCTCGTCAGCGGCTATCTTATCCACATCCAATAAAGATTTAGTATCACTAAGTGGAAGAAGCTGCGACCGAGATAAATCACCGATATCGATTTGACCTTAAGGACAAACTTAATATACCCAACAAATTCTTTCTTAATCTATCGAAGGGTCGTAGTGTAGTTATCTTTGCTTTAAATAGGACGCCATATTTGAGGCAGACATCATTATTCTAAAAGCCACTAAGATATTAACATCATCGTTATTATAATACTGTTAATATTATACTTCAATGTAATTCAACCTTCATACAAATAAAACTACACAGTTGAAATTCTAAAAGTGTTTTCGTTGCAAAAGACCATAACATAAATTAAAAAAATATGAATAATCATTGAAAATGTTTTGTGACAATGAAACTTCCTTTATTTACTCTTGTCTAGTTGGTTGGAAGAGATTACTTTTGTCTAGTTGGTTGAAGAGAACGCTTGTCAATAAGCCCGTCAGATGGTTTTTACAATGAAGTGTTCAATAAATAAATAAAAAAAATAATGGCCGATTTTAATATTATATTATTTTGGGCGTTCTTTGTCAGAAATTGTTTGAAGAAAAAAATATATTGCTGAGAACAGTGTCGCTTTTATATAGATGGGGGCCTTGATAAGTCTACCACTTCCCCCCTTCAGCAATACTTGATTATAAAAAACGCTCTAACTCTGGATTCGAACCCACTTTTATTTACAGATTTAAAATATTACAATGTAAATTGCAATATTACAATGTTAATTAAATTACAAACATTGATTGAGTGTAGGTATAGAAGATTTATATAGCGTTGTTTAGAGAGCAAACAAGAGAACTCTGACTCGGGATTCGAACCCACTATTATTGACAGATTAAAAATATTATAAAATAAAGATTAATGAAAAGATAGGAAGGTAGTGGCTGCGACCATTAGATTAGACATTTCCCGCATCTGTATATGTTCATAAAAACACATTTGGTAAGATAATCGCAGAAAACTTACAAAAGGAAAACGAACTACAAAGAAACCTTTGAAGATCTTGCGATATGTGATAGTTATATATTCGATTTAAGATTTCGTTTAGTATTCATATAATATATAATCATAAATCTTGATGAGACCTCACAAAAAGCTTCTTAACGCGTTCCTCGCGGGAAGCACAAACGACTGTGATCTGACGACAATCCAAGTTTCAAATCACAAATACTTAGAAAGAATGACACAAAACCGGAAAACCTGAAAAAACTAAAACCTGAAAATGGAACTAAAATTTAAAATAATCTTTATTCTGGCGACATCTCTGAAAACCTTGTCAAATAATATATTAGTTTATGAGATATTGTTAAATAAACAGAGCGCCGAATTTTTTTGGTTTCTCAATATTTCCAGCTATTGCGTCACACGTAACGACCTGTCGCGCGAATCGAGTCCTGCGATGAGTCTCTCTTACGTAAATAAACATTACTAAGTCTCTCTTACATAAATAAACATTACTAGTGCTATATGCATTTGATTGGGTGAGTGTAATGAATCATTGCTTTGATCGTAGCATTCCTTTGTTTATTTTACGCAATGTTTAGTTTATCTCCTTTATTTAATGAGTCTCCTTAAGAGTAATGACTATTATTTATTATCAGAAAATTACTTATGTGTCATGTTTACTTGGTGTTGTAATCAAATATCAGTGGTTCTAAACAAAATACGCGTTTAAACTTAGAAATTAAAAAACGCATAAATTGTGCCGCGCACAGGATTTGTTGAATTTGATTTTTAACGCGGTGTACAGATTAAAGCTGTACACGTCACCCATATGTCTAATACTAAGAGGCAGACCATTCCATGCCATATGACTAGTAACGGCGACAGCTTTATTGCAATACCCCGCCCTATTGAATTGATCTGGAACAACCAATTTATTAGATGAAGAAGAAATTGAACTTAAAGTCCTACTTCTCTCCGAAGGAGTATCTTTAAGACACTGATTCGAAAGATACAATGGAGACATCCCATTAAGGGACTTGAATACAAAGAGACAAAGCTTGAAATCAATCCTTTCACGACACTTAAGACTAGGCAAGTGTAGACTTTTAGAAGCGGACCACTATGACAATATTTATGACTACCATATATCAATCAGTCTAGCAGCTGCATTAACCTTTCCCTTCCTGTGCTAAAAATATCCGCCCGTTCCGATGCTGTGTAAAAATGAGCGATTTAAAATCGTAAAAATAAGAATATTCATAGCCAATCACTTAAATGAATTAAATTTGAAGTCAAAAGTGATAATAATTGAAATTTAATTGCTGAAAACATGAAAAAGACATCGAACGACGTTCACAAAACGGGTGAAACGACCACCTCGAACGAAAGCCCGCTGGTTACTGAGCGAGAGAAGTGAGCGAACTGAGATTCTATTTCTTGCGTTCCCATATACCGAAGTAGTGAGAGTGAGACGTGAAAAGCGTCGCTTCCTCACCCATAGCGGTTTTTAGAATGAATATACCTACGTCACACACTGGCACACGTTTGATTGTATTGGTGAATTTATTCCCGATTTTCACAAAATATCTCTTATGTGGCCGATAAGTGCTTATTATTATTATTACTTATTTTTTTCATTCAATGCGTAAATGTATTACGGGGGAACACCTAAAATCTGAACCCAGTATTTATTATATTTATAGAGATATTACTATAAAGTTTTTAGAACAAATGTGTATTAGTTACACATCACAGGGAAGGAAGGGTTAAAATAGACTAGAACCTAGAAATTTACTGAACTATGTCCAATATATGGGTAGTTTAAAGTATGGCTAATCCTAAGTGGTTATTTATGACGATCTTAATGGCCTTGTTAGTAAGATGTCTGACTTCCAGCCCGGAGGTTGCGGGTTCGTGTCTTGTTGGAACACAGATGATTTAAAAAAAGATTAAAGTCTCATTTTCCCTTAAGGTCACTTGAACATTATTTATTTATTTATTATTTAACACTTTTATTGCAAATACAATCTGGCGGGCTTATTGGCAGGCGGCAATCTCTTCCAACCAACCAGACAAAAGTAAATGAAGCATCTTACATGGTCGCATAAATCATTCAAATGACTATCCATCCCCAAGAAATCCATAAACACATACGTGAGCATATGCCCACGAACCCCACAAAGACGGGCAATCACCCGAACATTCTTTTTCATATAAAGTGAGATATCATCAATCAAAAGGAAAGGAAGGGATGGTTTACCTCACGTTTGGCTTAAATCTTTCTTTTTCTCGCTCGCTCACATATAAAGTAATGGGCGTGCGTGAGACATAAATAAAGGGCATGCGTCGCGTATGCGTATTACACTAGAGATGGAAAACAGTAATTCACTAATATAAATGAATATTTTTTCGGTCGTTCAGTAAAATTAACCAGTTCATTGAAGTACTTCACTAGTTCATTTAGTTGAATGATTTATTGTTTGCCCAGTGAATGGAGCACAAAAAAAACGACTTAAATAAATTCTCGCCAATAAGTCTCGCCAAAATTGTCAACGTTTCATGAAGTAACACGCGTGTCACAGATTTGTCATTCCTGTTATACAAAATATTAATAAATACATATATTAACAATAAAGACATATCAAACCATTATTGACATTTTCAATGTATCATTATTTCAACATGTTCAAACAATGTCCGAGTGTTTCTTAATCTTCCTTAATATTAGGTGTTAACATAAGTTGTGTCCGTTTTTTTTTTCAAATTTAAAAATGAGCACCAAAAGTAAAACAAAATGGTAAATGTTATACGTCATTCGTAAGATAATTTTCTGCTCTACAAGCTATTGTGTTTACTTTTGCGTCACACATATTATTTTATTTGATTACAAGCCTTCAAAATGGAATGTCAAGTAGACGAAAGTGAGCATTTTCGACACCTTCTGTTGTCGGATGGTCCATTCTTGTGTCTGTCAGACACAAGAATGGACCATCCGACAACAGAAGGTGTCGAAAATGCTCACTTTCGTCTACTTGACATTCCATTTTGAAGGCTTGTAATCAAATAAAATAATATGTGTGACGCAAAAGTAAACACAATAGCTTGTAGAGCAGAAAATTATCTTACGAATGACGTATAACATTTACCATTTTGTTTTACTTTTGGTGCTCATTTTTAAATTTGAAAAAAAAAACGGACACAACTTATGTTAACACCTAATATTAAGGAAGATTAAGAAACACTCGGACATTGTTTGAACATGTTGAAATAATGATACATTGAAAATGTCAATAATGGTTTGATATGTCTTTATTGTTAATATATGTATTTATTAATATTTTGTATAACAGGAATGACAAATCTGTGACACGCGTGTTACTTCATGAAACGTTGACAATTTTGGCGAGACTTATTGGCGAGAATTTATTTAAGTCGTTTTTTTTGTGCTCCATTCACTGGGCAAACAATAAATCATTCAACTAAATGAACTAGTGAAGTACTTCAATGAACTGGTTAATTTTACTGAACGACCGAAAAAATATTCATTTATATTAGTGAATTACTGTTTTCCATCTCTAGTGTAATACGCATACGCGACGCATGCCCTTTATTTATGTCTCACGCACGCCCATTACTTTATATGTGAGCGAGCGAGAAAAAGAAAGATTTAAGCCAAACGTGAGGTAGAGGAGGTGTCTTGTGTCCCAATGGCTTTTGTTTTGCATTGTCGGCATCCTCGAACAGATTACGCGATGAACATTAAATCATTATTTTTCGTTATACCCTTATCGAAGTATTGAACCAAGAGGAAGTGGAAGACTGTATTAGGAAATATGGTTTTGTGAATACTTATTTTAAAAAATATATTACGTCATAACTGTGAGGTTTGCCATCTAGCATACGAATCGAAACCGGAACTCCAAGGCTGGGAAATAAAGATCTTACCTACTAGACCACTGAAAGCGACTTTTTTTTTCGGATAAAATAAAATATAATTTTGATTAACTGCCACAACGCACCAAAGCATTTATGTAAATAAAATGTTTATAAATCAAATGAAATGTTTTATGGTTTAAATTCCTAGTTTATCACTATACTTGGGAAAATGTAGGATGGTCCCTGTGACGTTTGAAACGTCATGTCTCAAAGGGATGGGGTAAAATCGTTTTTTTTTACAAATCGAATAGTTTTTTTACAAATCGAAAAATTGCTTTTCTCTATAACAGGGCTGTGGAGTCGGAGTCGGAGTTGGAGTCGGAGTCGCGGAGTCGCGGTGTTTGGGCCGGAGTCGGAGTCGGAGAAGGAGTCGTAAAAAACGAGCGACTCCGACTACTTTTTCGTTAAAATTTGAAATACATTTTTTTTAATTATTATAATGAATGTGTATTGTGCACGAATATTAAACTTGCAGGCGCAAGTCGCGCCGATATGGTGAATCACTGAGATCCATTTAATGCATCAAGTCTACGAAAATGTGTTTGTCTCCTTCTTTCTCACGTCGAAAGAAAATTCTGTTGGCTGGGATCTATGTTAACCCCATGGTTCGATCCATATTGACGGAAGAACAAATAAATAGAGCTAAAAACGCTCTGTTTGAATTAACCGTTCGTATGAAAGGCCTTCAACTAGAAAAAGAGACGACAGCAGGCAGCGTACACCAAGTATCATCATCTTCATCCGACACCGCTGAATCTGAAGACGATTTAGAAAAATATCTCAATGAACAAGATAAACTAAAACGTCCTCGTTTGAATCACAGTCCCAATATAGATGAAGGAGACTCTATTTCAAAATTTAAAATTGAATTTTATGATGCATTGAAAATAATGGAAAAAATTAACCGAACTTATAAGTTAAATGTTGAAATGGCAATACAGCGGTATCTAGAAATCGTAAAAGATTCAGCATTGATCGTTACAGCATTACCCCCAACCCAAGTATCCGTAGAGCGGTTATTTTCCGCTCTTAAAATTCTCAATTCTGATTTGAGAGCCTCTACGAATACAGATTTAATAGAAGCAATGTTGTTTTTAAGAATAAATTCTAATAAATAATTATTACAGTTTGATCTTGTTTTATTTTTATCCCTATAACATGAAAAAATGGCTATATGCAAAGGTAGGAAACAACCTGATAAAATGGAGCTATTTTGAGTCGGAGTTGTGGAGTCGGAGTCGTGGAGTCGGAGTTGTGGAGTCGGAGTCGTGTTGTTGGTAAATATAGGAATAGGAGTCGGAGTCGTGTTTTTTTTCTTCCGACTCCACAGCCCTGCTCTATAAACTGACGTTTTAATTCCTAATTATCGTTATACTGACTTTCTAATGTATTGTATGATTTGTATCTATCTTTAAATAGGCCAAGATCTACTATGAATTAATACTAATTAAGAACATTTAATTTTATGTATAAAAAAATCGAAAATCCAATTATCGTATACCCCATCCCTAGCCAATGCAGACTAACGTAGTGACTTTTGACAGACGTCACAAAATATTATTTGATTTTAACAAACTGTCACATTTTTGCTAATTTGTAACAAGATGTATTAATTTGTCATTATTGTTAGTTTTATGTAATGTACGAGTATTTACCTAAATAATTTGCTATTTATTAGAATCGAGGCTTATATTAAAGTTGATGAAATATTTAAAATTACTGAACGTCGTTACAAGGTTGTATTAGGGCAAATTTGTGAACTATCACAGGAACCGTGCTACAATTTCTTAAGTATAGATAACAGAAATCTCGGGCCGAATTTTATTTATTTATTATTACACATGACAAAAAATATACACAATTTGCGAAAAAAAAACAACAGGTAAATTGATTTGGACATACAATTTTAATGGATCTGGGTTTGTTGCCTTTCATTTGTCGTATCCCCAGTAAACTAGGATTTTGCCTGTATCTCACTGAGTATACAATTACTTTTAGTATATTCAAAATATCAATTACGGACGCGCCAACTGAAGTGCGCCGATATGTCGCCCATGTGAATAGAACAAATGATATCATAATATAACATATGTAGTGGACATCCTTGACATTGCCATGTACTTCATATATGGTATAGGAGTTCATGAATATTATTCACAAAAAATAGATTGCATACTACATATATAGGAGTTCACCATTATTAAAAAGTAGTCTCAGACCGAGTTGCTTTAGTATACCTTAAATACCAACTACAGGAATATAACTGATGAGATTCTATTTAGTGGTTATCACTTGACACTGATACATACTCCTTCATATACCATACTTGTATATGAGTTCACGGACTTAATTAACTAAGCAAAGAGAAAACTGTTAAATTTAGTTCACGTAAAGTTCTTTGTCCATTACAAATATATTTATGTTATGTTTTTTAAACGTATAACAACTTTTTTTAGGTAAGTTATGTGTTATATTGTATTGGGTTATTCAGAAAGTAAGACCTTCTTTGTCTAGTTTATAAGACGCCTGTTTTCCGATCGAATGTTGCGGATTCGATTTCCGTTGGAACCCAGATCTTTTTAAAAGGGATTGCCGTCTGGTTTTCATTTAACCCTTCATTCCCATAGCTTTGATAGTGAAAAATGTTGTTATTTATTTTAAATTTATTAAATGTTCTATTTCAGAAGCACGAGTTATTGATAAGCATAAATTCAGGAGCAAGATTTGCTGTTTAAGCCACCGCGATGGCGGCTTCTGCATTGAGAAACTGTGTGGTGTTGCCCAATAATATAACCCCGATCCAGTCCTTCTACGCAGGGAAGGATGTCTTCATTACTGGAGGGTTGGGCTTCCTGGGAAAGGGTACACCAATATTTTATTAAAATTTTAGAAAGAGATAGTTAGAGAAAAAGGAAGAGGAAGATGTAGATACATATGTAGAGGGTAGGGGGATTAGAGGGAGGGGGAGAGTAAGATGGAGAGGGAGACGAACCATGAGAGGAAGAGGAATATATATGAGATAAAGAGGGGATGGTGGTATGGGGGGAAGAGGTAATGAGAGAGGACGAGGGAGTGGGAGATAGAGAGTGAGAGGGGAGGATGAATGAGTGGTAGAGGAAAATGGAGATGGAGAGAAAGATGGGGAGGAAGAAGGAGATGACGAAGGAATGTGAGATGAAGAATGAGAGGAAGAGGAAGGCGGATAGTGTGAATGAGAGTAATAGCTGGAGAGGGAGGGAGAAGGAGTAAGAGTGAGAGATGGTGAGGGGTGGAGAAGAGGGTAGGGGGAAGAGGTTAATAAACCTACTTTCTACTAAGCTCTTAAGCAGGTAATTTACCAAGGTAAATGAAAACAACTTCCTATCGAGGTTAATGAATACAATCCCCTAACAAGGTTAATGAAACGTGCTTTCTCTTAAGCTGGTTACATACCGAGGGACTAATGAAACGTGCTTTCTCTTAAGCTGGTTACATACCGAGGGACTAATGAAACGTGCTTTCTCTTAAGCTGGTTACATACCGAGGGACTAATGAAACGTGCTTTCTCTTAAGCTGGTTACATACCGAGGAACTATTGAAACAAATCTCTCCAAAACAGCATACTTTCGAATAGTCTGAAATATTTAATGATATCGGTGTAATTTCCTTCCAGTCCTGGTCGAGAAGCTCCTTTGGGCCTGTCCTGAAATCAACAGGATCCACCTGCTCGCCAGGGGGAAGAAGAACATGGACGCACACACCAGAGTACAACAGTTTCTAGAGAATGATGTAAGCACTTTATTAAAATTTTAAAAGTTCACAAAATTACCAAAATCTCCAGATGATATAATTTGATACGATAGTGGGATGTTTAACAAAACATTCGCCTGGATATTGTACTTGTTAAAGACACTTGAATTATTTCCGCCAAGAATTCTGACACCTGGACAGTACTGGGCGTTCCACAAATCAAGTGCCCTTCAGTCCAAGATACTGCTTGGACACTGCAGAAAGTGTCACATGGACCACTCATCACAACAAGTACAGATAGTCAATCCATCGCACAACGTTCCCTATTAAGTCATTCTTGGTTGTCCCTATTCCTGTTCGGAAACTGTTGAAAGATTTCCATATACTCCAGAACAGTCCAGAGCCAGGTCTATCTTCAGGCAAAATCAACCTGATGTTCCACTCGTTTATCCTAGCAGTAGCATAAAATTTTAATCATACAATAATAGCAACACAATTAAGCACACTTAAACAATTCAAGCAATTCATCCCGGCAAGAACCACTTGCCGGAATGAATTGCTTGAATTGTCCTCCAGGTTGTACTGTATATGACGTCGTACTGTGCTTTCTCTTAAACTTGTCGTAGGGCTTTTTTGAATAGCTTTTAAATGAAACAAAATTTTATAATATATATTTAATTGATTGATTATGTGGTCTTTACCATTATGTATGGAATATATGTTAATGTCGGTCAAGTGGCCGCCTCTGGCCGTTGGCACAAACGCGAGCTCTTTCAAGCATATTTTTCATAACATTCTCGCAGACTTCTGGTGTTATTTCAGCAATTTATTTTCGAATGTTGTCCTTAAGCATCGGGATTGTGGTTGGTTTGTTGGTGTTCACTTTTCCCTTAAAGTACTCCCATAGGAAATAATTGGGGGCGGTCAGATCAGGGGATCATGGAGGCCAGTCGATATCACCACTTTTTGCCATTATTCGGCCGGGGAAAGTTTCTCGCAAAATTTGCATCGTAGCACGAGCTGTGTGTGATGTGGCACCGCCCTGTTGGAACCACATGTGCTGTGGGCCCAATTGATCCAATTCGGGTACAAGAAAGTTTACTAACATGCCACGATAGCGATCTCCAGTAACTGTTACAGCATTGCCTCTAGCATCCTTAAAGAAATATGGCCCAATGATGCCGCCAGCCCAAATGACGCATCATACAGTCACTCTACGAGGGTGTAATGGTCGTTGATGTATCAATTGAGAATTTTCAGTGCCCCAATAGCGGCTATTCTGTTTATTAACAAAGCCAGCCAAGTTGAAATGTGCCTCGTCACTCATGATGAATTTTTGCCAAAAATGGCGGTCGTCTATACCGACCTGTAAAACCCAAGCACTCGAGTCTCGCCGCCGTTTATGTTCATTTTCCTGTAGCTCTTGTGTCAATTGAATTTTATACGGATAAAAATGCAAATCTTTTTTGATAATTTTTAACAAACATGATGGAGACATTCCCATTTCTTGCGCACGGCGTCGATGAGAGGTGCACGGACGTTCACCAACACTCTGCCTTACTGCATCAATCTTTTCTGGCGTACGTTGACTAAGTTGTCGCCCAGACTTTGCTTTATCTCCCAGTGTATGCAAATTTTCAAAATTATTCATTACACGCTGAATGGTTGACTTGCTTGGCACATGATACCAAAAATAAAACACAAAATTTTCTTCGCGTATTCACAATTGAACAATTATTTAAATAAAATGTTTTATGACGTTCGTAAAATATCCACTTCAAGAAGGGCCATTTAATCATAAAAAACTTTAAATCAACAATTTTATGAATCATAATTTTAAATTTTATTACTGGCAAGTATCTGCCATGGCAGCCAACATTACGCAAGGTCAATAATCCTTGACAGCTGTATATTTTGAACGTGTTTTATATTACTATAGAAATAAAGACATTTTAAACATACCAACAACATTCAGACACTTACATTTTTAAAACTCAAATGCAGGTGTCTCGCGTGGTAGAAGTGAAACTTCTTAGCTCCTAGAAAAAGTTCATTTTATGCATTGCTTTTTTTCCATTTGTTAACGATTTTTATAATTTTTTTAGGATTAGGAAATGGTTATGTGGAATTTAATTCAAGAAAATCTCTCTTAATAAATAAAAAAATACAATTTTTTTAATTTTTAATAATAAATAATAATTTTAATAATAAATAATAATTTCAATAATAATAAAATACAATTAATAATATTAAATTTATATTTTTTTGTATGAAATTTAGTATTATTTTTATGTTATTATTAATTATTAAATTAATTATTTTGAAATAATTATTTAATTATTTATATATTATTATATTATTATTATTATGTTATTAATAATATTATTATATTTTAGCGGAATGCTTTACTGATACGTCGTGATGATTATGATTGTTTTGTATTTAAAATAAAATACGTCGATTCAGGAATGCGAAAAAGTGAGAGTGAATAATCAATAAATAGTAAACAGCGATGAATGGTCAAGTGAATAATAACAAGTGCCCTTTATTCATCGATAAGTAGGTATATATAGAATTTCAGAACGGGGTGCGTGAATGCGTCCGCGGTATATCTCGATCTCACTCCTGCGCGTGCTGAGGTGGTCGCAGACGCTGCGGATAATACAGTGGGTAGAATATTTATTGTCGAAACGGCGAGACGGCGTGATATGTTCTCTTTCTACCGTGGAATACAGCGTAAATATTATTTGCGTGTAAACAACATTGACGTTCTGGTATGTGACATTTGTACATATCCAGAGGTTGATTCATCGGTCGTTGACCCTGCATGTTGACAATATTTTAGGGACGTCGGTATTCCCTACAATATTATATTATACTATTAATTAATTATATTACAATTAATTTTAATATAATAATAATATAATTATTATTATTATAATAACATATCATCATCATCATCAATGGCACTACAGCCCATTGTGGGCCCCGGCCTCCTCCAGCAGTCGCTGCCATTCCCCCCTATCCTGGGATGCACTCCTCTAATATAATAACATATACCATACCATATATATTATTATAATTATATATTAAATAAATATTAAAATAAATATTAAGTAAAATAGAATTAAATAATTTAATATATAAAAAAAATATTAAGTAAATATATTAATATAAAAATAATATATAACGATTTTTTATTTTTTATTTTAATAATAAATAAAAATAATTTTAATTATTATATAATACACTTAATAATATTAAAATAATAAAAGTTATTGTATTATTAATAATAAATAATTATTAATATTAAAATAATTACTTAATAATAATTCGTTAATCAATAAAATATTTAATAATAATAATTTTATTATAATAATATAATACACCGTTTCACTTTTCGTGACGTTCAGGCCAATTTGCCCTACCGCGCCTATACAAGTTTCACTTCAAAAACATGTACAGTATGTACACACTTTGAATGATTATACATTAATTATTTATTAAGGTATATCTAAGATTAAAACTCCAAATTAGAGCACTTGCAATAAGTAAAAAAAATACAATTATAGACGAAATTGTATTTTTTTTACTTATTGCAAGTGCTCTAATTCATGGCCGTTCTGGTCCACTTACTGCTGATCATGTGGAGTCACAAATATCACAAATAATTTGTTTTGGTATTTGGGCGCATTATCTTTCAATGCCTGCTTTTAATTCTATGGCGTTTTGATAAAGAGGTACAAAGGTAAATTTTGAATACATAAATTATTTATGTATTCAAAGTTTACCTTTAAAATTAACCTGAGGTCTGTATTTCAGGAATACAAGTGTTGCAAAACTCCAAACTGACAAATAAGTTATTGATAACTTGCAACTCTTTACCAAAATGCCATAGAATTCATTAATATTTGTCTATTTTATGCCATAAACTAAGTTTATGATGTTTCTCTATAAAAAATATTACGTTACGTCTGGTGAGAGACAGAGAGAGTACACTCTCAATTGAAGAAAGGTGAAGATGTCTCTTTCACCAAAATGAGTATATTAAGGGTACATAAGGTCCAAATTCTTCAGCAACATTTGCACGAGGGAGGAACGAGGTCACTATGACGTTCCATACCTTAAATACATACGAGTATATCTCTGTGAAAAACTGCATTGTAATGCGTTGTGAAAGTCACCTGAATTGATTTAAGAAAGTGCGTATTTTCCATCATCTTCATCTACTCTCGGTTTCCGTTATAACACATACGAAATACGTCAATATGAATATTGTACCCAGTAGTACTTTTTTGGCTAACAAGTTTAAATAATGTTATACTCACTACAATTTTGCATGACCCCTGTGACGTTTGAAATGTCATGTCTCAAAGGGATGGGGTAAAATCGTTTTTTTTTACAAATCGAATCGTTTTTTCATAAATCGAAAAATTGTTTTTCTTTAAACTGACGTTTTAATTCCTAATTTTCATTATACTGACTTTTTAATGTATTGTATGATTTGTATCTATCTTTAAATAGGCCAAGATCCACTATGAATTAATACTAATACCGAACATTTAATTTTATGTATAAAAAAATCGAAAATCCAATTATCGTATACCCCATCCCTAGCCAATGCAGACTAACGTAGTGACTTTTGACGAACGTAGCGAAACATTATTTGATTTTAACAAACTGACATATTTCTTGACTAATTTGTAACAAGATGGATTAATTTATCATTATTGTTAGTTTTATGTAATGTATTTACCTAAATAACTTGCTATTTATTAGAATCGAGGTTTATATTAAAGTTGATAAAATAATTAAAATTACTGAACGTTGTTACAAGGTTGTATTGGGGCAAATTTGTGAAACGTCACAGGGACTATGCTACATTTTCTTCAGTATAGTAGATCTTATTTTACAAATTGGCAGGTGCTCCACGGCCCCATAGAGGGCTACGTCACCTAGTTCGAGAAGCCCTGCTCCATGTATATATGAAATACATATAACATTATTTTACTAACATTTTTGTTCAGTAAGGCAAACTAATCGTTTTATTTCAGTTTTTTTTTGTTGTATCATATTTTTTTGAATTCTTAAATGGCCTTCTATTTTATATTTTTATATACGCATAGTAATTATTGGTTGTGCATAGATATGATAATATTAAATTAAAATTTAGGTATAACAAAATGTTGTTTTTTATAACAGACTGTTTATTATGTACATCTTGGATTATGGTATTTTATATTTGATTTTTGATTAGGGTTTTAAATCATATCGTTGTGTTTTTTTATATGTATTAAGTGGATGGATTAAGGCACATTCTCACGGTTCAACTTTAGTTGACCGATTAAAGTTGATCAACAAAAGTTTAATGAAATCTGTAGTGAAGGCGCGTTCTCACGGTTCAAGTTTAATTGACCGATAATAGTTGATCAACAAGCGTTGAATGAAATCTGTAGTGAAGGCGCGTTCTCACGGTTCAAGTTTAATTGACCGATAATAGTTGATCAACAAAAGTTGAATACAGGCCCGTTCTCACGGTTCAAGTTTAGTTGACCGATAATAGTTGATCAACAAAAGTTGAATGAAATCTGTAGTGAAGGCGTGTTCTCATGGTTCAAGTTTAATTGACCGATAATAGTTGATCAACAAAAGTTGAATACAGGCCCGTTCTCATGGTTCAAGTTTAGTTGACCGATTAATCTTGATCAACAAAAGTTGAATGAAATCTGTAGTGAAGGCGCGTTCTCACGGTTCAAGTTTAATTGACCGATAATAGTTGATCAACAAAAGTTGAATACAGGCCCGTTCTCACGGTTCAAGTTTAATTGACCGACTAATCTTGATCAACAAAAGTTGAATGAAATCTGTAGTGAAGGCGCGTTCTCACGGTTCAAGTTTAATTGACCGATAATAGTTGATCAACAAAAGTTGAATACAGGCCAGTTCTCACGGTTCAAGTTTAGTTGACCGATAATAGTTGATCAACAAAAGTTGAATGAAATCTGTAGTGAAGGCGCGTTCTCATGGTTCAAGTTTAATTGACCGATAATAGTTGATCAACAAAAGTTGAATGAAATCTGTAGTGAAGGCGCGTTCTCACGGTTCAAGTTTAATTGACCGATAATAGTTGATCAACAAAAGTTGAATACAGGCCCGTTCTCATGGTTCAAGTTTAGTTGACCGATTAATCTTGATCAACAAAAGATGAATGAAATCTGTAGTGAAGACGCGTTCTCACGGTTCAAGTTTAATTGACCGATAAACGTTGATCAACAAAAGTTGAATACAGGCCCGTTCTCATGGTTCAAGTTAAGTTGACCGATTAATCTTGATCAACAAAAGTTGAATGAAATCTGTAGTGAAGGCGCGTTCTCACGGTTCAAGTTTAATTGACCGATAATAGTTGATCAACAAAAGTTGAATACAGGCCCGTTCTCACGGTTCAAGTTTAGTTGACCGATAATAGTTGATCAACAAAAGTTGAATGAAATCTGTAGTGAAGGCGCGTTCTCATGGTTCAAGTTTAATTGACCGATAATAGTTGATCAACAAAAGTTGAATGAAATCTGTAGTGAAGGCGCGTTCTCACGGTTCAAGTTTAATTGACCGATAATAGTTGATCAACAAAAGTTGAATACAGGCCCGTTCTCACTGTTCAACTTTAGTTGACCGATTAATCTTGATCAACAAAAGTTGAATGAAATCTGTAGTGAAGGCGCGTTCTCACGGTTCAAGTTTAATTGACCGATAATAGTTGATCAACAAAAGTTGAATACAGGCCCGTTCTCACGGTTCAAGTTTAGTTGACCGATAATAGTTGATCAACAAAAGTTGAATGAAATCTGTAGTGAAGGCGCGTTCTCACGGTTCAAGTTTAATTGACCGATAATAGTTGATCAACAAAAGTTGAATACAGGCCCGTTCTCACTGTTCAACTTTAGTTGACCGATTAATCTTGATCAACAAAAGTTGAATGAAATCTGTAGTGAAGGCGCGTTCTCACGGTTCAAGTTTAATTGACCGATAATAGTTGATCAACAAAAGTTGAATACAGGCCCGTTCTCACGGTACAAGTTTAGTTGACCGATAATAGTTGATCAACAAAAGTTGAATGAAATCTGTAGTGAAGGCGCGTTCTCATGGTTTAAGTTTAATTGACCGATAATAGTTGATCAACAAAAGTTGAATGAAATCTGTAGTGAAGGCGCGTTCTCACGGTTCAAGTTTAATTGACCAATATTTTATTTTTATATTTATCGAACTTAACAACAAACTTGAATACACATGTTCACATGTTTCAAGACAGGTTTCAACTTGAAATCAAATGGCGGATTACTCATAGCGCGAACGACAAAGTTTGACTGGGTCAATCTTTTCTTGATCAACTAAAAAGTTGATCAACTATATTGAAACAAAGGTTCTCACTACAGATTTCATTCAACTTTAATCGGTCAACTAAACTTGAACCGCGAGAACGGGCCTTGAATCAGTTTCTATTGAAACGTGTGAACAAAAACTGATTCAAGTCGTATTCAACTTTTGTTGATCAACTTTAATCAGTCAACTAAACTTGAACCGTGAGTACGGGCCTTTACGTAAGATATTTTTTATGTTTTTCCTTTATGGATTTTTATGCGTATTTTGTTATTTTATCAACAGTAAAAATTACAATTATTAATATTCTGTCGGTATATAGAAGTGAGACTTAGACTTGGCAGAAGAAGGAGAGAGTAAGATTAATGGTGGGAAGATGCGTGCATCAAAGAAAAATTGTTAAGTGCAGACCGAAGAAAATGTGACTGGACCAATTGGACGAGATATCGCAAGAAGATTAAAGTATTAATAATAAAATATTGTGCATGATGGTATGTATGAATGTAGAGGAGGCGAAAGTTGTGAGCTTGCATCGGAAAGTTTGGAGATCTGTTGTCTCTGCCTGCCTCGCAAGGGACACGGCGTGATGATAAATATGGTTTGATCCCTTAATTTTTTCCACATTGCTTATTTGTTTGTTTTTAGATTAGGGGTTTAATTCATATTAAAGTTTTTTTCTTTGTGTTGATGATGAATTGTGAGTGAGAAATTAGGGGTTTAATTCATATTAAAGTTTTTTTCTATGTGTTGATGATGAATTGTGAGTGAGAAATTGATGAATTGTGAGTGAGAAAGACGAAGTGAATTGATGAATTGTGAGTGAGAAAGACCAAGGAAAGTATGTATGCATCAAGTGAATGATTAATGACGACCTCCGTGGTCTAGTTGGTAAGACGCCTGTTACCCAACCTGAAAGTTGCGAGTTCAAATCCCGCTGGAAACAAGATTAAAAAAAATGGATTTCAGTATGGTTTTCACTAAAGACATCTTTCTGGTTGGTGGGAAAAGATTGCCACATGACAATAATCCCGCCAGGTTTTACTGTATGCAATACAATGATATTCTGGAAGAAGGCAACATAGAAAGTCAGAGAAATTGTAGAATTTGTTTAAGAAGGGGTTAATGATCTGTGTCGAGATAGGGCAGTGTGACGCTCTGTACTCTGCCTACTCTGACAGGGAAATGGTGTGATGGTATGTATATATATGCCCCTAGCGTATACGTTACACTATATGATTTCACGTGATCTGCAGTGAACATGTTAACTAACTCTTAAAATAGTTAACTGGGAAATAGAACTAGTGTATTGTTATGAACAATTTTTGTATTTGAAATCTAGGGATATGAGTTTTTTTTAACAACTGATATTGTTTATTTTAAGGTAATATTTAGCAGACTGAAGAAGGATGTCCCCCGGTATAAAGAGAAGGTCAATGCCATCGAAGGAGACTGTGGAAAACCAAACCTTGGAATGGACGAAATTAATTATGATAATCTATTGAATAAGGTTATAATCTTTTTAATATCTTGATAGAGGTTCTACGGTCGAGTAAATTAGTAAATAACAATTTTTAAAATTCTCGCCATTTTGTGGTTACAGAAGCGTTGAATGATCTAAATGCCGACCTTCAATCGATCTCCGAATGGATTAAGGAACACGGCTTATCAATATCGATAAGTAAAAATCAAAAAGTGACATGTCCGAATCGCGACATATTCAACTCTAGATATATCAAAATCCCGATAAGTCAAAATAGTGACATATCAAAATAGCACACTTCAAAATCCCGACTTGTCAAAATCGCGACATATTAAACTCCCGACATGTCCAAATTCCCACAAATCATAAAAATGACGTATTAAAATTGCGAAATTTCAATAAGTAAAAAACGCGACATGTTAAATTCCCCACATATTAAACTAACGATAAGTCAAAATCGCAACATGTCAAAATCCCGAAATGTCAAAAGCACGACATATTAAATTCCCGACACGTCAAAATTCCGACAATTCAAAATCAAAAAGTGACAAGTCCAAATCGCGACATATTCAACTCTCGATTTATCAAAATCCCGATAAGTCAAAATAGTGACATATCAAAATAGCGCACGTCAAAATCCTGATAAGTCAAAATCGCGACTTACGAGTATTTAACTCCCGACATGTCCGAATTCCCACAAGTCATAATAGTGATATGTTAAAATAGCGACATGTCGAAATTTCGCGACATGTTAAAAGTCTGACACGTCTAAATCCCAGCATGTCAAAATCGCGACTTGTAAAAATTCTGACAAGTCAAAATCTTGAAGAGTGTTTTAAAAGCTTTTATAATAAGAGAGTATTCATGACATAATGTAAGGACGTGGCAAAAAAAACGAAAGAAGTGTATCAGTAGATCGAAATCTGTTATCTCAGCTTACCCCAATAGGAGGGGGGGGGGTAGGACGATAATTAACGATAATTATGATGATTTTCTGAATTATTTTCATCCAGTCAATCAAAGATTCCGGTTTCACTGTACTACGAGTACCTTTCGAGAACGTTACAGCTTTCATTATCAGGACATGCTAAAAATCGCCTTCACTGATCAATTATTATTTTTTTCAGGCACACGTAATATTCCACGTGGCTGCTAATGTGAATTTCAACCAACCGATCAAAGTATCTTTGGACTCCAATGTATATTCTACTGTACAGCTTCTCAAAATGTCCAAGGAGGTAAAAGAATTGAAGGTAATACAAATATTAATTTTTTTATTTTATTTAACAAAGTAACATTTAATGCAAACATATGCCAAAGGCTATTCCCACCCGTGTATGGTTTTTTTAATCTAAAGAACTAATCTAATTTATATATTATATTATAACCAGTGTTTTTTTTTTTTTTTTAATGTGCCGGAGCTCACTTCTTGTCAAGCTTTTTGTATACCGTAAAAAAGGTGGTGGAGCGCCGCTCCACTGCGATCCACCGCAAAAAAACACTATCAATGTTTTTTTTGTTTGTTAAAAAAAGGTGCCAGAGCTGACTTCTTGTCAAGCCTTTTGTATACCGTAAAAAACGTGGCGGAGCGCCGCTCCACTGCGCTCCACCGCAAAAAAGAACACTGATTATAACTATGAACTAACTTCATTTTAATTTCCTAAATGTCATTTTATTTTTAATAATCTTAATATTTTATTGAGGTAATTTTAGTGAGGTAATTTTAGTGAGGTGCATGGCCGCGTGGTAACGCACTGGACTTCCGTGCGTAAGGTCGTCGGTTCTAGCCTCACGCTGTTCTACTCCTCACAAACGACACAGGTACTTTTTCCGCCTAGTGTACAAGGATATAAGGATACCTATGACTTCGGTCATATCTATTCATTAAAAAATCTTAGAAATAGTCAACACTTACATTCTAACTAGATAACAGTTCTTACAACTAATTATTTAGACACTATATGCCGACTCGTTCAGGCTACTTGTATTCCATCAGATTCCCTCAGACCTTGGTCCTCCCAGCTAATACTGTAGGTTGACTAGTCAGGCAACAGATAATGCTCCGGGAACCTGTGCTTATAACAGAAGGGTAGGTTGGACTTACTCTCGTAAGCAGCGGCGGCTAGTCTGGAGGCGTGCTGGTGCACTGAACCGGAAAAATAATTCGCAATAATTAAATTACACATTCGCAAACATGACTTTCAAAAATGTTAAATATTTGTATATATTAAATATGTACTAGGTGAGTCCAGAAAGTAAGTGTACTGAATTTTTGTAGGTTACAATTTTTTTATTTAAACAAAAAAATTACGTGGTTAACGTAGTACATATGTAAGCTATTTTTCGACATAGTCGCCATTTCTCTCAATGCAGGTGGTGAAGCGGGGTATCAACTTTTTGATGCCTTCCTCGAAGTAGTTTCCCGCCAACCCCTCCGTCCACTTCTCCACCTCCTCCTATACCTCCTCGTCGGTTGAAAACCTTTTTTCACCCATGTGCAGCTTCAGGAAGGTAAAGAGATAGTAATCTGAAGGTGCTAGTTCAGGGGAATGCGCGGGATGGTTCAGGACATCCCATTTAAACGAGGCGAGCAGTTCCTTCGTGGCGTTGGCCGTGTGTGGTCTGGCATTGTCGTGCAGCAGGCAGACTCCCTTTGTCAGCATGCCTCTCCTCTTGTTCTGAATCGCCCTCCGCAATTTTTTTAGGGTCTTACAGTATCTTGCAGAGTTGATGGTCTCCCCTTGAGGCATATATTCAATTAAAATTATGCCTTGAAAGCCCCAAAACACGGATGCCATGATTTTCTTGGCTGGAATTGTGGTTTTGAGCTTTTTGGCGGAGGGTGAAGAGGTGTGACGCCACTGTTGAGACTGCCTTTTGGTTTCAGGCGTGTAGTGTGCAACCCAAGTTTCATCTCCAGTAACGATGAAGCGGAGAAATACATCTCCATGGAGTTTGCAGCGCCTAAAAAACTCTTGCCCGGCCTCCACTCGATTCAACTTGTGTTGGTCTGTCAGCTGTTTTGGAACCCACCTCGCGGACAGTTTCCGATATCCGAGGGTTTCTGTGATGGTTTCGTGTAGTAGAGATCTGGAGATTTGCGGAAACATCGCAGAAAGTTCATTCACAGTCAATCTGCGATCGTCACGGAGCGCATTTTCGATTTTTTCCACAATTTCGTCAGTCACAATTGAAGGTCTTCCGCTCTTCTGATCATCATGCACATACTATACGTACGACCGTTTTTAAACTCGCGACACCACTTGCACACACTCGTACGATTCATAGCCCTATCACCATATGCAGTTTTCACCTCATTATAAACCTCAACCGGAGGTTTTCCCTTCCAAACGAGATAACGGATGACGCCGCGTATTTCGCACTTGGCGGGAGATTGGATTGACATTTTTCACGAAACGTGTTGTCGCGTTGACACTTCTCAATTTACTGACCTCGAACCGGTCTTGTTGCGGAGGGGAAGGTTCAGGCTACACGGAAGTGTAGCCAACATGTCGAAAATAAAATCCATCCGGTCGTGAGAGCCTCAGTACACTTACTTTCTAGATACGCCTCGTATACGAATACTGACAAATAGTACGAGTATTTTTATTTAAGTGAAAATGAAAGTAAAATTTAAAAAAAATATTCCTTTCAAATTCACCGGCCAAGTTTGCCAATACTACCGGAGCGATCTCCAATACGCACCGGACGGAAACGCAAATTCATATAGGACAGACAGAGACATACAGTAAACCGTGAGACAGAGATATTTCACATTCGCTCAGCGTCTCGAGGTGCGTTGGTGCTCAGCGTACCAGCGCACCTCGTGGCCAGCCGCCGCTGCTCGTAAGCTCTCAGGGCAGCCATTAGAGGATTGCTGTGGTCCTGTTGGCTTTCATAGAACTTCATGGTCCAAGCGAGGATGTGGTGCTGAAGGGTTTCTTAGTGCGTTTCATTTTATTTATTTATACTTTAAAGTATTTACTTTTAAACTGCTTATTAAATATCATTTAACTTAATTTTTATTACATTTTTTATTATTTTATTTTTATATAAATACAGGTATAATGTATCTTATAACAAAAATAATAAAGAGCGAGTAGTGAGTGCTCAACACATTAAGATTGACACAATAGAAAGAAACAGGTATTATTAAATCATACAAAATCACATGTTACTAACACAAGACGGGGCTGTCCACAGGCGCACAGCCCGTACTGCACAAAAAATACAAACACATAAAACAATTAATTGAAAAAGAAAATAAAATTGAAAACAATGTATAAAATTGCAGTATAATTTTTGTGCAAAACTTTAATTTAACTATCTTTAAAATAATTATTTGTCTCTATTATATGGTTTGCAAATAATAAATAAATAAAGGTTTATTGAAAGCAACATAGTATTTACATATTATACTCGTATTTAAATATATTTCAAAAACACATAAATAGCAAAAAAATACATTTAAGAGAGAAGCTATCAAAAGGTCTGGACTCATATCATAACAACCCCCGGTCAAGATACACCCCACCAATGGAGGGCGAGCCCAGTCGCGAGGACACCAGATGTTTTCCAGCCCCACACCCTTGCACATGTAGATTAACACTTGCCTTACTGTGCTAAAGTTGAAGAAAATAAATAAATGGGAGAATTTTTTTAAAAAAGAAATAACACAAAATTAAATCCGAAACCTTTGATAAATTATTATTTATTTATTTGATTGATGTTAATAAGTTAGTTTGTAAATATTTCTAGTCCTTCATCCACGTCTCCACCGCCTTCTCCCAGTGTTCTTCCCCAGAGTTAGATGAGAAGTTTTATTCGACCTACGTAGATCCGATCGACCTATATAAGTTCGTCAACTCTTCAGATCAGAAGCTGATACAGGAAATCACCCCCAGGTATATTGTCTCTGTTTGATTTTTGAATCCCCTATAAATCTCAGAAATTTCTATTGTATGTTTTCCTGACGCAGTGAAGACGAAAATGAAACAAAACATACTGTGACCGTGAAGGGAAAATTAAACAAAACATATATGCAGAAGTTACAGTGTAGCGTGAGTTTTCCAATTTTCAAACGCGTGCTCACTTGCGATATTAAATCACGTCGTTCATTTTTAAACTAAAACAAATGAAAATGCATTTATGGTTGGTTATTCGCATTTCGAGTATTGTATTGTTTTACACTTTCGTTGTATACAGTACAACCTGATAGACTTATTGCCATATGGGAATATCTTCCAACCAACCAGAAACATGTTATATGATGATATCTTACTTTATATGAAAATGAATGTTCGGGTGATAATCCGTCTTTGTGGGGTTTGTGCGCGTATGTGTTCATGGATTTCGTGGGGATGGATAGTTATTTGAATGTTTTTTGCGATCATGTAACTTGCCTCATTTACTTTTGTCTTGTTGGTTAGAAGAGATTGCCGCCTGGCAATATGCCCACCAGCCTGTGTTTGTAATAAACGTGTTAAATAATATGCTAAAGGGGCCTTAAGTAAGAACCAGACTGGAATCCTATTAAAAAAATCAAGGGTTCCAACGGGAATTGAACTCGCATCCTCCGGGCTGGAAGACAAACGTCTTACCATTGTAGCGATGTTCGTTACCGATGTAGCGTGTGTCCTATTAGGACGTGCTGATGATGTTGATGTTGACATCGCTATATTCGTTTTAGTCGAATTCTGCGTTCCTTTTCGTTCGGGGTCATCTATGTAGCGAGTTGCTTATCTTGATACGTCGTGATGATTTTGATATGTATTTAAAATAAATATAAAACTCAGGAATGCGGATAAAAGTGAAAGTGAATAGCGGGTAAATAATAACAAGTCTTGACAGTTGGATGAATAATAATCTTTATTTGTCTATAAGTAGGTATTTTATAGTAGTGAGTGAATTTGCTCGCGATATATACTTTGTATCACTCTTGCGCGTGCACTGATTGACGGGTAGGATATTTATTTGCTGAGACATCGAGACGAAACGTAAATACTATTTGTGAGTAAACATTGTTGACGTTTCTAGTATGTGACAATTGTAAATAATTCAGAGTTTTATTCATCGGTCGTTGACCCTGTATGTTTCATTTTGACAATAAATTATGTTTGACAATTCAATTATTTATTTATTTGACAATTATTTATTTATTTATGGACGTAGGTATCCTACACCATCTAGCACACGTCTGTACCAACACACTGAAAAATAAGGTCATTATCAAGAGAAATATCACAAAATTTAATTACTTATGTTTTAAAGTGATAAAATGCACAAAAAACTAGATTTTTCACAACGTATTGAATATTTAAAGTTAATAACATTGAATCTTTAAAATTAATAACACACACGCACACACAACCCCTGATTCACCGCTTGCGAAAAAAAAAGCAAATAAGAGTCCAAATCACAAAAAGTCACTCTTTCATTCAATATATTCCGAGCATTTCTGAAGGCGCAACTATTCACTCGCTCTTTCAAGGTTAGGGGCAACTCATTCCAGCATTTGCTGGCTGAGTATGTTATAAAATGATGCCGATGTTTTGTAAACGTTGTGGTTTTTATCTTTAAAACTTGTCCGTAGTCAACTTTGCCGTAATTTATTATTTAACACTCTTATTGAAAATACAATCTGGCGGGTGTATTGCCAGACGGCAATCTCTTCCAACCAACCAGACCAACGTAAATGAAGCAAGTTGCATGGTCGCAAAAAACATTCAAATGACTACCCATCCCCACAAAATCCATGAACACATACGTGAGCCAACTGCAAAATGTTGAATTAAGTCAGCGACAAAATGCTGACGACATCTTTAGGAGAAATATGAAACTTCTTTCCAGGAAGCCTGTTATTAATATTTTTAAACTATTAGTTTCAACTGCACTTGAGAAAGTGTAGGATGAGTCCTGTGACATTTGAAATGTCATGTCTCAAAGGGTGGGGTAAAATCGTTTTTCTTTACAAATTAAATAGTTTTTTTCATAAATCGAAAAATTGTTTTTCTCTAAACTGACGTTTTAATTCCTAATTTTCATTATACTGACTTTCTAATGTATTTGTATCGGACGTGTGCAGTCGCCCTTGTAATTGATGAAAGAACTTGCGTGTGATACAACAATACATTATTTGTAGGTGTGATAGACACTTATCTGTATTTGTGAATTTGGACAAAACCCTTGTATATGTATGTGAAAAGACATTTTATATTATTGATATGTGTATGGTGAATTGTCAGGTAATTCCATGCTATTTTTATACTGATCATTATATGTTAATATGATAATATGTGATCTGTAAAATGTATGTTTGTTGGAGTCCGATTGCGCTCGCGACCGCACAGGAAAATGTGCTGGCGGCCGAGGCATCGAGACTGAGGCAAAGGTCGGTCGGGCTAAGCAGCGCTCCAGGCCCCGAAAGTGGTTGCAATTTGCGGGTAACGGTCGCTTGCTATGACCGATTGACCATTTATATAGAGGGCCCAAAGTTGGCAAAAATATACTTCTCTACTGGACTACATCTGTGTTTTACTTCTCCTGAACTTCTTCAACTTCTACAGAGGAATCTCTACTCGACAAACCATCTTCGCTTCACTGATCGCTCCGCTACAAACTCGTCGCACCACTGGAGCCGCTCCGAGCAGCGATCTTGAATAGCCACGTACAGGCTCCGCCCCGAGCAGCGACAAGCCCCGCCCTTAGTGCAGTGGCGTAGCGCGGAAAGAATATTTCGCCAATAATTAACTTTGGTGATTGACGCTTTCTACAGTCTTTGTACCTGTCCGGTACAGTATTGTATGATTTGTATATATCTTTAAATAGGCCAAGATCCACTATGAATTAATACTAATTACGAACATTTAATTTTATGTATAAAAAAAATCGATAATCCAACTATCGTATACCTCATCCCTAGCCAATGCAGACTAACGTAGTGACTTTTGACGAACGTCGCCAAATATTATTTGATTTTAACAATCTGCCATATTTTCGCTAATTTGTTACAAGATGTATTAATTTGTCATTATTGTTAGTTTTATGTAATGTATTTACCTTTATAACTTGCTATTTATTAGAATCGATGCTTATATTAAAGTTGATAAAATAATTAAAATTACTGAACGTCGTTAGAAGGTTGTACTGGGGCAAATTTGTGAACTGTCACAGGGACCATGCTACAATTTAACAAGTATAATGGAAATTTCTTGAATGTTTTTTCCTTATTACAGCTTGGTTCGGCCCCCTTATAACAATTATGCTTTCACAAAGGCTCTTGCTGAAGATGCGGTTAGACAACTTGGAGTTGGAATTCCTGTAGGTGTATTTCGCCCTTCTGTAGGTAAGCCTTTTATTTCTATTTCTTTTACGTCCTGACTTAGTTGCTGGGGAACGTTACCAGCATTGAAACAACATGACCTAAGACAGCTGTCGGTAGCCCGTGGCACGCGTGCTACTAGGTGGCACGTGGAAGATTTTTTCGTGGCATATAAAGAATGACAAGTAATGAAATTGTTCAGTACATTAATTAATACAGTTGTCGACTTGCCAATATCGTTGATCATCTTCCACCGTGGCAAGGCAGATATTTAAATTCTTTCCTTGCATCAGGGCGCGCCTCGGCTCCCCGTGGGTACAACCAAACTCTTGGAGTACCCAATTTCTCTCTGGCCACGGGAGTTTCAATGGCAAACCTTTTACCTTCAATGTTGCCCCTTCGCCCTGTTGCAATTTTTGCGGCCACCTGAATCAATCCGCAGAGCACATTCTGTGGTACTGCGATGATAATCTATATTGAAACTTCGACAACGGTTAGTCAAATGCTACGTTTGGCCAGAGTTATTGCATGGAGTAGAATCAAGGACCCTCGAAGTTAGTATTATGAACCGACTGGAAGCATTCGAAATGTGGATGCACCGGAGAATGCTACGGATACCCTGGACGGATATGGTCAGCAACACGAGGGTTCTTCAAAGAGCCAAAGTTGATAGAGAGTTGCTGACTAATATTAAAATCCGAAAGGTGTCCTACTTGGGTCATGTACTTAGAGGAGCAATGTACAAATTACTGCACTTGATCATCCAAGGCAAAATAGAGGGTCGAAGAGGTGTTGGCAGGAGGCAAATTTCCTGGCTCCGCAATATACGTGAATGGACTGGTGTGAGGAGCGTTGGGGATCTTTTTCGGGTTGCCGGGGACAAAGATGCTTACTCTCAGGTGATAGTCAACGTTGGGGGGACCTGACATGATACTGGGAAGAAAAGAAGCTGACCTCAGACACCCGTTATATGGTCACCAGCCATCACTATTAGGTTGTTCCTCAAGTAATGGTCGATAGGTCCTAATTTCGGTCTTTTTCTTTCAATGTCGAATACAATATTTTTGTAGTCTTAGTTTACACTTATAATAATAATAAATATTGTATGTTTTCCAGTGTTATCAAGTTACCAAGAGCCGTTACCAAGGTGGGTTGACAACTATAATGGCATAACTGGGTATTACGCTTATCAGGGCATTGGAGTTCAAAGGTTGGTATAACTAATATTCATGAGATCTTATTCATACCAGCACGTCGTCTCTCTGTCGGGGTAAGCGGAGAAGTGAAAGCGTCACACTTTCCTTTCGTGAAATACGAGTACATCTTTCGCCTTTGCAACATCAATAAACTTTATCACACAATTTATTATTATTATTATCTTGGTTTTTACATGTATCTTATTTTTACATTTTTTACATTTATCTTATTTTTACATTTATCTTATTACATTTATTTTTACATTTAATTATCTTAGTTTTTACATTTCCTTCTTTCAAATTATTATTATTCACTTGATCCAACCATACCTACTATTATTTGTCTTCCTCTTCGACGCTTTTCATATCAAAATTGTGTATTTGTTTTAAAATAAATAAATAAACAGGTTTATTGACACAACATAGTATGTAAATATTTATTGACACAACATAGTATGTACATATTTATTGACACAACATAGTATGTACATATTTATTGACACAACATAGTATGTACATATTTATTGACACAACATAGTATGTACATATTTATTGACACAACATAGTATGTACATATTTATTGACACAACATAGTATGTACATATTTACTGACACAACATAGTATGTACATATTTATTGACACAACACAGTATGTACATATTTATTGACACAATATAGTATGTACATATTTATTGACACAACATAGTATGTACATATTTATTGACACAACATAGTATATACATATTTATTGACACAACATAGTATGTACATATTTACTGACACAACATAGTATGTACATATTTATTGACACAACATAGAATGTACATATTTATTGACACAACATAGTATGTACATATTTAAATACATCCCAAAATCACATATACTCGTATATCTCAAGATAAATAGCAGAAAATACATTTAAGAGACAAGCTATCAAAAGGTCTGGGTTCATCTCATAACATCCCTCCTATTTTGTTAGTCTTCCTTTATATGAGTGAGTTTGGTGTCTATCCATGGCTTTATCCTACGCAGTTTCTATTGGGAATGCTCGGGTATAACTCCTTGAGCGTAAGAAGAGATCTGCGTCTCCTGGTATACGTTGTCAGACTCGTTTGAGGAGTTGTGAGCTGTTCAGCATTACTACAAAGATTAGCGTTAAATGTTCCTAAAAATTACACTAGACTGCGCCGGACTAAGCCTGTTTTGAGAAAATAAATGAATCATTTGTTCTACATGCCCATCTCAGATGATGATAAAGTTAATAGGAATATCAAACGTTGTGTCGTGATAGGAAACAAAGTCAATATACCACTAAAATTTATATATTCGAACCGGACAGTATCAAAATCTGGCAAGATGATAAGTCCATAATTTTAGTGCAAACTTTGATGTATGGGAGTGAAACGTGGACGTGGAAAAAGACTGATAAGAGCCGAATTAATGCTGTAGAAATGTGTGCATTGAGAAGAATACATGGAGTGACAGTGTATGATAGAATACGGAATAAAGTGATGAGTGATGAATGTGTACATAAGTCTGATTTTTTGATGAAGTGGAGTACGTTGAGATGGTTTAAGCATGTGGATTGACTAATGAAGAAAGATTACGAGAGAAATGCGTGGTAGAGGAAGTCTAAGAAAAGCGTGGTCAGATCAAGTGAATGATATTTTAAAAGAAGGAAACGTAGACAGACAAAGAATTAGAAGATTTTGAGGATGTGTGTTCAGATAGGGAATTCTGGCGTCCTGTCATATCTGCCTACTCCGATAGGGAAATTACGTGATGGTATGTTTGAATCCTATTGCATATTTCATTGTATTAAATATTAATTTGTTTTAAACTTTTAGATCAGCTCAAACTGTTAGTGATAATATACCAATTAACATAGTTCCCGTGGATATGTGCGTGAATGCATTAATCGCCTCAGCATGGGACGTAGCTGAAAGTTTTGAGAACAAGTAAGTGCAATATTACTAATAATGCGAAACAATTTGTAGATAAAACACTTTTAATTATTTATTGTGTCCCAATAGCAATTGGAATTTTAAATTGCGTGTCATTTCGAAACTGTCAAACATGCAATAGCAAAATTGTATTGGGTGTTAACATAAGTTATGTCCGTTTTTTTCCAAATTTAAAAATGAGTACCAAAAGTAAAACAAAATGGTAAAGGTTATGCGTCATTCGAAAGGAAATTTTCTGCTCTACAATATATTGTGTTTGCTTTTACGTTACATATATTATTTTATTTGATTACAAGCCTTCAAAATGGAATGTCAAGTAGACGAAAGTTAGCATTTTCGACACCTCCTTCTGTTCGCGTTCAATCGAGGGAATAAAGCTGCCAAAGCTGCTCGCGATATTTGCAAAGTGCACGGTTAATATGCTATGAATGAAAGAACAGCTCTTCGATAGTTTTGGCGTTTTAAAGACGGTAATTTCAACCTGAAAGACATGGAGCGTTCCGGACGACCAGTGGACGTCGATGAGGACCGCTTAAACCATATTATTCATGAATATTACCTTCAAATCATCGTAGAATTGGCTGAGCAGATGAATTGTAGTCACATGACTGTATACCGCCATCTTAAATCAATGGAAACAGTCCAGAAGTTCGGCGCTTGGGTTCAATCAAATTCAAAATCACCGTTCGACAATTTCTGCTGGTTTGCTCGCGCGTCATCAAGCTACGCATGGCCACAAGCAAAGGTTCCTTTACCGCATCATTACTGGTGATGAAAAATGGTGCCTTTATGTGAATATGAAGAAACGGAAAGAATGGGTGAGTTATGGTCAACAAGCAACGCCCAGAGCGAAACATGGTTTGCATCCGCGCAAGACGATGATTTGCGTCTGGTGATACTTGAACGCAATCAGACAGTCAACGCGGAGTTATACATTCTGCAAATGCAGCGACTCAACACTGCAATTCAACAAAAAAGGCCGGATCGGCAATATGGCGTTATTCTGCAACACGATAACGTCCGCCCTCATATCGCCAACATTACGAAAAATGCCATTCAAACGCTTGGTTGGGAAGTCCTGCCGCACCCTCCATATTTTGCAGACCTCGCGCCATTGGTTTCCACCTTTTCCGATCGCTTTCGAACAATTTGCGCGGCGTTTCCTTCAATAATAACGTCGAATTGCGGACATGGTCGGACGAATTTCTCGAACACATACGAGTATGTTCTCAAGGTCTCACAGATACTTGCTTCTTTGCTGAAGACATCTCCTGCCTCCCTCTACCCACAAGCCCCCTTTTAATGTTTTTTAAATATTCTGCTCCTTTTTAATGTAAAGTGTCTTTCAAATTGAGCGGTTTTTAATTAAATTTTTTAAATTCTTGAATAAAACACACAATAGCTTTGATTTCAAAAAACTTTTTATTGACCATTGAAGTATAATGTATGACATTTAAACACAAAAAAACAATATCAGCCAAATGTCCACCTCTTGCAGCTCCGCAGATGTCCACATAATTGCGGTTCTAACTCACCAGTAACGCGAATAATTTCGTCCTTCAGCTCAGGAATTGATCGGGGGTCATTCTTATAGACCTGGCTTTTCACGTAACCCCAGAGAAAATAGTTCAACGGTGTCAGATCACATGATCTTGGTGGCAAATTAACATCACCGTTTCCGGAGATTACAATAAATAGAATGATTCTCAATTTGAACGCGCTGTTGTATTGTATACGACTCCATTTTTATAAATGTCATACATTACACTTCTCAAATGTCACAAGACCTAAGCAAGTTCGCGATGCCATCTGTATTTTATCAAATAATTTTAAAAAACTTCTCAATTTGCAAGATACTTTATGAAACATGCACAAACACGTTTTTAAAAATTTGTTATTGTTATAAGGTACAGTGGACCGTTTATTAATAAATGAATAAATGGATCACTAAAGAAATTGATTTTGTTCTAATACGAGTACATTATAAAGAATCTGTCGAGGTGATCTTATTTCGAGAAATGAAGGATGTGAAGAGGAGGTCCGACGACGAATTGGAACGGCAAAATCAGCTGTGATAAGTCTGGCAAAGAATCCGTCTGGTTAAATCTCTAGTATATGGAGGGTCCATAAACTTTTTAGCCTAAGGGCCACGCTGACTCCTCCACTAAGTCCCAAGAGCCAAGACCTAGCTAGATTATCATACCAACATACTGTAGTTTTGAATTACGCGCAAATTTTCGTATTGGGACTAGCCGGCGAGTGAGATATGTATGGCGCAGGAAGTGGGGATGGACTCCGCTCCGTTCGCAATTTCGATTGGTTTGTAATTGTAAGTTTTTAAGAAAAATCTCATATCATTAATAACAGTTTTTGTGTTTCTTAATTAGTCGTTAAATAAAAATCGTCTAATTATTATTTTGTATGATTTACTTACATTGTAAATTTTACAATGTAATCAAAATAAACTATGACGGGCCGGATTGGTTGTGCTCGCGGGCCGGTGTTGGCCCGCGGGCCCAGTTTAGAGACCCCTTATCTATAGCACTGTTTAGAGTGGAAGAAGGAAAAAAATATTATAGATGTCTTCCAGGTGTGATGCTTCGTATCTCATGGACAATAAGGCGCACAAATGTCTCTATTACCCAAGAATTGGAAATTACCGAAAGACATTCGACAACATACAGAAAAATAATTCTAACGTACTTTGAACATGTTGCTGGAATAAAAATTTGAAAGACTAGAGAAGCTGGTGTTCACGGGAGTAGTTGAAGGAAAACTAGCAAGATGAAGAAGGTGTCTTATGAGATGGATGAATCAAATAAAGGAGTTAACAGGATCCCATTGAAGTGCTGCATTCAGCATGGTCCAGAACCAGTCTAGGGAGAGATGGAGACAGGTGGTGCGCCGAGTTCGAGACATAGCAGAGAACCGTGACGCTCAGTTTTGAGGACGTGATGAAGAAGAATAAATACAAATCCTTTCTTTATTTCCAGATATGAAAGAAACCACAAGTTCAGCTCAGACGATATAACAATGTACAACTATGTGACAGGAGAAAACGAGATTGAATTAAAAAAATCACTCAATATGGCACGGAAGGATGCCCTCAAGTATCCATCACTCAACACACTAAGGTAGGAATCACAATAGTTCTTTAATGTTATTTTGATATACATATTTTCTGGAGAGTAGTTACTTTGATTTATTGATAACCTTGGTTCGATAATCTTGGTCACTGATTTGATAGCTTTGGTTTGATGTAGGTACCCTGCACTCAAAACACAGAAAAGTGAAGCCATCCACAAGATTCTTACTATACTGTTACAAGACATTCCTGCCTATTTGACAGATTTAGTACCAATGCTCTGTGGTCAAGAGACGAAGTAAGTATAATATTTAGGTTATTTTTTCCAATTTTATATGGTGTTTAGTTTTTATGGCATCCTTTAATTTGTGTATTAATGGCGGTTTTTTTTTCTTCAGTGTCTTACTAAGGGTCAAGTCGAGACTATAGGGTAGGTAATTCAATTCTTGGACACCACAGTGCTGAATGGCAGCCTTTTCAGTAACTGAAATGTGCACTGATGTATTGTCGTGGAAAAATCTCACGCCTCGTGACACCTTTTTTGGTGTTTTGTTTTTATGGTGCCCTTTAATTTGTGTATAAATGACGGAAAGAAAAATTCTTCAAAGTGTTATGAAGGATCAAGTCTAGACTATGTTATAGAGTGGGTAATTTAATTCTAGAACACCACAGTACCCGGTGGTAAGTAATACACATCGGGCTTAAGAAAGAGACTGTCGGCCATAATCAGCTAACTTCGGCTTTGTAGAACGTCGTCTCTGTCCCTAGAACGCTTTTCAACGATTGACAAATCGCGACGGAACATGTGTATGAATGACAGAGACGAGCATGTTTATGAATGACATAGTTCTACAAAGCCGAAGTATCCGACTATGGCCGACAGTCTCTTTCCTAAGCCCGATATGTATTATTTACCGCCGGGTACTGTACTTTGTCTTATCTGCCTACCCCGACAGGGAAATTGCATGATTGTAATATGTGATTCGAGATAGAGAAGCCTCACGCTCCGTCTTTTCTGCCAGCCTTGTCAGGGAGATAGCGTGATGGTATGTATATATTAAAAGGGCAATTGTTAGTCTTGTCTTTCTGAACGGCACGAGGAAATTAAATGGTGACAGAATACCTGAGTGTGTTTGCATGCAAAAGGCCTGAGAATATTCTTTGTGCTGAAAAGGGATAATCTTTTGTACTTTTTTTAGGAGAATCAAAATGTGCAAGAAATTTCGTGCATACGACGATGCTGTGAGAATGTTCACGACAGTAAACTGGAGGTTCTCAAACAAGAACGTCGATAGACTGATCGCCACTATGACTCCAGAAGACAGGAAGCTCTTCTTCTGTGACATGAAAGATGTCAATTGGGAGGAATATTTTGAGTAAGTTTCGACTTGATTCATTTCGAACCGAACCCATGGACCAAGACGACCTCCGTGACCTAGTTGGCAAGACGTCTACTAGCCCGGAGGTTGCGGGTTCGATTCCTGTCAGAACCCAGATTTAAAAAAAGGATTCCAGTCTGGTTTTCACTTAAGACCTCTGTTGGTTGGAAGATATTGCCACATGGCTATAGGCCCACCAGGTTGTACTGTATACAACAAAGGTTTAATACAATACAATACAACCCAAAGTATTTTTATAATTTTTTTTATTTATTTTACACATGACAAGAAATATACATAATTTGCGAAAAAACAACAGGTAATTTAATTTGGACACACAATTTTAACTTATCTGGGTTTGTTGCCTTTCATTTGTCGTAGGCCCAGTAAACTAGGTTTTTGCCTGTATCTCACTGAGTACAGCTTTTAATACAATACTTTATTTTTATATATACAAATAAACAGTACAATGTACCTTATAATAAAAATAATAAAAAATAAAAGAGGCAGTAGTGAGTGCTCAACACATTAAGGACAGAATATATCAAAATAATTTAACTTGCTTGGCCATTGCTTGGTGTTGCCAACCTTAATTTATTTAAATGAACAAACGGTACAATGTACTTTATAACAAAAATAAAAACGCCATTAGTGAGTGCTCAACACATTAAGATTGACAGAATATATTTAAAAATAAAAACGAAAAAGTTCTTCAAAAGTCCTCGAAAGACACGCGAGATCTCACTTCAAGGCTCGGATATTCGAAAGTGCCTTTTCAGGGGCTCCTTATAGGTCAACTAACTATATTTTAAGGGGCTCCTTATAGGTCAGCTAACTAACTTTTCAGGGGCTCCTTATAGGTCAGCTAACTAACTTTTCAGGGGCTCCTTATAGGTCTGCTAACTAGCTTTTCAGGGGCTCCTTATAGGTCAGCTAACTAACTTTTCAGGGGCTCCTTATAGGTCAGCTAACTAACTTTTCAGGGGCTCCTTATAGGTCTGCTAACTAACTTTTCAGGGGCTCCTTATAGGTCAGCTAACTAACTTTTCAGGGGCTCCTTATAGGTCAGCTAACTAGCTTTTCAGGGGCTCCTTATAGGTCAGCTAACTAACTTTTCATGGGCTCCTTATAGGTCTGCTAACTAACTTTTCAGGGGCTCCTTATAGGTCAGCTAACTAACTTTTCAGGGGCTCCTTATAGGTCAGCTAACTAACTTTTCAGGGGCTCCTTATAGGTCAGCTAACTAACTTTTCAGGGGCTCCTTATAGGTCAGCTAACTAACTTTTCAGGGGTTCCTTATAGGTCAGCTAACTAACTTTTCAGGGGCTCCTTATAGGTCAGCTAACTAACTTTTCAGGGGCTCCTTATAGGTCAGCTAACTAACTTTTCAGGGGCTCCTTATAGGTCAGCTAACTAACTTTTCAGGGGCTCCTTATAGGTCTGCTAACTAACTTTTCAGGGGCTCCTTATAGGTCAGCTAACTAACTTTTCAGGGGCTCCTTATAGGTCAGCTAACTAGCTTTTCAGGGGCTCCTTATAGGTCAGCTAACTAACTTTTCATGGGCTCCTTATAGGTCTGCTAACTAACTTTTCAGGGGCTCCTTATAGGTCAGCTAACTAACTTTTCAGGGGCTCCTTATAGGTCAGCTAACTAGCTTTTCAGGGGCTCCTTATAGGTCAGCTAACTAACTTTTCATGGGCTCCTTATAGGTCTGCTAACTAACTTTTCAGGGGCTCTTTATAGGTCAGCTAACTAACTTTTCAGGGGCTCCTTATATAACTTATCCGATGAAGGAGTAAGGTGTCCTACCATCGGACCGAAACTCCGAACAAGCTATCCATCACTTGGGCTCCTTATAGGTCAGCTAACTTGAAATACATCAGAGTCTGCAGCGTACTCATTTCCGATTCTATGTAGTCTAGGTATGGGAGAATTCGCATTATCATTTATTCTATTCTTCATATATAAATGTGTCTTGCAGCCTGGTCATTCTTCTCGGAACTTGAATACTAATTAATTCCAAGAGTTTCGAACATTTGTTCATTCATTCACAAGTTTGAAAAGTACAATCAAGTTGGCTATTATTCGCCGATCAGAGTTATACTTATCAAGTTATATTCTTCTTCTTCAGTTTCAATCCTGAAGATTGGTAAGTAGCAAAGCCCTGCATCTCTTCCTCCACTCCGCTCGGTCCTCAGCGATCTTCTTGAGCTCTGTATAGGAGGTGCAGCCCATATCGTGGCATATTTGCTCCAGATACTCTCAGCGAGGGGGCCCTCTGCCAATCGATCCCTCCAGTATACTGTACAGGAGATTTTCATATCGCAGCATATGACCCATCCATTCTGCACGCCTTTCCGATATGGTGTTTGACAGGTTCCTGGTTTCTTCGATCCTGCTGAGAACCTCGTCATTTGTAATGTGGTCTCTCCAGGAAATCCTTAGGATTCGTCTATAGGTCCACATCTCGAAGGCCTCCAATCTTTTTCGATCCCTTTCACCCATGCACCATGTCTCGCAACCATACATCAAAATACTCCACACATGTGTTTTGACCAATTGCTTGCGGAGCTTTAGGTCCATGTTGTTGGATTCGAAAATCTTTGATTTCTTATTAAAGGCGAGTTTTGCTTGGTGGATGCGACTGTCAACCTTTCTTTTTGTACGGCCATCCCGTGTGATCTTGCCTCCAAGATAGAGAAACTCTTTTCCGTTCTTAAGTGCAGCTTCTGAGATTAATATGTTCATTTGGTGTTCGTCTCTGCTTACGGTTATCACTTTTAGTTATAAGTTATATTACAGACATGAAAATAATGTTTTTTTCCAGTCACTGGAGCATTCCAATGATGCAGCGAGTCTAGCATTGGTTCGTAACAGGTTCCAGAGTCTCACTGCACGGACGTAAATAAACGTCTTAAAATAAGAAGAGCGGGGAAGACATCCAGCACTGGAGACTTCAGGAACTGAAATTATCATACAAAATGTTTCATGGTTATTTTTATATTTCAGCACATTCTTTCTTGGTCTAAGAAGATATTTGTTAAACGAAGAAGACGCGACTCTTCCAAAGGCAAAGAGAAAACTTTTAAGGTAAAAATTATAATATCTTTAACTTATCAAAGGTTTCGGCTTTAAATTTGTGGAACCCTATTTTTGTCACTTTGTTATTCCAACATCTATGTTAACTCCCACTACACGTGATCCTTAAGGCCGAGGCCACACCAAAGTGCTTCGTTAGGTGCTACGCTAGGTTTTACGTGACTCATATACTAGGTGACTTCATGCCTGGCCACACCAAAGTGCTTCGCACAAATTCATTTGACATTTGGGAGCTGTTGAGTCAACAAACGATGCCACTCTCAAACTAACGAATTTCATTACAACTTACCTTATCTTTATTTACTTTCTGTGCAACTTCATTCCAAAGTGATTTAATTACAGGTACATTTTTGTATAATTTGCTCGATGGGTTCCACAAAGGCTCCCTTTTATACACAGCTGTTATTAAAACTTCCGGCATCTTGTAAAATCACTTGGTGACACAATAAAATTAACCAACACGCCGTTCGCTTGGAGATTCACTCGATGACTAATCGTCATGTAGCGTGGCGCGAAGCGTGCAGTGTGGCCATTGCGATAGTATGCGGTGCGTTGGTTCGCTAGGATGTCACTAACTCGCAGCGTAGCTCTAAGCACCAAACGAGGCTCCTACCTGTATGGCCGAGGCCTTAAGGACTCACAAACCACTTTCTGGTTGATTGGAGGAAAATGTTCATGGCGGTGAAACCACTGTTTACTAAAAAAATGTAATACATTATTCACGTCCGGAACTTGAAAACTGCCGGACGTGATTTCTTTATCGTTAGTGGGTTCGAATCAGCGGCGGCCGAACCCGAAGTGCGCTGATTACCAACGCAACTCGAGACGCTGAGCGAATATGAAATATGGCTGACTCACGGTTTACTGTACATCTCTGTCTGCCCTATATAAATTAGCGTTTCCGTCTGGTGCGTATTGGAGATCGCTCCGGTAGTATTGGCAAACTTGGCCGGTCAATACATATTTAATCTATACAAATATTTAACATTTTTGGAAGTCATGTTTGCGAATATATAATATGATTATTGCGAATTATTTCTCCGGTTCAGCGCATCTCTAGACCGGCCGCTGCTGGTTCGAATCCCGATTTAGATTGTCCATGAAGAGAGTTTCCTCTCTAAACGGCGCTATATAAAATCGTTATTTGAATGATTGAATGATTACGTTTTTTTTCCAGATTGAAGGCAACTCAGTTGGCGATACAGTTGGCCATCTTCACGTTGCTTGCTGCAGGAGGTTATCAAGTCTACATGGCCACTTCTCACACAGACCCAGAAATACTCGTAGTGTCTGCAGCCAGCATAGAAGAAACATCAAACATTTAAATACGATACTTGTTAACGCTTGCCTTACTGTGTAAATCCATGTTTATTCTTTACAATATTTATTTTTGTTGATATTTATAAATGTTTTTATTTCGTAATGACACAATTCAAATCATAGAGATTTTGATGAGGAATACATAAAGTATGATGAGGAAGACCCTGCAATCAGTATATTTTGAGAAATAAAATAAAATATAAGGCCTGGTCACTCGCTATCCATTACAGGACGGCAAGTACGAGTATTAATAGATAGAAGGCTGAGAAAACTTCAACAAAAATTTGTTATTCATATTATATACATACGAGTATCATCACGCTGTATCCGTATCGGGGTTAACAGAGAGGATATATCGCCAGAGATTCGTATCACCACACACCTTTTTAGCCTTCTCTACAGCTCTATACACGTTGAAACTCAAATTTAAAGATAAGGATTCTAATCTGCTTTTCACTTTGTTATTAAGTAAACTTGATTTGAAGACTAGACTAGATATGCTCACGGTTAAAAAAATGTAGAAACTTTGAATGATTATAAATTCAGTATTTATTGAAGTATGTCCAAGATTTTATTAAGGTATGTCAAGATTTTATTAAGGTATGTCAAGATTTTATTTAGGTTTGTCCAAGATTTTATTAAGCTATGTCCAAGATTTTATTAAGGTATGTCAAGATTTTATTAAGGTATGTCAAAGATTGTATTAAGTAATGCCCAATATTTTACTAAGGTATGCCCTAGATTTTATTAAACTATACCCAAGAATTTATTAAGGTATGTCCAAGATTTTATTAAGGTATATCCTAGATTTTATTAAGGTATGTTCAAAATTTTACTAAGGTATGTCCAAGATTTTATTAAGGTATGTCCAAGATTTTTTTAAGGTATGTCCAAGATTTTATTAAGGTATATCCTAAATTTTATTAAGGTATGTCAAAATTTTATAAAGGTATGTCCAAGATTTCATAAAGGTATGCCCAAGATTGTATTAAAGTTAGTCCAAGATTTTATTAAGGTATGCCCAAGATTTTATTAGGTATGTCAAGATTTTATTAAGGTATGTCCAAGATTTTATTAAGTTATGTCCAAGATTTTATTAAGGTATGTCAAGATTTTATTAAAGTAAGTCCAAGATTTTATTAAGGTATGTCCAAGATTTTATTAAGGTATGTCCAAGATTTTATTAAGTAATGCCCAATATTTTACTAACGTATGCCCTAGATTTTATTAAAATATATCCAAGAATTTATTAAGGTATGTCCAAGATTTTATTAAGGTATATCCTAGATTTTATTAAGGTATGTTCAAGATTTTATTAAGGTATGTCCATGATTTTATTAAGGTATGTCCATGATTTTATTAAGGTATGTCAAGATTGTATTAAAGTATGTCCAAGATTTTATAAATGAATGCCCAAGATTGTATAAAGGTATGTCCAAGATTTTATAAAGGTATGCCCAAGATTGTATTAAGGTATAATTTTAGGTATAAAATATTTTAACAAACTACCTCATTTTTGCTAATTTGTAACAAGATGTATTAATTTGTCATTAGTGTTAGTTTTATGTAATGTATTTACCTAAATAACTTGCTATTTATTAGAATCGAGGCTTATATTAAAGTTGATAAATTTGTTAACTGTCACAGGGACCATGCTACAATTTCTCAAATACAGTATCAAACTTAATGTATGAACGCAAAACCTGTGCATTGAAATGTGATAAGAGCATAATAAATTATGTAGACATGTGTATTTTGCGTAGAATATCTGGTGTTACAATGTTTGATAGAATAAGAAATTATCATATAAATGTCATGAAACGAGAATTAGGAAATGAATCTTCAGACTGTTTGGCTACATTGAGAGGATGAGTTTAGAAGACGGAAGAAACAAATGTATTGTATGAAATTAAAGGAGAGTGAGGAAGGGTAGTGAAGAAGGAGAGTTAGGAAGGAGAGTGAGGAAGGAGAGTGAGGAAGAGGAGTGAGGAAGGAGAGTTAGGAAGGAGAGTGAGGAAGGAGAGTGAGGAAGGAGAGTGAGGAAGAGGAGTGAGGAAGGAGACTTAGGAAGGAGAGTCACAAATTATAAATTTTTGACAAATTTGTAATTTGTGACAAATTTTGATGTTTTTTGACAAAAATACGTTATTCGTAAGAAAGTTTTGTAGTTTTGGACAAAAAAAAATCTATTTTCAACCAATATATGTATCGAACATATGCGTCACCTAAAATATGATTTATATTTCCTTGTTTAATATTTAAATATGTTTTGTTGATATGTAAAATGTACCGATTGTAATGAAATGTTCCTTATGCGTGGCCTCCGCGAGAGTTAGTATCAAAAGTCGGCCGGCCCATGCATGCGAAAACGTGCGAGATACGTAATATCTCGCAAGCCATGACGGCATACACGGGCGAAAATAGGCGCTTATGATGAGCGATTGGTCGCACATAAGGAGCGCAAAACGACAAAAAAATACATTCTCAGTTTCACTTTAGTCTACTGTGTTTTATTTGCGACAAACTTTTCCTGCTAAAGAGGAATCTCTTCACCCTGCTACTGTTCACCGGAAAAGCATAAAGTGAGGCGAAATCTCCGAGTATCGAGCGGCAGGCATCCACCTATTCTACAACCTTTGTACCGGTGCTGTACAATACAGTTATTTTGAACAAAAGTGTAATTAAATTAAATTAAAGCGTTTATATGGAGATACATTGTTGATTAAATAGATATATTTTTTTAATAAATGTTAGCTTTAGCCTGGAGTAAAATAACTAAAGAGCAATATGTTTATAGGTTAATAGGTAAACTTTATGCAAGATTTTTAGTTAAGAAAGGGAGAAAAATCACTGAAATTACGGTATGGTATTCTGTTTTTTTTTAGTATAAAAGACGCATCGATCACATTTATGGGTCACGAAAAAAGGTATTTTTTGCATTTGTAAAGTAAGAGACAGAAATAATGTTTAGGAGAGATGATGAGGATGGTTTGTTGATAAATAAAACTTGTTTAGATCGCAATGCGGAAAGAGAAATTTAATTGATAGACGTAGGTATTTATATTATTCTTGAATGTGTGCGGGAATGCGCCCACGATATACCGCCGTCTCGTTTCTGCATTCACAATACGATTCTCGAGGTATCATTCTGTTTCGGGAACTGGCGCGATAGATGTGCTGCCTTCTCGCTCTAACATGGAATGCGCTCCACGCCTGATAGTGAGTTGAATGACCGGCGTGTGGACCTTGCACTAGTTTGTTTCAAATTGTTAAGGTATGCAAAGGTCGTTCCGCCGGTCATTGACCGCGCATACGAACGCCACAGAAGCATACAATTGTGTAAGAAGAGAAAACATTTAGGAGGTATTGAAAGATTATTGTGTGAAAGAGAAGTTTTTGCATAAATATTAAGTATTTTACTGTAATTCTGTATTTATGTACACTGTATTTAGATTTTAATTAATTTTGTATTTGAATTCTGTAATATTTTATTAAATTAAATTTCGTTAATTTCTTAAGTAACATTTTATATGTGTTGTTATTTTTATAGTATATAAAAAATATATATTTTATTGTGTTTAAAGTAGCAAAGAATATTTGTCAAAAAAACTGTCAGGTAATGTTAATGGTAATAAAGGTAAATGAGGTAAACCTGAATCAAATATATATTTTTTAAATCGCATTAATTTTTAGAGCGTATAATTGTTGACATTCTTGTGTTTTTTTGACCAAAAAAATATCACAAACGTTTATTTTTCTTCATAAATATAAAGCTTTTTCGCTAAAATCATAACAAAGTTGTCATTCTGATTTGTTTAATTTTATTAAAAACGTCAAATTTATAATCATTTGATAATGTTTATAAAAAAACATTCGTTGTTATAGTTCGGAAATTCTAGGATGAGTCCTGTGACAGCTCACAATTTTGTCCCAATACAACTTTATGTAATGTATTTACCTAAATAACTTGCTATTTATTAGAATTGAGGCTTATATTAAAGTTGATAAAATAATTAAAATTATTGATCGTCGTTACAAGGTTATATTGGGGCAAATTTGTGAGCTGTCACAGGATTCATCCTACATTTTCTGAACTATAATAACAAATAGTAATTAAACAAAAGTGCTATTTAATAACTTTTAAACTTTAATTTAAACATAAATATAATATTTAATAGTTAATGATCTAAATCAAGGGTCTTCAAACTGTTTAGCCTAAGGGCCACACTGACTCCTCCACTAAGTCCCAAGGGCCAAGACCTAGCTAGCTCATCATACCAACATACTGTAGTTTTGAATTACGCGCAAATTTTCGTATTGGGACTAGCCGGCGAGTGAGATATGTATGGCGCAGGGTGCGGGGGTGGACTCCGCTCCGTTCGCAATTTCGGTTGGTACTTACGGACAAGTATCGAGGACATTTCATTGCGGCGGAGAAGGCCGATGCGCGAAAAGCGAAATATAGTGCGACTAGTGTGTTTTGTGACTATAGTAGTTAAATAAAAACATCTGATTATTATTTTGTATGATTTATTTACATTGTAAATTTTACAATGTAATCAAAATAAACTATGACGGGCCTGATTGGTGGTGCTCGCGGGACGGTGTTGGTCCGCGGGACGTAGTTAGGAGACCCCTGATCTAAATCGACTGTAAATGAATAAATTATGAAATTTGTTACAGTAATAAATATATTATTTATCAACTGTTATATAAATATGATTCTTGACTTGTTTATCAACTGTTATATAAATATGATACAAGATGGGTGACAATATGCTAAACATCATATGCTATACTGACGATGCTACCATCATAGCCGAATCAGAGGAAAACCTGCAACAATTGCTACATCGATTCCACACTGCTTCCAAAAAATACAACATGTCTATCTCCATCAGCAAGACTAAATGCACGACTCTAGCCAGAGAGCAAGTTGGATGCAGTGTGGCGATCAAAGACACACCAATTGAACAAGTTACAAAATTTAAATACTTGGGTGCTAGCATAATGTGCAATGATGACCTCTATGGCGAAGTATTTGAACAATCACAAAAGGCCACAGCTATTTCCGGATGTTTAAAGAACATTATCTGGAAAAACAAGTACATGAACACCCAAAGCAAGGTGAGGATATACAAGACCTGTGTCCGCCCCATAATGACATACGGCATAGAGTCCAGAGCCGACACTGTTAGAACCAAAAATCTCCTTCGGACCAGCAAAATGAAGGTACTCAGGAGTATCGCTGGCAAAACCCTTCGTGAGTACGAAACACAGAAATCCGAAGGACGTGCGAAGTTGAACATATTGTCAGATGGGGACGACAGAGAATAAAGTTCTGGAACGAACATGTATCCAGAATGGCGGAACCATGAGCCGTATCCAGAATGGCCAGGGACAGTATCCCCCAAGCGAGCAGACCTCCAGGACGACCTCCCAAAAGATGGAAAGACAGCTGGCAGTCGACGTTACAAGAGGGAAACGATAATGCAGGATCATAACAGGCCATCAGGCCTAAAAGAAGAGGAAGGAGAAGAATAAGTTTTGTCGCGTATATCATAAACAGCCAAGTGTTTTTACTAAAAATGGAGAATATTTATCGAAGCAAAACGATGAAATAGTAATCTCTTAGAAAAACTGAATTAGACTAGAGATTTTCACGGCAATGAAACTAGAAGCAAAGAAACTCTTTTAATCATCCCGAGTCACAGTCTAATATTATTTTAAGGATCCTTTACATACTCAGCTAGCAAGTGTTGGAACCAGTTAACCATGACCTTGAAAGAGCTGGTGAATAGTTTTGCACCTTCAGAAATGCTCTGAAATGTTACCGTATAAATAGTTAGTGATTTATTTGTTGTGATCTGGACTCTTATTTCCTTTCTCTCTTTTCACTAACGGTGAATCAGGGATTGTGTGTGCGTGTGTGTGTCTCTTCTCATCTTGTTCTCTTCTCAATAATTTTTATATTCCTGCTTATTTATTTTCACTTTTCGTATTGTGGTTTGTATGTGTGAACATCATTTTCTATTTCAATTTGATAATCCTATCCGCTTTTCTCTTTTATCGCTGACAGTTAATCTGAGATGGTATTTATGGATTTAACCTTTTTTTCTGCCATTCATTCTTTTTCTTTTTTCTTTTCTTAATCTATATTAACACTTGCTTTACTGTGCTAAACAATTCCGCCAGCCACTGTGCTGGACGCTCAGCATCCAGTGAAAAATGTATGTTTTAAATTAAAATTATGCAAAATCTGCTAGGTTATTTTTTGTAATTAGCTATAAAATTATTTTATTATGTAAGTCCTGGTCACTCACTATCCATCATAGGGTGGCAAGTGTTAACAATGCTGTGGGTTGAAAAACATCTGGTGTCCTCGCGGCTGGGTACGCCCTATATACGGGTGCATTTCGACCGGGGGATGTTGCGAGATGACCTTTTGATAACTTCTCTCTTAAATATATCTTGAGATATATGTGCGATTTCGGAATGTTTTTATATATACACATACTGTGTTACTATCAATAAATCTACAGGCAGCCCTCGACTTTCGCACATTCTATTTTCGCACCATTCGTTATTTCGCACATTTTTTTAAATTCTATTATTTAAAGATTTTGGTCGATAATGCAAAAATTGTTCGCTTCCATGCAGTCGCTCCCACTTTTTTGGAAGAAATATAATATATGGAACGCAATAAACAATATTGGAGACTCGTGGGCTGAAATAAAAGAGTCAACAATGAAAGGTTCCTGGAAACAATTATGCCCACAGATGATGAGTGATTTTATAAATTCTGAAGAAACTCCGGAAACTATCACAGATGAAATAGTCAGCCTAATGAATGAACTAAACTTGGACGTCAACAACGAAGATGTTAATGAGTCGATTGAATCTCACTCAGTACCTCTGTCAAATGAATACTTAATTTAGCAACAAGAGTTAAATGAAATACACAATGGAAGTGAGGAAGAAGAAGCTGATAAAATTGTCAAGACTTTGACAATCAAAAATATGAATGAAGCCTTCATGCATCTTGACTAATTGTTGACTATCATGGAAGAATGTGATGGAAGACCAATGGAGAACGTATATCTCAAGTACGTAGGGCGATTGAGAAAGACACAGCATGTTATAGAACTCTTTATCGAGAAAAGAAACAAAAGGTGGTATTCAACTAACTCTTGACAAGTTTATAAAGAAAACACCTGAAAGCACTTATCATAAACACGTCTCGTTAACTTAATTATGTATATTGATAAATAAATATTATTATCGATAAATAAATATTTTAAAATAGAATTTTTGGTGTTTTTTTACATACCTCTACTTTCGAACATTTAACATTTTCAGGAACCAATTATGTGCGAAAGTCGAGGGCCGCCTGTATTTATATTTTATTAAACAGCAATGAAAATAGTGTACAGAATGGGACGTATAACAAAAATATTGAGTGAGGAAAAAAAGATGAAGACAGAATGCTGTATATGAATGCGGAATTTTCATCACCATGTATAAAATATAATGCGGAGTTACTCCATGTTACGCGTCGATCTGAACGTCTGAGCTCACTCGTGACCATCAATGAACGGAGTCACGTTACTCCATCCGGAAACTTAATTTAAAGATAAATATAATATTAAATAGTTAATGATCTAAATCAGGGGTCTCCAAACTTTTTAGCCTAAGGGCCAAGACCCAGCTAGCTCATCATACCAACATACTGTAGTTTTGAATTACGCGCAAATTTTCGTATTGGGACTAGCCGGCGAGTGAGATAGCTATGGCGCAGGGCGCGGGGGTGGACTCCGCTCCGTTCGCAATTTCGGTTGGTACTTACGGGCAAGTGTCGAGGACATTTCATTGTGGCGAATTTTCATCACCATGTATTGTATAAAAGATAATGCGGAGTTACTTCACGTCACGCGTCGATCTGAACGTCTGAGCTCACTCGTGGCCATCAATGGACGGAGTCACGTTACTCCATCCGGAAACACTCTGAATTGTCCCAAATAAATTGCAGGAAATGATGATTCCTCCGCACGTTCATCGAAAAGCAAACTTTTTGGTATATTTCCTTCTCCTGCTGCAATGCGAAGATATTTCTCCTCATTCCATATGAGTGTTTGTTGTTGTGCTGTGGGACTTTATTCTATTGGTATTGTGGTGGCCGCACACTCGGAACACTGTGGGCGTCCATACACACGGTCAATGACCGATGAAGTGACCTTTGCATTCCTTAGCAATGCAAAACAAACAATTACAAAGTCAACGCGCCGGCCATTCAACCCGTAGCCGGGAGCGGACCGCATTCCATACTAGAGCGAGAACGCACCACATTTGTCTCGCCAGTTCCGTATGATACCTACATACAACATTAATCGTTTTTGCATTCGCAGAAACGAGACGTAGGCATATCGCGAGCGCATTCCCGCGCACATTCTAAAATGATATAAATACCTACGTTACTAATAAAATTCCTCTTTTTCCGCATTGCGATCTAACGAGTTTTATTTATCAACAAATGATCATCATCTCTCCCTTAAGGACTAGTTCCTAAAGTATCATTGTCAACCAGGATCGATCCACTGCTGGATGAAGGTCTCCCCAAGTTGACTCCAAATAGTTAGGGTTTTTCCTCGTTGACGCCATGTGATGCTGCCATGCTTCCTGATTTCATATATCCAGCGTACCTTCGGTCTTCTTCTGGACCTCTTTATGCCTCTTGGGTACCATTGGATTATTTCGGATGTCCATTGGGAGTCTGACATTCTGGTTACGTGTCTGGCCCATTGCCACTACATTCTTTTGCACACCTTTATAACGTCTTCTACCTTTGTTATATTGCGAATCCAGGTGTTTCGTTTACGGTCTCTTTTAGTGTATCCCAACATGCATATCTACATGCCCCTTTGTGCGGTCTGGAGCTTTTGTGTGTTCTTTATTATTTAACACTTTTATTGCAAATACAATCTGGGAGGCTTATTGCCAGGCGGCAATCTCTTCCAACCAACCAGACAAAATTAAATTAAGCAAGTTACGTGGTCGCATAAATCTACAATATATCAAAATATGGACATAAACATATTAAAATAAAAGTGAGATATCATCAATCTGTAGCGACCGTCCGTGCGGTCACTGAACCGACCAAGGCGACCCTTTCCCGCGCGGTCATTGAACTCACTAGTAGCGAAGAGCGAGACACCATTATATCTCTTGCCTCTCCTGCAGACCGTAGTATGAAATGTATATAGAACGTGCAACAATAAACATGTGTCCAGCGGAAGCGAGACAGCGACATGTTCTGCGCCGTTCTATACATTATAAATACAGACGCTTACAATAAACTTTCTCTTTACTTATTCCGATCTCGACGACTTTTATTCAAACAACCCTCATCCTTCTATGCAAAACACAAGTCCCTAAAAATCAAAGGAAAAGGAAAGGATGGTGGAGAAGAAATAAAAATCAGGAATGAAACACGTTATATTACTGACTAGAAATTAAGAGTTTTTTCAATCGCTTCTTAAAGCATGCCAAAGACGGAGCGAGTCTAACGTTGGTTTGTAACTGGTTCCGGAGTCTCACTGCATGGAAAGTAAAGGAAGACGTAAAAAAAGAACAGCGGTTAACTGGAAAGGCCAATAAACAATCTCTGTCCGAGTTCGTTTTCTTAGAAAATGTGTAATTTTTTTCTTTTGTATACTTTTGCAAGTTATTTTAATTTTAACGACCTCCTTAATATTTTACCCACAGGTTGGGAACCTGTGGTTTACATAATTTGACCTATCACCTCTTTGTAGGAAAGAGCAAGCGATGCGGGGTACAGTGTTGCGTAAATGAGATATTATCTTAATGGACGAGTAACAGTGTTTTCTTGAAGCCACCAGTCATTTGAACTTACCCGAGCCGGAAGGGCAGCCTGACAGTTCATATATCATCATTTGCCGGTTAACTGACTGATCTGAACTGATCTGGACTTAATTGATCTGGACTTAACTGATCTGGACTAAACTGATCTGGACTTGAACTTGGAGGTAATATACGTTACTCTTTTCATAAATAAATTGTATATATCATAAGTGGAAAAACAAAGTGATTTATTGCTATGTAAAAAAATACATACATGCATACAAATAATCATATAATTTCCCTCTCGGAGTAGGTAAAGAGGACAGTGCCAGACTTTCCGATCTCGACACATTTCCTCATCCTTTTCAACATCCATACAACTTCTACAATTACTCTGACTCGTTTGTTCGTTCTTTCAGAATATATAATAATTTACTTGATTTAGCTATATTTTTCTTGGTCTTTCTCTCACACGTCTTCCACTCACATTTGCACTATCATATATGTTTTGTTAGTCTTTCTTCATTCATTCGTTCCACATGCCCAAATCATCTCAGCGTGTTCTTATTTACCTTACTCAATATATCAACCTTGAATTCATGAGGATTTGTGTGAGTTCGTGAGTGTGGGTTTCTTCTTGTTGTTTTAATTTTGGTTGTTTTTGTATTTGTGTTTCTGTGTATTTTTTGTTTTAATTTTTATTTTTATTCTTATGATTGTGTGCGGTATATTGTGGGATGAATATTTTTCGTCTTTCTGGAGTGATGACGTGTGAGGAGTTGAATTTCGCAAGATGTTTCCAGTTGTAGTTGAGTGTCACTGTTTGTCAGGTTGATGAGAGCGTGCAACGGGGTTTTGTTTTTGTGTAATCAAAAATCGGAAAGAAGTATCGATTTATTTTTTCATGCTTAAATATCCTCAGTGAGATACAGGCAAAAGCCTAGTTTACTGGGGATACGACAAATGAAAGGCAACAAACCCAGATCCATTAAAATTGTATGTCCAAATCAAATTACCTGTTGTTTTTTTCGCAAATTGTGTATATTTCTTGTCATGTTTAATAATAAATAAATAAATAAATATTCATCCTCTACCCCTTCAATCCGTATTCTGTCATACATTGTCACTCAATATATTCGTATCAATGCACAAAGCGCTTATTCGGTCGTTTCCCACGACCACGTTTCACTACCATACATCTAGCATCATAATCTTTTTCATTTGTACTATACGAGTATATAAATTTTGTTAGTATTTTTTCATTCATTCTTTCCGCATGCCCAAACCATCTCAGTATGCTCTTCTTCATATTATTTAACACATCAGACCTGCTGGTCCTGTGATGATGATCTGCCTCTGATCATTAGAAATTCAAGTGGTGTTTACAGTTTTAGGAAGCACTTGAACATCAGGTTTTATCAATATTTATGATTGTATATGAACAATACACGCATACACTACACTACATCTAAAGCTGAATGTGTTATTATCACATATCGAAAAATCTACAAACGTTTCTTTGAAGTTTGTCTTTTCATGGTTAGTTTTTTTACAAAATATGTTTTTTTTAAATAACATATATGTAGATGCTGGAAAGTTCCCAATCTAATGGCTGCAGCCACCACCTTCCTATTCTAACACCCAACTTTTTATTTATATGTACAATATACAAGAAATGTTATAAATACGAGTACATAATTTGTGAAAAAACAACAGGTAATTTGATGTGGACACACAATTTGAATGGATCTGGGTTTGTTGCCTTTAATTTGAAGTGTCCCCAGTAAACTAGGCTTTGACCTGTATCTTACTGAGGACATATAACATGGAAAAATTAATTGACAGTCTAAAATATTTTTTGATTATATAGGGTGTCCTAATAAAAGCACCGGATTTAACTGTAAGGTGCTTCTTGAAATGTAGAATTCTTGTGAACGATGGGCATGCTTTAAGAAGCGACTGAAAAAACTCTTAATTTCTAGTCAGTAATATAACGTGTTTCATTCCTGATTTTTCTTTTCCTTTCCTCTCCACCATCCCTTCCTTTCCTTTTGATTGATGATATCTCACTTTATATGAAAAAGAATGTTCGGGTGATTGTCCGTCTTTGTAGGGTTCGTGGGCATGTGCTCACGTATGTGTTTATGGATTTCGTGGAGATGGATAGTCATTTGAATGATTTATGCAACCATATAACTTGCCTCATTTACTTTTGTCTGATTGGTTGGAAGAGATTGCCACCTTGCAATAAGCCCGCTAGATTTTATTTGCAATAAAAGTGTTAAATAAATAGTATACGAGTATGTTCATAGCTGTCATAAATATGAATAATCATTTAAATATTTTTTACGATCATGTTACTTAATTTATTTACTTTTGTCTGATTGGTTGGAAGAGATTGCTACCTATCAATAAACCCGTCAGATTGCATATGAAATGAAGTATTAAATAAATAAATAAAAGCTCCGCTATGGAATACCGAGCAGGATGTATATTAACTATTTTAATTATCAATTTTTAGGATAATATTTTTATCTATCAATAATAATGGGTTCGAATCCCGAGTTTTCCCATGCGCCGTTCGTTGTAGAGTACACTATTTAAACGGCGCTATACAAATTTTAAAGTTATTGTTATTATATATCAGGTGGGCATACATAAGGTCAACGAGAGCCACATTTTGTATTTTCATATATATATAAAGAGCCACACCATAGTCACGTTCTCACGTAGTATTAAATACACTCATTCTTATTTATTACATACTCTACACAAATCTTAATTGCTATATAAAGTATATAAGGTTTGCGCACATATAGAGGCAGGAGATGCGCGCGCTACACATTGAAATCACAGCACACACGTATAGACCAATACTTGCGAAAATACAAGTACTCGTATAATGGGGAAAGAAAGTATCTATATTTTTATAAGAGACATTGGGAGCCGCACTTAACTCAACGAAGAGCCGCATTTGCCCACATCTGGTATATAATATAAATCTTATACAACCAGATACTGCGACTGCTTTATTTGTTTGTTATCGCGCTTCTCTTTAAATATCATTATGGCTGAGGATATCATATCTCATTAATTTGTGGTTTCCCAAATTAAAAATACATTTTCAGTGACCCGTAAAGGAGAGCTGTCAATCAAATTGTAGAACTAAAAACAAGAATTTAACAGAAAAAAAACATTCGTCTTTATATCAAAGGTTACCAGTAAAGTTGACCTATTGAGATATAGTTGGAATTTCTTGAGTAACCCCATTCACTTGTAGTTTCTACCGGTATTATTTAGTCAATTATTTCCTTTATTTACGTGAGTTATAAGTTCACTGATTTATTTTTAGTGATATTCTGAAATATATTGTCAACTTGTGATGGATTCCAGAGTATCACTAAAGCGAGTCTATTATCAACTAGTGATGGATTCCAGAGTATCACTAAAGCGAGTCTATTATCCACTAGTGATGGATTCCAGAGACTATCACTAAAGCGAGTCTATTATCAACTAGTGATGGATCCAAAGTATCACTAAAGCGAGTCTATTATCAACTAGTGATAGACTCGCTCTGTGATTGATATGTTTTAATAAAAAAACTATCACTTCATTTCCGTGTTGTGGTCGTGTTGAGGCATAGAGGACAGAATGCTACACATTCCTATCTTGATGGATATCGTTAACCTTATTAACTGTTCTAAAAATAATCCTTGCATTCCGGTGCTGTGTATTCAATACATATGTAAAAATGACCGATTTAAAATCGGAAAAATAAGAATATTCATAGCCAATAGCTTAAATTACTTAAATTTGAAGTCAAAAGGGATAATAATTAGAATTTAATTGCTGAAAACATGAAAAAAACATCGGCCGACGTTCACAAAACGGGTGAGACAACCACCTCGAACGAAAGCCGGCTGGCTACTAAACGAGTGAAGCGACCGAACTGAGATTCTATTTCTTGCGTTCCCATATACCGAAGTAGATTGAGAGTGAGACGTGAATAGTTTCACTTCCTCACCTATACGGATTTTTATAATGAATATACCTACGTCACACACTGGCACTTGTTGATTATATTGGTGAATTTATTCTCGATTTTTACAAAATATCTCTGATGTGGCCGATAAGTGCTAATTATTATTAATATTATTTTTTCATTCAATGCGTAAATGTATTACGGAGGAATACCTAAAATCTGAACCCAGTATTTATTATATTTATAGAGATATTAAAGTTTTTAGAAGCAATGTGTACTAGTTACACATCACAGGGAAGGAAGGGTTAAAGACAGCCATACACCATCTTATATAGTTCCTAAGATTTCACTTTCAATTGAAAAGAGATACATACATACCACCACGCCATTTCCCTGTCAGAGTAGGCAGATACGACAGACCGCCAAACTTTCCTATCTCGACACACATCTTTAGCCACACTCATACACTTTCTTATATGGTATAGTTCTTAACATTTCATTTTCAATTGAAAATAGCACATAAATAAAATCACGTCGTTTTTCTGTCGGAGTAGGCGGAGAGGTCAGAGTGTCATACTTTCCTATTTCGACATACAGAATTAGCCATACCCATACACCTTTTTATATAGTTCCTAAGATTTCACTTTCGATTTAAAAGATATATAAACTCAATGTCTTCTCCCTGGCTCCATCCCAACTCACTGTCTGCGAAGACTGTTGGGGTCAGCTCTCCTCGTCCTCAGGTTGTATGCTTTTCTGTCCCGGACTACGTCCCCCAGGCCGTGCCTCTGCATCTGGTTATCTTTTTGCATCACCCATAATTTCTTTGGTCTTCTTCTGGTTTTTATTCGAGGAAGATCCATGGATATTGAAATAAAAATATATCTATGGAGATTGAGATACATAAACTTAATATAAAATAACAAAAAAAATTACTTGTTGCAGAAATGGCCTTGATCGCACCATGGGCTGTTAACTTTTTGATATTTCTCAGCACACTTTTAATCTCTGCTTACATCTACTTCACGTGGACCTTTGACTTTTGGAAGAAAAGAGGAATCAAATATGTTGCACCATCTCCAGTCATTGGAAACTTTGGAAGTTGGGCATTGCTGAAAACCGATATAGGGGGAATGTTCAGAGAACTATACCAAAAAGGTAAAGGGACAGATTTACTCGGGATATGGGTATTCAGAAAACCAGCACTTGTCGCCATATCTCCAGAGATGATAAAAACTATCCTCGTCAAAGATTTCAACCACTTTGCAGACCGAAGTGTCCATGCTGATAGAACGTATGATCCTCTAGGTTCTGATAACTTGTTCTTTGGTAAAAACCCTCATTGGAAACTGATGAGAACCAAGTTGACACACCTTTTTTCAATAGCTAAAATGAAGACGATGTTTAATCTAATGAAAGATATTGCAGAAGATTTGGAAGAGTGTGTTAGAAGAAATGGGGAAGAACCTTTGGAAGCCAGAGACACTTGTGCAAGGTATACAACAGATGTAATAGCAACAACTGCTTATGGGTTGAAGGCTAATTCTTTACTGGATGCGCAGGCTCCATTCAATGTATTCAGGAAGAAACTACTTGACTTCCGTTTCTTCAGGGCCATTGAGTTCATGTCTATATTCTTTATGCAGGGATTTGCCAAGACTTGGAAGTAAGTTACTTTTTTTTTTTAAATTTAAAATATTTTTGCACTCAAAGACCCACCATTAAATATACCATGTCCGTTTCAAAAGTCCGATGAAAGAGTAAGGCCGAGGCCACACCAAAATGCTTCGTAAGGTGCTAAGCTAGATTTTACGTGACTCATATACTAGGTGACTTCATGCATGGCCACACCAAAGTGCTACGCATAAATTCATTTGACAGTTGGGAGCGGTTGAGTCAACACACGATGTCACTCTCAAAACTAACCAATTTCATTACAACTTACCATATTTATTTACTTTCTGTGCAACTTTATTCTAAAGTGATTTTATTACAGGTACATTTTTCTATAATTTGCTCGATTGGTTTTCATAAAGGCTCCCTTTTATACACAGCTGTCATTAAAACTTCCGCCATCTTGTAAATTAACCAACACGTCTGTTCGTTAGGAGATTCACTTGATGACTAATCGTCATGCAACGTGGCGCGAAGTGTGCAGTGTGGCCACTGCGATAGTATGCGGTGCATTGGTTCGCTAGGATATGTCGCCTAACTCGCAACATAGCTCTAAGCATCAAACGAGGCTTCTTCCTGTGTGGCTGAGGACTAAGGTGTCCCAAAGTCGGACAGTTATTCCGAGCACAAACCATAAACAATGTGTGACTCAAAGACGTAAATCTTGGGTCACAAGCAACTTTTTTTTTTTTTTTTACTGCAGCCAATTTTTAGCCGTTTTTCTTCGTCAGTTGCAAAATAATTTACTTGAACAAACTTCATATTTTCTTTAATTAAAATTTTTAACAATAAAACTTAAGAGGAATATCTGAGAATTGATTTTATGAAATCAAAAAGTTTAATATTTCAAAGGAGGTAAATCAAGGATGTGCCATGTCACCCTGATTGTTTAATATTTACATAGATTAGTGTGTCAAGGAACTACAGAGGTCGATCGAATGGAAATTTGTGCGGATTGATGTACGCTAATGGCATGATAGTGTTTATTTATTTATTTATTTATTTAACACTTTTATTGCAATACAATCTGGCGGGCTTATTGCCAGGCGGCAATCTCTTCCAACCAACCAGACAAAAGTAAATGAAGCAAGTTACGTGGTCGCATAAATCATTCAAATGACTATCCATCCCCACGAAATCCATAAACATATACGTGAGCACATGCCCACAAACCCCACAAAGACGGACAATCACCCAAACACTATTTTTCATATAAAGTGAGATATCATCAATCAAAAGGAAAGGAAAGGATGGTGGAGAGGAAAGGTAAAGAAAAATCAGGAATGAAACACGTTATTTTACTGACTAGAAATTAAGAGTTTTTTCAGTCGCTTCTTAAAGCATGCCAAGGACGGAGCGAGTCTTATATTGGTTTGTAACTGATTCCAGAGTCTCACTGCATGGACAGTAAAGGACGACGTGAAAAAAGAAGAGCGGTGAACTGGAAAGGCCAATAAACAATCTCTGTTTGAGCGTAGCGCTAATCCATGATTGGAAAGACGCTGAAAATTTTCGGCGAGATAAGAGGGTGCGGCGGGACAGTTAAGGATATTATACAATAGAGACAGTATGTGAATTTGGCGTCTATTTCTAACATTCAACCAGTTCAATGCCTTCTGGTATGAAGTTATATGATCGTACTTTCGTAGGTTGAAAATAAATCTTAGGCACACATTTTGAAGACGCTGTAATTTGTCCAGCTGTTCCTCTGTAACATCCAAGTAACATACGTCCGCATAGTCCAGAATCGGAAAGAGCAGAGATTGTACGAGTAAAATTTTGGTTTTAGTTGGTAGAAATCTTTGCAACACTTTAAGGGAATGAAGGCTGAAGAAGATCCTTCGGCTTACCTCATTTATTTGATCTCGCCATGAGAGAGTGTTATCTATTAGCACTCCTAGGTTTTTAACAGTTTTATGTAATGGTATAATAGAGCCATCAAGTAATATTGGAGGAAGTAAGTCAGTGTTGAATTTACCGAGAAGCTGAGGGCTGCCAATGAGGATCGCTTGAGACTTCTTAGGATTGATGAGTAAGCCATGCTCCCCAGTCCACTCCGAGATCGATTGAAGGTCCGTATTTAAATTGTTCAAAGCCGCGTGAAAGAAATTTGGATCAAAATGAATATATATCTGCAGGTCATCTGCATACAGATGATAAGAACATTTAAGAGACGATGTTATTGGGTTGATGAATATAGAAAAAAGGAGTGGAGAGAGAATTCCACCTTGGGGAACGCCTGCAGAGAGATCAGTCCATTCAGATATACGCTCTTGGTATTTACAGGATTGTTGTCTTCCCTAGTGTTAACGGAGAATGTGGAAGAATTGCAGTCTGATAAGCAAATCGTATAAGAAATGTGAAGAGAAATGAGAATGTGCTAATAGAAAAGTGTGAAAGGAAGAGAAAATGCGATATATTGGTAAATAATTCATTAGGCCTTCTTTCATGCATTGACATTTCACATATTGTCATTAATCTAACTTTTACCTTTCTCCTGCCAAGTCCAAGATTCACTTCCATACATCAAGGTGAGACCAACACACCATTATGCCCTCCTCTAATTATTCTGAAATGCCTAATCACTGTCACCGTGAAAACCATACATTTTCTATCGATGTTGCCAAATTCTTACACATCAGTAGTAACGGAAATAAATTGGACAGATTAGAGACCCTAGAAATTTCTAAGTCAACGTATCGAGGTGAACATCTGACAAACACATATATCCCAAGAATCTCTCCGCTGCTCACCGAGGTCGTCCCATGCCTCCCTCAACTTGCAGTCCCCAACCCGAATGTTAGAATGAGGTGAAAGCTTTGAAACTGATGATGAGGTGAAAGCCTTGAAACCGGTAGGGTTATACCGTTACAAAAAGTGGAATAAACAGTGTTTGATAAAACAAATTACAATGTTTAAACTTCCGCAATGTTAATGCCTTAACTATAAATAATTCAAAATTATGTATTGTCGTTTTTGCTACTGTTGATATTGCACGGTTGTTGTACAGGGTCTTTCAATAAGGACGGTCGATTTTTAAATGTAAATAAAACAAGTTGCGGTTGAGGTATCTCGAACGGAGGACTGATTTTGAAAATAAAATTTGATGATTTGCACACGTTGTTCAACGCTATAACCTTACATGGTAATTTGCCATACACTATTGAACAATTCACAATAAACTTGACAGATGTTGCTTTAAAAACATGGCCGCTATAACCTAACAAATTTCGAGCGTCCCTATTGAAAGACCCTGTATATAACCTATCATAAAATGCTCCGTTTACCTTTACTGTTCCCTGTCGCTACCCTTTTTTCAATTCCAACTCCCCCATCACACGTTAACATACTGCCCAGATAACAGAACTCATCAAACTTATCCAGTTTCTCATTGTGGTGAAAATTCTTCTTCTTCTTTAACTTTCTGTAGACTCAAAAGTCTGTTATCCTCTTGTGATGCTGAGCTCCAGCTATCTCTCCATCGTTTCGGGGGTCTCCCTGGCGGACGCCGTCCATCCGGCACCCCATGCAGAGCTATGCATGGAATTCTTGTGGAATTAATTATCTGTACATGTTGGTACCAGTGTAGGAACTACGGTCGTCCCTGAATATTGTCAACACGCACGGTCAACGACCGACGAAACGACCTTCGGATATGTCAAAGGTCGCATACCAAAACATTGATATTGTTTACCCACGAATACTATTTACGATACATTCCACAGTAGAAAGAGAACGCATCACGCTGTCTCGCCGTTTTCGCCAACAAATTATCTACCCACAATATTATTCGCGACGTCTGCAATATTCCGATCGACCATCTCGGCACGCACAGAGGGAGATAAAAATATATTGCGGCCGCACTCACGCGCCCCGTTCTGAATATGTATAAATACCTACTTACCGATAAATAAAGAATCATTAATCATTTGACCATTAATCACTGTTTACTATTCATTGATTATTCACTCTCACTTTCCGCATTGCTAATCGACGTATTTTATTTTAAATACCAAACAATCAAAATCATCAGCGCGTCCAACAAGAACATCCGCTAAACCAGTATCGTCGACGCTGTCGTCCCCATCTGACCACATCTTGGACCTCACAGACCTCTCGGATTGTGGTGTTCCTTGCACGATCACGCAAAGTCTTCCCAGCAATAGCGCGTAGAGTTCTCATTTCTTTTGTCCTTAGCATACTTTTGGTCTTGACAGTGTCCGCCTTCGATGCCATACGTGAGGATAGGTCGCACACAGGTCTTATAAATGCGTACCTTGCTATCCGTTCTCATATCTTTATTCCTCCATACGACATATCTCAGGCAGCCCGTCACAACTACAACTTTATCTACCTGAGGCCTTACTTCTCTGGGGAGGTCATGAGAGCTGAGCAGTTCACTGCCAAGAAAGCCAGGTGAAAATTGATAATAAATATATATGATAAATTATATTTTCAGATCTAAAGTGTTTGAGAATGAATCAGCAGATTGGTTGAGGAACGTCTTCTGGAAGACGGTGAAGGATCGGGAAAGGAGTCAGGAAGTCAGGAACGACCTCATCGGGACTCTCATTGCCCTCAGGGACCAGACGCAGGTTGACGATGTCATAAGTAAGAACTTTTTCATGGACAATATTTTTCCTTACCTCTTATTGACCATAATATTACTCGTATTTGTTATAAGTAACGTAAGCCACTAAACTGTGAGATTAGCGGACTTGATTGTACGGTTAGTCAAATTCTACGTTTGGTCAGTGTTATTATATGGAGTGGAATCATGGACCCTCAAAGTTGGTAGTATGAACCGACTGAAAGCGATGCTCCAACTTCTTTAACCCGTCTGAAAAATACGTTTTCTGGAGGTCTGCAAAGTAGGCCTCCGTGGCGGCGATAACCTCCTCATTCGACTCAAATTTCTGCCCGGCGAGTGTTTTTTCAAATTTAGAAACTAAAAGAAGTCGCACGGGGCCAAATCCGGAGAATACGGTGGATGGGGCAGCAGTTCGTAGCCTAATTCTACCAATTTGGCCGTGGCGACGGCGGAGGTGTGAGACGGTGCGTTGTCATGATGGAAGAGCACTTTTTTCTTCGCCAAATGGGGCTGTTTTTTCTGCAATTCGGCGTCGAATTGGCGCAATAATTCGGCATAGTAGAGCCCTGTGACCGTTTTGCCCTTCTCCAGGAAGTCGATGTAGATCACACCTTTTTAATCCCAGAAAACGGTGGCCATCACCTTTCCGGCCGATAGGACAGTCTTCGCCTTCTTCGGAGCACGTTCGCCGGGTGAAATCCACTGTTTCGACTGTTCCTTGGTCTCGGGTGTGTACCAGTGTATCTATGTTTCGTCGACGGTCACGAAACGACGCAGAAACTCCTTCGAATTGCGCTTAAACATCGTCAAACACTGCTCTGAAGTGGTCTCACGGTTGCGCTTGTTGTCCGGAGTGAGCAAACGCGGCATCCATCGCGCCGACAGCTTTCTCATGCCCAATACTTCATGCAGGATATGACTCACGCGGTCTTTTGAGATGCCTGCTGTCTCAGCTATCTCGCGCACTTTCAATCGGCGGTCTGCCAATACGAGATCGTGGATTTTTGTCACGTTATCCTCCGTGGTAGCCGTTTTCGGGGCACCTGGGCGTGGCTCATCAAAAACCGACGTGCGACCACGTTGAAACTCGTTAAACCAATTTTTGACGGTCGCCATCGAAGGAGAAGAGTCACCGTATACAGCATCCAAATGCTCTTTGATTTCGCTGCGCGATTTCCCTTTCAAAAACAAGAATCTAATCACCGACCGATATTGCTCTTTTTCCATTTTTCTCAAATCCGCGGACACGCTCGCTTCCACACGCGGTCAAAACAAAACTACGCGTCCGATTCGGCTGAAATTTTGACAGTAGCTGTCAACAAGAATGTACTACGCGATAAAAAATTGCTCTTGTGATAGTGGTGCCATCGGGCGGTGAGGCTAAGTACTTATCGGACCACCCTCGTATGTTATTTATTTATTTAACACTTTTATTGGAAATACCATCTGGCGGGCTTACTGCCAGGTGGCAATCTCTTCCAACTGCTCGTATGTTATATGATAAATAAAAAAAATATATACATACAAATAAACTTTCATAAGATAACAATCAATTTTATAGCCTATTTTAGTTCCTTGTTATTATTCCGTAACAGTAACGTTCAGTAACGTTTTTATTTTTTTGTATTAATACATTTTTTTACCATTTAAAAATGTGTCTGTATTATTTTATGAAATAAAGGGGGGAGGGGAGGGGGAGGCGCCACGATAAGATTGTTTTAAAGGGGGGCGTAGTAACATAAAGTTTGGAAACCACTGTCATAAGGTACATTGTACTGTTCAATTATAAATAAACTAGTTGCAACCCGTGAAATATTCACGGAAGTAAAACAAGTTCTACATTTATGAAATACCGAATGGAGCAAGATCAGTTTAAAGTTATTTGGGTTCATTAATGTTTAAAGTTTAAAATTAAAAAAGATACATCTTGATTGATGAATTATTTAATTCTCAAAAATCTCTTTATACACGATGTGATGTTTTGTGTACAAACATTACTGTTGTTCAATTTAAATCGTTGATAAAGTCTTCCTTCAAGACTTGTTTCAGATATATTGACTGTAATGTTTTCGCGTTTCCGTTTAAAAGTTGGTTAACATTTTCACTGCTGATGTCATTAAATGACATGAAAAAGATAGAAGTCATATTTTCTTGTCTCACAAACCTATGGGATCTAAATTTAAATACGATATAAATGATAACCTGTGTGCTGTGGTCTAGATGGTTAAACGCCTTTCTTCTAATTCGGGGGTGATGAGTTTGATTCTCGTTAGTACGCAGTTTTTTTATAAAAAGGGTTCCAGTTCTAACTTCGTTTTTGATTGGTTTAAAAAAATTGCTACATGGTAGTATCTACTAGAAAAATGTACTACTATAACAAATGTATGAATTTTAACTTTGCAGAATTCACTGGAGACAGTTTAGTCGCTCAAGTTGCAATCTTCTTCACGGCTGGTAATGAGTCTTCAAGTACAACCATGTCCTTCCTGCTCTACCATCTTGCGCTGTATCCAGACATACAGGTGACACGAGTTGTACTTTATGGTATTAAGGGCTTCCTCGTGTCTTCACGTGATCGATGAGATTGAAATATTACTGGCAACTATACTTAAGAAATTGTAGCACGGTTCCTGTGACAATTAACAAATTTTCCCCAATACAACCTTGTAACGACGTTCAGGAATTTTTATTATTTTATCAACTTTAATATAAGCCTCGATTCTAATAAATAGCAAGTTATTTAGGTAAATACATTATATAAAATTAACAATAATGACAAATTAATACATCTTGTTACAAATTAGCAAAAATGTGGCAGTTTGTTAAAATCAAATAATATTTGGTGACGTTTGTCAAGTCACCACGTTAGTCTGCATTGGCTAAGGATGGGGTATACGATAATTGGATTTTCGATTTTTTTTAATTCATAAAATTAAATGTTCGTAATTAGTATTAATTCATAGTGGATCTTGCCCTATTTAAAGATAGATACAAATCATACAATACATTAGAAAGTCAGTATAATGAAAATTAGAAATTAAAACGTCAGTTTAGAGAAAAACAATTTTTCGATTTATGAAAAAAACTATTCGATTTGTAAAAAAAAAACGATTTTACCCCATCCCTTTGAGACATGACGTTTCAAACGTCACAGGAACCATCCTATATTTTACCAAGTATAGCTAATATTTCATTTAACACCTTGAAGTAAACACATCTGGTGGATGTTTTGACAATCTCCGTGGCCAATTGGTTAGATGCCTTTCGTCTAGCACTGAAGTTACGGGCTCGATTCCCGTTGGAACACTTAAGACTGCATAAACTGCCATGCGTCTTTATATCTGAATGATTGAAACTCTATTTATTCCGGTTTTACTGATTTACAAATTTCTAGACTCTTTTGTATTTATTATTATACAGGGTTCGTTTTATGTTCCATGCCGGTTTTGTTTGGCCGCCATTTTGATTTGGCTGTTATTTGTCAGTTCATATTTGACAGTCATGAAAAGTGGTCAATAACAATGTATTATGAAACATCTAACGTGTTGAAGTTATTGAAACATTTAATTTAAAGAATTGTTCAATTGTGAATACGCGAAGAAAATTGCGTGTTTCTTTTTCGTTTAAATCATGTGCCAAGCGAGTCAACCATTCAGCGTGTAATGAATAATTTTGAAAATTTGCATACACTGGGATATAAAGCAAAGTCTTAGTCAACGTACGCCAGAAAAAAATGATGCAGTGAGGCAGAGTGTTGGTGAACGTCCGTGCACCTATCATCGATGCACCCTGTATATGACAATAAATTTTATAAATACATAATTTGTGATTTAAAATAAATTTTATTGTCAAAATATCTCTGATGTGGCTGATAAGTGCTAATTATTATTAATATTATTTTTTTCATCTAATGCGTAAATTTATTACGGAGGAATACCTAAAATCTGAACCCAGTATTTATTATATTTATAGAGATATTAAAGTTTTTAGAAGCAATGTGTACTAATTACACATCACAGGGAAGGAAGGGTTAACCACAGCCATACACTATCTTATATAGTTCCTAAGATTTCACTTTCAATTGAAAAGAGATACATACATACCACCACGCCATTTCCCTGTCGGAGTAGGCAGATACGACAGACCGCCAAACTTTCCTATCTCGACACACATCTTTAGCCACACTCATACACTTTCTTATATGGTATAGTTCTTAACATTTCATTTTCAATTAAAAATATATTAAATATTAATGGCAATAAATTTTATAAATACATAATTTGTGATAAAACAACAAGTAATTTAATTTGGACACACATTTTTTATGGATCTGGGTTTGTTGCCTTTCATTTGTCGTGTCCCCAGTAAACTATGCTTTTGCCTGTGTAGCGACAGTGCGTGCGGTCACTGAACCCAATGAGGCGACCTTTGGCCGCTTGTTCATTGAACTCGCTCTGCAAAGAATGTGAGACGGCGCTGAGCAAAAGTCACCGCGCGGTCATTGAAGTCACTATTAGCGGAGAACGTCGTCCTAAAAAACAATGAATACCCTACGGATGACAATAAATATATTGTGAGGCGGAGAAGAGACAGCGACATATCTCTTGCTCCGTCTCACGCACATCCCAAATATTATAAATACCGACGTTTATCAATAAAATACCTCTTTGCATATTCCGATTTCAAACGAGTTTTATTAAACCAAACGATCATCCTCATCTCTTCATTAAGGAACAACCCGTTCCTAAACCTGTATCTTACTAAGGACATATAACAGTGATGGGTACGAACCTATGACACGTGTGTCAGAGGTGACACGCCAAGACATTTTGGGTGACACGCATCGAGGTGCAAACTCATGAATCTAGAAAGAAATCATTTGAAGAATGAAGAAGAGTGCCACTACGGACAAGATATTTTGAATGCTTTGAACCGATTACCGAACACTTTTGGCACTCTGAATAATCTAGCGATAGCTTTACTCACAATATTTCCCTCAACGTACTTTTATGGGACCTTATTCTCGTTGCGTTGAATAATATTAAAACAAATAAAAGAAACAGACTGACTGATGAAGTTTGTAACGCTTGTTTGTGTTTAAAATTTACGAAATACTCGTACCAACCTTCAATTGAAGATTTAGTAAATGCAATTCAGTAATAAAAAAGTCACTATACTTCAGAAAGTCTAGGATGAACCGTGCGACGTTTGTCACAAAGGGATGGGGTAAAATCGTTTTTTTTTTACAAATCGAATAGTTTTTTTTATAAATCGAACAATTATTTTTCTCTAAACTGACGTTTTAATTCCTAATTTTCATTATACTGACTTTCTAACGTATTGTATGATTTGTATGTATCTTTAAATATGCCAAGATCCACTATGAATTAATACTAATTACGAACATTTAATTAAAATCGATTTTCGAAATTCCGATTATCGAATACCCCATCCCTAGCCAATGCAGACTAACGTAGTGACTTTTGACAAACGTCACCAAATATTATTTGATTTTAACAAAATGCCACATTTTTGCTAATTTGTGACAAGATGTATTAATTTGTCATTATTGTTAGTTTTATGTAATGTATTTACCTAAATAACTACCTATTTATTAAAATCGAGGTTTATATTAAAGTTGATAAAATAATTAAAATTACTGAACATCGTTACAAGGTTGTATTGGGACAAATTTGTGAACTGTCATACGGTTCATCCTAGATTTCCCGAACTATAATGTAAATAATTATTTGTTTTTGCTTTTTAATAATAATGAATAAATAGTTCAAACACAAAACTCTTTAATTTACTAGGGCTGCAAAAATAATTAATATTCCTATATGTGACACGGCACCCGGGTCTAGCCAGGTTTTTTCAGAATTTTGACACGCCGAGCTAAAAAGGTTACCCATCACTGACATATAACATAGAAAAATAAGTCGATGTTTTTTTTCCGATTGTTGATTATACAATAACCCGTTGTAAACTCTCATCAACAGTGAAACTCAATAACATGTATGTATCACGCTAAATAAACCGCGCATACTTTATCATTCCAGACCTATCACGAAGTCCATCCCATAATGTGTCGCATATAATCACCAAAAACACACCAAACTCAAAAGTCCAGATAAACCTTTGTTACAAATCATTCCTCCTGCAAGCCTAAATACGTAAATATTATATTTTCGATACCTTTTTACAGGAAAGACTGGTCACTGAAATAGACGAAACATTGAAAAAATACGATGGAGAAATAACTTACGAAGCTCTGCATGAGATGGTCTTCCTTGAGATGTGTGTTAAAGGTAAATATCATATATACTCGTGTACAGTCGATTCCGCTTAATTGGGCCACCAGTTAATTGGGGCAGCCACTTATTTGGACCAAATCTCAAGGAACAGACCCCGAACCAAGGAATTAATAGTTATTTACATAGCTTAGTTGGGACAATATTCCGCATAATTGGGACAGTAAAATTTAAGATCAAAATACAGGCGGCCCTCTACTTTCGCACATAATTGGTTCCTGAAAATGTGTGCGAATGTTGACTGTTCGAAAGTAGAGGGATGTAAAAAAAACATCAAAAATTGTATTTTAAAATATTTATTTATCAATATACATAATTAAGTTAACGAGGCGTGTTTAAGTGCTTTCAGGTGTTTTCTTTATAAACTTGTCAAGAGTTAGTTGAATACCACCTTTTATTTATTTTCTTGATAAAGAGTTCTGTAACACACTGTGCCTTTATTAAACTTGTGGTTAAATCGTTTTTTTTACAAATCGAATCGTTTTTTTATAAATCGAAAAATTGTTTTTCTCTAAACTGGCGTTTTAATTCCTAATTTTCATTATATTGAATTTCTAATGTATCGTATGATTTGTATCTATCTTTAAATAGGCCAAAATCCACTATGAATTAATACTAATTAAGAACATTTAATTTTAGGTATAAAAAAATCGAAAATCCAATTATCGTATACCCCATCCCATACCAATGCAGACTAACATAGTGACTTTTGACAAACGTCACCAAATATTATTTGATTTTAACAAACTGACACATTTTTGCTAATTTGTAACAAGATGTATTAATTTGTCATTATTGTTAGTTTTATGTAATGTATTTACCTAAATAACTTGCTATTTATTAGAATCAAGGCGTATATTAAAGTTGATAAAATAATTAAAATTACTGAACATCGTTACAAGGTTGTATTGGGGCAAATTTGTGAACTGTCACAGGGGCTATGCTACATTTTCTCAAGTATATAGGAGGTAAACCTTTCCAACCACAGGACCAGCAACAGCAAAAGTTTTATCATGATACCTCATCTTATTGTATTCATTTGGAACAACTAATTTATTAGATGAAAAATAAATCGACCTCAAAGTTCTATTTCTCTCCGAAGGAACATCCATCAAACACAGATTGAAAAGGCGCAATGGAGACATCCAGTTTAGGGACTTGAATACAAAGAGACATGATAATTTATGAGGCTTTGAGTGAAAACTAGATTAAAAACCTCTTTTTTTTCAAAATGTCTGTGGGTTCAAGGGGAATTGAACCAACAGTCTGTGGGTTCAAGGGGAATTCAATCAACCAACCTCCATGCTAGAAGACAGCCGTCTTACTATGTAAACCACGTAGATTGTAAAATCATTCGCCAGATATGTATACATGAAGGTTTTAAAGTAGAATAAAATATTTTTTTCAGAGATCTTACGAATGTACCCTCCCCTTCCTTTCCTCGACAGAGAGTGCACCATACCGTACCAATTCCCTGGTTCGGGACTGAAGATAGAGAAGGGCACCATTGTCTACATCCCCTTGATGGGAATACAGACTGACGAGGCTTACTTCCCGGATCCATACACCTTCAAACCAGACCGTTTTGATAAGGAACATGGGGATGAGATTACCCCATTTACATTCTTCCCATTTGGGGAAGGCCCGAGGAATTGTATAGGTAATATATTTTATTATAAAAGAGATAATAAAAAAGTTCTAGAAATTAATATTACGAAATCCAAATTCATATTTAGATAACATATATTTAAATACCAGACATGGACAACCCTCGGCACGCAGGCCGCCAGAGTGTTTCGTTCTGGGTGCTGTAAGCTATTTTTATAAATTGTGAAAAAAATACCAATGTAATATAATACACTTTCAAGAACCCTTTGACTTGTGATTCAAACCCACTAAAATACCAATATAATATAATACACTCTCAAGAACCCTTTAACTTGTGATTCAAACCCACTAAAATACCAATATAATATAATACGCTCTCAAGAACCCTTTAACATTTACTCGCGATTCAAACCCACTAAAATACCAATATAATATAATACACTCTCAAGAACCCTTTAACTCATAATTCACACGCACTAAAACACCAATAGAATATAATACGCTCTCAAGAACCCTCTCACTATTATTCAAACCCACTATTATTGACTGATTAAAAATATTACATAAAAATATAAGTTAAGTGTAAGGATAGGAAGGTAGTGGCTGCGGCCATTCCCGATATATATATAAGATCGAGTATACCTAAAGGTAGAAGACATAAAGGTGTGCAAAAGAATGAAGTGGTAATGGGCCGGACACGTAGCCAGAATGTCACTCCCGATGGACATCCGAAATAATCCAATGGTACCCAAGAGACATAAAGAGACCCAGATAAAGACCGAAGGTACCCTGGATAGATGAAATCAGGAAGCATGGCAGCATCACATGGCATCAACGAGCAAAAAACCGAACTATTTCGAGTCAACTTGGGGAGACCTTCATCTAGCAGTGGATCGACCCTGGTTGACAATGATGATGATACCTAAAATATTCTTTGGTGGCGCTTAGTCTTTTAGCAAGTCAATGGTATACTTGACACGGTGCTTTAGGGATGATGTTGGTCGATTCACGCGCTGTGCATTTTTGGGGATCTGGAACAGATGAATCAAATTTACATTACTTCCGAGGTGCATGGCTGGACGATAACGCACTGGACTTACATGGGGAAGGTCGTCGGTTCAAACCCTGCGCTGTGTTACTCCCCTCGACAAAGGCATTTTTTCCCCCTAGTATTCGGATGTATAAAGATGACTTATGTTACATCAAATAAAATTTCCTTTGTTCGCTCAAAGTGATTAAATGCTCGCTCGAGTTCTTAGCAGTCAACTTCTTAACAATTCCTTCTTGTTCTTGCTAACACTTCTTATCTTTTTCTTCATAAGCACGCTGTTAGTTGAAGATCATTCTCGCTTAGCTCTTTCGAGTCAAGCCAATTTCTCACATTATAAGCGTTGATTTCAATGAATCTAAATTGTTTTAACCTTTCCTTCCCTGTGTTGGGTATCTTCTACACGTTGCTTCTAATAACCATCAATATCTCTATAAATATTATAAATACAAGGTTAAGATTTTAGGTATTCCTCCATAATATATTTACGCATTGATTTAAAAAATAATATTAATAATAATCAGAATTTATCGACTACATCGTATTTCGTGAATATCGGAAACAAATTCGCATTTAAACGCTGCGAGTGCCTCGATCTTGGGTCTTGACGATAGGTGAAGAGTATGCGGAAAGCGCGACACTATATTCGCATCTCACTTTTGCATACGTCACTGAATAGCGAGGAGCGCAATTGTCTCAACCTCGCAAGTGTAAGCCACGCGCGAGTTAGCCACCAACCCTGCCGCGCCGCAGTAGCTGTTGAGCTGGCAACGAGACTAGATCTACACCCGTTCCATGAGCGTTGCCAGATGGTTTTTTAATGTTTTCAGCAAATAAATCTCAATTATTATAATTTTTAACTTCAATTATAATTAATTAAGGGGATTATCTATGAATGTTCTTATTTTTCCGATTTAAAATCGCTAATTTTTGATCGCGTACTCACTACCCAACACCGGAGCGCGCGTTTCATTTTTATCACCGTAACGGAAGGGTTAAAGACGATATTATCTAATGACTCAATGAAAATCATTTGCACAGTGAGATAAAAGTTTATGTCACACAGCTCGCATATTACTGGTGATGACTTCTTCCCATGCTTAATGAATATTTTCTATCCCGGTGCAGAAGAGGACGACAAACGATAACCGCGTAAACTGATCAATCAGCCGGTTAAAGCAAGAAAATAGTTCAATTTTGATTTTCGCGCAAATCGATTTAGCTTTAAGCGAGGTTTTCCTGTATTGTAAATTAAACATTCACTAATTTCTTTTAAATAATTTTGTAAGATACTTTATTATATCATTGGTGAAAAATATGAAATAGTACAAAACAAAAACTATTTTTGTTTGTAATTTGTTTTATCAAACACTGTTCATTGCACTTTATGTAACGGTATAACCCTACCGGTTTCAAGGTTTTCATCTCATCATCAGGGGAGCACAAATAAGATTTATTAGTACAGGTAGCGTTATTGCATGGAGTGGAATCATGGACCCTCAAAGTAAGTAGTATGAACCGACTGGAAGCATTCGAAATGTGGATGCACTGGAGAATGCTACGGATACCCTGGACGGATATGGTCAGCAACACGAGGGTTCTTTAAAGAGCCAAAGTTGACAGAGTTGCTGACTAATATTAACCTGTTCACCGCGTTAAAAATCAAATTCCACGAATCCTGTGCGCGGCACAATTTCAGCATTTTTTAATTCCTAAATTTAAACACATATTTTGTTTAGAACCACTGATATTTGATTACAACACCAAGTAAACATGACACTTAAGTAATTTTCTGATAATAAATAATAGTCATTACTCTTAAGGAGACTCATTAAATAAAGGAGATAAACTCAACATTACGTAAAATAAACAAAGGAATGCTACGATCAAATCAATGCTTCATGATACTCACCCAATCAAATGCATATAGCACTAGTAATGTTTATTTACGTAAGAGAGACTTAGTAATGTTTATTTACGTAAGAGAGACTCATCGCAGGACTCGATCCGCGCGACAGGTCGTTAATGCTGGAAATATTGAGAAACCAAAAAAATTCGGCGCTCTGTTTATTCAACAATATCTCATAAGCTAATATATTATTTGACAAGGTTTTCAGAGATGTCGCTAGAATAAAGATTATTTTAAATTTTAGTTTAATTTTTATTCCGGTTTTGTGTCATTTTTTTTAAGTATTTGTGATTTGAAACTTGGATTGTCGTCAGATCACAGGCGTTTGTGCTCCCCGCGGGGAACACGTTAAAATCCAAAAGGTGTCCTACTTGGGTCATGTACTTAGAGAAGCAAAGTACAAATTACTGCATCTGATCATCCAAGGCAAAATAGAAGGCCGAAGAGGTGTTGGCAGGAGGCAAATCTGGCTCCGCAATATACGTAATTGGACTGGCGTAAGGGGCGATGGAGATCTTTTTAAGACTGCCGAGGACAAGGATGTCTACTCTCAAGTGATATTCAACGCTGAGGGGACCTGACATGACACTGAGAACCGGTAGGGTTATACTGTTACATAAAGTGGAATAAACAGTGTTTGATAAAAACAAATTACATTGTATATTATTTATAGTTAAGGCATTAACATTGTGGAGGTTTAAAGACATTGTAATTTGTTTTATCAAACACTGTTTATTGCACTTTTTGTAACTGTTTAATCCTACCGGTTTCAAGGCTATCTTGGTGATCTTATTTGTGCGCTCCCCTGTTGATTAGGTGAAAGCCTTGAAACCGGTAGGGTTATATTGTTACAATAAAGTGTTTGATAAAACAAATTACAAATAATTACATTGTCTTTAAACCTTCACAATGTGAATGTCTTAAACATAAATAATATAAGAAAAAAAATCGCTAAAATTCAGATGTCAAGTTTCTAAAATGTTATGACCCTACAAAGAAACTGATATACGAGTATAATCAAATTTATATCAATTTTTTTAGGTGAACGATATGGTATGCTGAAGACAAGACTGGGAATGATCCAAGTTCTCAGGAGGTTCAAGGTGGAAAGATGTCCCAAGACCCAGGTCCCTCTACAGTGGCAAACTCTCGCCCTGTCACCAACAGCCAAGGATGGCATCTATCTTAAGTTTGTAGTCAGGAAGCAGAAAGTTTGATAACATCAAACAAGGAAAAATGAGATATATTTTTGAAGATTGTTAAAAATAACTTTATTTATAAATTTTTATTGTAATTTTGTTAATGAAAATTTTATAAAGCAAAAATATTTGTTTTTCCAGTTTTACGTTTTGTATTTCTTTTAAATTTAGTTTCCATCAAAATTAATATTGAATTGCTGAGAATATATATATTGGGTGTTTACATAAGTTGTGTCCGTTTTTTTCAAATTTAAAAATGAGATCTTCATGAATAATATGGTTTAAGCGGTCTTCATCAAAGTCTATTGACATGGACATGTGTCAATTGACATGTGTCAACCTCTTTTAGCCAACAGTTTATTTTTGTTGTTTTCAATTGTCGAACGTTGATTTTTGTTGTTTTCACTCAAATCATGTGGAATCCAAGCGCCAAATTTCTGGACTTTTCCCATTGATTTAAGATGGCATTATACAGTCATGTGACTACAATTCATCTGCTCAGCCAATTCTGCGGTGGTTTGAAGGGGATCTTCATGAATAATATGGTTTAAGCTGTCCTCATCAAAGTCCACTGGTCGTCCGGAACGCTCCATGTCTTTCAGGTCGAAATTACCGTCTTTGAAACGCAAAAACCATCGACGAGCTGTCCTTTAATCCATAGCATCTTCACCGTACGCTTCGCAACTATAGCGAGCAGCTTTGGTAGCTTTATTCTTTTGATTGAACGCGAACAGAAGGAGGTGTCGAAAATGCTCACTTTCATCTACTTGACATTCCATTTTGAAGGCTTGTAATAAAATAAAATAATATATGTAACGTAAAAGCAAACACAATATCTTGTAGAGCAGAAAATTTTCTTTTCAATGACGTATAACATTTACCATTTTGTTTTACATTTGGTGCTCATTTATAAATTGAAAAAAAAAACGGACACAACTTATGTTAACACCTATATACTCGTATATATATTTTTGTATCGTTTATAATTTTGTACTCGTATTTAGCTAAGAGTTTGAATTGTGTATTATCACAGATAGGAATTATGCACATTACAAATATTCTGGATTTTTTATTTATTTTGATAAACATTGTAGATAAACGCAGAAAATATTTTTTATTCATCAAAATTCTTACTTAAAAAAGGGCAGAGTAATGGGCCCAGGATAGGACCGAATGGATGAAATGGGAGGCCCAGGATAGGTCCAACACTAGAGTCAAGGGGACTCGTGTAATATGATGACATTTAATTAATTTTATCAATGTTTTCACTCAATTTCTCAAGTTGAGACGAAACTGTTAATAACATTTGCATGATATTATTTAATTCCTTTTTAAAGTCTTCACCAGTTGATGGACTGGAACTGCAGACATTTAGAATACCATCTTCCGCAATCTGTTTGCCTCCTGTTCCAGGTGCTTTATCCTGTGCCTTTTTCTCAGGTGCTTTATCCTGTGCCTTCTCCTCAGGTGCTTTATCCTCTGCCTTCTCCTCAGGTGCTTTATCCTGTGCCTTCTCCTCAGGTGCTTTATCCTCTGCCTTCTCCTCAGGTGCTTTATCCTGTGCCTTCTCCTCAGGTGATTTATCCTGTGCCTCCTCCTCAGGCTCTTTATCCTGTGCCTTCTCCTCAGGTGCTTTACCCTGTGCCTTCTCCTCAGGTGCTTTACCCTGTGCCTTCTCCTCAGGTGCTTTATCCTGTGCCTTCTCCTCAGGTGCTTTATCCTGTGCCTTCTCCTCAGGTGATTTATCCTGTGCCTCCTCCTCAGGCTCTTTATCCTGTGCCTTCTCCTCAGGTGCTTTATCCTGTGCCTTCTCCTCAGGTGCTTTACCCTGTGCCTTCTCCTCAGGTGCTTTATCCTGTGCCTTCTCCTCAGGTGCTTTACCCTGTGCCTTCTCCTCAGGTGCTTTATCCTGTGCCTTCTCCTCAGGTGCTTTATCCTGTGCCTTCTCCTCAGGTGATTTATCCTGTGCCTCCTCCTCAGGCTCTTTATCCTGTGCCTTCTCCTCAGGTGCTTTATCCTGTGCCTTCTCCTCAGGTGCTTTACCCTGTGCCTTCTCCTCAGGTGCTTTATCCTGTGCCTTCTCCTCAGGTGCTTTACCCTGTGCCTTCTCCTCAGGTGCTTTATCCTGTGCCTTCTCCTCAGGTGCTTTATCCTCTGCCTTCTCCTCAGGTGCTTTATCCTGTGCCTTCTCCTCAGGTGCTTTATCCTGTGCCTTCTCCTCAGGTGCTTTATCCTGTGCCTTCTCCTCAGGTGCTTTATCCTCTGCCTTCTCCTCAGGTGCTTTATCCTGTGCCTCCTCCTCAGGCTCTTTATCCTGTGCCTTCTCCTCAGGTGCTTTATCCTCTGCCTTCTCCTCAGGTGCTTTATCCTGTGCCTTCTCCTCAGGTGCTTTATCCTCTGCCTTCTCCTCAGGTGCTTTATCCTGTGCCTTCTCCTCAGGTGCTTTATCCTGTGCCTTCTCCTCAGGTGATTTATCCTGTGCCTTCTCCTCAGGTGCTTTATCCTGTGCCTTCTCCTCAGGTGATTTATCCTGTGCCTCCTCCTCAGGCTCTTTATCCTGTGCCTTCTCCTCAGGTGCTTTATCCTGTGCCTTCTCCTCAGGTGCTTTACCCTGTGCCTTCTCCTCAGGTGCTTTATCCTGTGCCTTCTCCTCAGGTGCTTTACCCTGTGCCTTCTCCTCAGGTGCTTTATCCTGTGCCTTCTCCTCAGGTGATTTATCCTGTGCCTCCTCCTCAGGCTCTTTATCCTGTGCCTTCTCCTCAGGTGCTTTATCCTGTGCCTTCTCCTCAGGTGCTTTATCCTGTGCCTTCTCCTCAGGTGCTTTATCCTGTGCCTTCTCCTCAGGTGCTTTATCCTGTGCCTTCTCCTCAGGTGCTTTATCCTCTGCCTTCTCCTCAGGTGCTTTATCCTGTGCCTCCTCCTCAGGCTCTTTATCCTGTGCCTTCTCCTCAGGTGCTTTATCCTCTGCCTTCTCCTCAGGTGCTTTATCCTGTGCCTTCTCCTCAGGTGCTTTATCCTCTGCCTTCTCCTCAGGTGCTTTATCCTGTGCCTCCTCCTCAGGCTCTTTATCCTGTGCCTTCTCCTCAGGTGCTTTATCCTCTGCCTTCTCCTCAGGTGCTTTATCCTGTGCCTCCTCCTCAGGCTCTTTATCCTGTGCCTTCTCCTCAGGTGCTTTATCCTCTGCCTTCTCCTCAGGTGCTTTATCCTGTGCCTTCTCCTCAGGTGATTTATCCTGTGCCTTCTCCTCAGGCTCTTTATCCTGTGCCTTCTCCTCAGGTGCTTTATCCTCTGCCTTCTCCTCAGGTGCTTTATCCTGTGCCTCCTCCTCAGGCTCTTTATCCTCTGCCTTCTCCTCAGGTGCTTTATCCTGTGCCTCCTCCTCAGGCTCTTTATCCTGTGCCTTCTCCTCAGGTGCTTTATCCTGTGCCTTCTCCTCAGGTGCTTTATTTACCCTGTGCCTTCTCCTCTGTTTACCCTTTGCCTTCTCCTCAGGTGCTTTATTATTAACGTTAGATTTTCTTTGAGTTATATTTTGAAAAGACTTTGGTTTAATTTCATCTGCTTCTATATACTCAGTGATATTCGAGGAGTTAATCATAATTAGTGAGAAGTCTTCAAAAAACAGTCGAACTATAATGCCCAGTAGAAACCCATTTATTGATGTTGTGTAAATCAGAAACTGGCTTACTACACCTGGATACAAAATACGAACTTGTGTGACCACTTCCACAAAAGGAGTGAAATCACTCACGTAATCATGAAAATTAAGTAAAATTGTGACTTTTTTGCAGTTATTCAATCGTAAAAGATTTTCAAAAAAATATTCTATTTTGTTTCGTAATTCTTTCACATTGCTTGTAAATCCATCAATAGTCTTTAAGTGTCGAGTCTTAAGGCTATCAATAACCAAAACAGGATTCCCCTCAACATCCTTTCCACAGACGAAAATTGATTCTTCTTTAGTCAATTCCATACATACTTTTCTTAAATCTTTTACATCAATATCATTGATTTTAGTATATATTCGATGCATAAAGGAAGAAATAATGCTATCAACACTGTTTAGTATATTTCCATTGTTTTCCTTCAAAACAGATTCAATCCACTCATCGTTTTGAGTTATTCTATTCAAATCAGCCACGTGAAATCGAGAACCAAGTATTCCGGCAAAACGAAGGAATTTTGATCGGACTGATTTTATTGCGTTGTTGGCCATTTTTCAATAATTGTGATCTGCATCTACAAAAAGAAACAAAATGTTTAATGTAATATAAAACTGACGGCAGTAAAAGGTAAAACAGTTTAATAGTCCATCCTTGTCAGAAGTAGCCTAATGCTACATCCCGATGCCTACGTCATTCACCTCCCGAAAGAGTGAGAAAATTAGTTCTTTTTCATGATTAGTGACTGTTGTTAATCTCTTACTGAAACTAATTTAAAAATAAAATGTGATCGTACAAGGTATGTTAAAGATAAAGTCGGACAGAAGTTATGCCACCAGACTTCTAGTTGTCAGTTGCGTTAAGCCTTGTGACTCCTGCTGTGTGCATCCAAATCTTTTTTGTAAGTAATTTTGTCAACAACCCTCTGCGATTGCCAAGATGACAGATGCAAAATTAGAGCAGTGCGCGAACATCAAATATTGTTTAAAACTAAGAAACACAGTGCCTGCGACTCTTGCAATGTTTTGCTAGGTTTAGAGTTATGAAACCACGAGTCAAACTCAATGTTATGAATGGTATACACATTTTAAAAACGGTCGAACAACATTTGAGGATGATGAGAAGCCGGGATGTCCCTGTATCAGCACAACTGCTGAAAATGTAGCCGAAATTCAGTGAATTATTTGTGAAAATTGATGATTCTACCATCAGAGAAGTTTGTGACACGGTTGGAAGTCGTTTGGCACAGTTCAATAAATTTTAACATACAATTTGACAAGATCATCAACAGGCCCATTATGACCTAACTTTAATTTCAAAAATAATCACCGGTGATGAGACTTGGGTCTATGGGTATAACAATAATAATGGTATGCCAATTGATATTGCGATGTCTCGAGGCGTTTAAGAGAAGATATTCGTAGATAAAGGCCAGAATCATGGTGAAATCAGAAATGGACTCTCCACCGTGACAATGCACTCATTGATTAAAACCTCCATAATTTTTGATATTCAACACTATGTCTGCCATTCCACACCCTCCATCTTCACCGGATCAAGCTCCGTGTGACTTCTTTTAATTCTCAAAAAATTCAGTTGAAGCTCAAGGGGTGACATGTTGAGTTAGTAGAAGAGATTGAAGTTGATTCACAGGCGGTGCTTGACCAGCTTAACAATGAAGACTTTTTGGGGGCTTTTGCATCATGGTGGAAATGCTGTAGGAGGAGCCTATTTCGAAGGTGTACAACCCAAAATGTGATTATTCAATACAAATATGTTTTTAAAGCCAGTCTGGTTTTATATTGATCATACCTCGTAGATATGTATGTACAGTAATACCTCAGTTTGCATTATCTCTGTATATGATACCTCGCTATAGGATATTTGACAAAAACCTTTTTTTTAACAACGAAAATGCTTTCCGATTCTCTGTCAAGTCTCATTCGTTCGACGTTTTACCAAAAATTTGACCCGGTTAAATGTTTTAACCTTTCAAATTGAAAAAAATTAATATCTAACTTATTTCAATCAAATTTATTCACTCATTTTAAGCTAATTATATTTTATTTTTAAATTGCATTTTGCCAATATAAAGTTTTTAATTCAAAAAAATGTCTTATATTAATTTTAAGAACTATATATTTTTGTGTTATTTTCATGAACCCTATATTTGTTTTTTTTACCTCCGTTAATGATAATTCTGTTAACGTAATAATTTTGGGGTACGTATTCCCATTATTAAAGGAGGCATTACTGTATTGGAAAGACATAGTATAAATAGGGTTTAGTACTATCCACAGTTTCAGCCATCCCCTGGGGGGTATCGGAACGTATTCCCCGCATATAAGGGAGAATTTCTTTACAATGGATAAAATAAATAGTGTTAAAAATGTCACAACAGGTCTTCACAGCATGTTTAGTTACTTATAAATTTAAATGCTGCAGTTTAACAGGAAAGTTAATGATATTTTTTATTTAAGCCAAAATATGAATTGTTCAGGTATTTCCCACTTGACAATTTCTCAGTTTAAAACAGTTTTGCCCGCAGCAATGATTGACAGTACTCGTAGCTTGAGTGTTCTATGGATAAAAGTTATAACATAATGTCACACAAAATGATCCTTTGTCAACTCCTTGCAGATCCAGTGAGCCTACACAAAGTGCTGCTCCTTTGCATGAAGACCCTCAGGTAATTATTGTATTTGATACAAAAAGCAATTATCCTGCCATTTTCGTCTATGTCAAATGTCATTCTCGGGGACACAAGGAAATCATTTGTCACTTTATGAGTTCCTTCTCAAACCTTAGTAACAAATCAACTCATAAATACTGAAAATATCTTAGCATTAAAATACTTGACATGGACACATACAAATTCTTTTTAGTTTAATTTATAAAGAAATACTCCTATAATACTTATTGCTGAGAAAGTGTTGTGATTTTTATGTCGCAACTTCAAATAAAAAGTAGCCACTGGAGTAAGAACGGAACTCGCATTTCATCATCTCATGTGTTTGCCAGTACTACCGCACATTAAGATACAACACTAACACAGGTCTAGTGTGCGTTACCAGACGAATTATGTTATCATGCTGGGACCTTTTTTGTCAGATCGTCGAAGATAAAATTGAGAGACTGGCTATTCTAGGAGAAATAGAAGGGTCCCGATAACTTGGCAGAGCACCAACCCGATGGACAGACCTGGTAAGGAATGTGACCAATAGATCATTCCAAGAGTGTAGTAAATATGCTCGACCATGAGAAATGGAGGCGTATTATTCTTTCTGTAGTCCGGACAATTTGCTTACAAGATCAAGATTCAATCACGGCATTCTTCGTAGAAATAATTAGAAAGTCTCCTCGTATGATACATCGTCACAAAAAACAGATAATACAAATCGTATTCACACGATTCATGGATAAATCCATTGAAATAAAATAGTTATTGTTTTCATGGTGCAATTTCTTTTATTTGCGTCACGTAAATTATTTTCATCCAGTCAAAAATATTCCAATTTTCTTACCTGCCACATATAGTAATTGTTTGTCACTGTTGCGGAAATGTAATTTCCATCAGAAAATATCAGAAGTGCTGATCAGAAAAGACTTTCTCCCCTTAAAACTGAATATCAGGGATTATACTAATTAATATATGCAGATAACGCCAAGACTTCAATCTTCACTGCAATGGAATAAAGTCTACGCAAATGCTGAGGACAAAACTTCCAAGATAGTTAAAATAAATATTAACAGCAAAGAGTACACGGCAGCTAAGCTACTCAAACACTATGACTATTTATTATTTAAACATTTTTACTAAGTTGTATTTTATTTGAATATTTTTTGTTAGAACAAAACAGAGACAATTCATGTAAAAATTCCCCTTATTAGATCACAAAGGTAGAGTCCACGCACCATAAGGAAAGAATAGTGTAGGAGGGTGAAAATGATTTAAAAAATTTTATATTCGGATTATTTAATTTATTTTTATATTCGGATTATTTTAGGTATATATTCGGATTATTTAATTTATTTTTATTTATTATTCATTTAAAAATGCAGAAATGGAATTTTTTGTTTATAACAAATATTTGTTTATTGATACAGAAAAAGAGAGTTTGAAAGAAACGAGAAGTTTTATTTATTTCTAACAAACCTTATATTTTATTTACAAATACACAATGGAATATTTAAAGAAATAGAAATGTTTATTTGTTACAATATTTTAGAAACGTATTGGTTAAGAAACACAGAAAAGAATTTTTATTAATTCAAGATAATTCATATCAAAAGTCCCCCTATTCGTATCACAAATGTAAGAAACTCTTATTACGATTTAGTGTGGGACTATAAGAATAGTTAGTATTTAGTGTTGAATTATGGGAATAGTTACGGTTTATTGATGGATTATGAGAATAGTTATGATTTATTGTAATTTATTTTTATCAAACACTGTTTATTCCACTTTTTTTGTGTCAAGGCTTTCACCTCATCTTCAGGGGAACACAAACAAGACTAAATGCTGTTCGAACTGGTACCGATATACACGCTTCAACGGCTGGGGGCTGAGGGGTGAGGGAGGCATGGGACGATTTCGGCCAAGAGCGGAGAGATTTTTGATTTGTCACTGTTCAACAGATGTTTGGATCGATGTACTGACTTTTTGTGAGATTTCTAGGGTCTCTAAATTGTCCAATTTATTTCCGTTACTACTGATATGTAAGAATTTGGCATCATCGATAGAAAAAGTATGGTTTTCACGGTGACAATGATTAACCATTTCAGAATAAATTAGAGGATTTGTTAAGGCGGATTTGTGTTCACGAAATCTCTTTTCAAAAGATCTTCCTGTCTTTCCTATATAGAAATTATCACAGTCAGCACATAAAAGTGTATACACACCACTGTTGCTAAGTATTCCATTTTTGCCTTTCCCATTAAATAAGAGTTTCCGGAGATTAAAATTAGTGTAAAAAGCTGGCTTTATGTGACTTGGAATATTTTTGGTTATTTCGTATGATATGTTTTTTATATATAGTTATGATTTAATATTGGACCAAGAGAATAGTTACGATTTATTGTTGGACTATAAGAATAGTTAATGAGAGTAATATTTTACTCATTTTGTGTCCCTTATATTTAGCCCATCGCACATCGCAAGCGTCTCGATTGAATTTTTAATTCGTAATTTGAACTTTTTGTCATTTTCTAGGTCTTGAAATCGACGTTTCGTTGTAATTTCAACTGATAATTAGAACGTATTTTGGAATTTAATAAGCGAATTTCGTAAGTCATGTTTTATTAATTATAATAATTCTACATTTTCCTCGCAAATTATGTATGCACGTAGTTGTTGGCTCTGGTGCTCCGGCAAGCGATTACATTTTCGAGACTCTCCCTATACCCAAAGAATATCTAAAGGTTTTTTATCTTTAGAATAGGAAAGCCCACAGATTAAAAAAGAAAATGATACAAAAATATTGTAATAAAAATATATTTTCAGCATATTAGTGTAGCTGTCACTTATAACCGTATAAATTAGCTTATTTTATTTCTCTCTCTTACGAAATTTTAATCTTAAGATGAAATGTAAGCGGTGCGATTTTTTTATTATTATCGTCAGTATCGTGAGGTGTTGAGTACTGGTTTCATATAAGTAAATAAGCTAATTTAATTTGTTTAGATTTTACTTTTAATGTTTTCACAATTGTGAAATATTAATTAGTTCATAATGCCGTAATGAAACGCACAACTAAATAAAAAAAATGTGAATCGTTCATAATATCGTACTGAAACGCACAACCAGATATTTTTTTTTATCGTTCATAATATCGTAATGAAAGGCACAACCAAATTAATCGTTCATAATATCGTGGTAAGACGCCATTCTGCAGATCCGGAGGTAGCGGGTTTGATCCCAGCTGGAACCAGATTTAAAAAAATGGGATTCCAAACTGGTTTTCACTTAGGGTCCATTAAAACATCTTTTTGGTTGGTTGGAAGAAATTGTCACATGGCAATAAGTTTGCAAGGTAAATTTTATTTTTTTATTTTTATTTATTTAAATATTTTACACGTAACAAGAAACATATGTACGTAATTTGCGAAAAGACAACAGGTAATTTAATTTGGACACACAATTTTAATGGATTTTGGTTTGTTGCCTTTCATTTGTCGTGTAAACTAGGCTTTAGCCTGTATCTCACTAAGGACAACAACTTAATTTGCGTCAAGTGACCATGTCAATATCAAATAAGTGACAGTTATATATTTTTTTAAATTTTGATTCGTACACATTGGTTACCCATGAAAAATTGTACATATTTTATATTTATTTTATAAATAAACATTACATTATTTTTAAAGTAAGAAAGTCAACACGATATTCTCAGCTGTTGGGAGTACCGCGATAATTCAAATTGTTTTATTTTGGTAATCATGTAATTTGTAATTAGAATATTTTTGTGAAATTCGGTCCTATGATTTTCAAATTAGCGGCCTTTTACTGTATTTCAGAATAGAATGTTTTTAACAGTGTAGAGTTTCCTGATTTTTCACATATTTATACAGACAAGTCCAAAGGTGGAGGAATTGGATTCTTGTGGTGCAGCAGTCCATACCCCGGACACAGATACAAAAGCATTTTTACAAACAAACTTCCCCCTCACTCTTCAGTTTATTCATCTGAATGTGTGGCAATGAAAGAGGCCCTTGCCATTTGCGAATATTAAAATTTTGTTATCTTGCAAAATTTTTATCTTATCCGATTCCCTAAGGCCTCGGCCACACAGGTAGGAGCCTCGCTTGGTGCTTAGAGCTAGGCAACATATCCTATCAAACCAACGCATTGCATACTATCGCAATGGCCACACTGCACCCTTCGCGTCACACTACGTGACTATTATAGTCACCTTGTAAGTCTCCTACCGAACAGACGTGTTGGTTAATTTTATTGTGTCACCGAGTGATTTTACAAGATGGAGGAAACTATGGTTCAATATAATAAGAATTAACAAGATGAAAGTTTCTATCATGCGTCGTTTGCGGACGGGACACTGCAAGGTGGCTAGTCACCTTTACAGAATGGGTATTGGGGAGAATCCCAGCTGTGAATGTAGTCTGGATGATGAGAGTATAAACACAAATATTTACAACATTTATTTGATACCTGGATTCTTTCCTAAATCCTGCCCATTTCTATGTGAGCCATGATTATTAATTTTTGAACAATCTTAGATAATAGGACTTTTGCTGCGGTCAGTGCCCCATTTGTATAGACGGCGCCCCCAGACAGTTTGCAACTTGCGCCCCTCAGCCTCCTTTCCTTCCAAATACATAAAAGAATACTTATCCTTTCCATTTTGAATGATGACCTTAGATGATGATGTATTTAGTTGCACACAACAAACCACTACAATTTCCGCCTTGCTTTCTTCTCCACAAATGCATCCATGTTACAATGCCATTAAAGTGCATATGCACTGTTATATCTGATTCTATTGATAATATGATTATTGCACGTTTTGTTTTGGTCAAATATGTTTGTAATCACCTCAATATTCAAAAACATTGTTTCAATGTTTTTGAATATTGAGTATTCAAAACTTCATTTCAATATTTAAAAAAACTTTGTTTCAATATTCAAAACCTTCGTTCCACTAGCAGTTTGCATAGATAAAATTATTTGGATAAATAATTTAATTTGTTTTTGTGTATTTTTAGTTTGCTTAGCTGTAGCATTAAAAAGTTGTAGATAACAGACTTTTAATATGAATTGAAGTGATAACATGGTTTGGCAAACATTTCACAGAGCACACTTGTCTTCAATGGTATCCGTGGAAGATTTATCTTAATCCATCGTTTCACGTAATTCTTATCTTCTTCATTGAGCTGACGGAAGGCAGAAGAAAGCACGGTGGGTAGTGCAAGAGATATAAGGTGGCCACTGAAAAACTGAAGGGTTTGAAAAAGTCATAACTTGTTCATTTAAATTTCTTTCTTACAGGTTAAATAGCTTTACTACCCCAAGTTACTCAGCAGCGCCTGCTGCACACCATTCGGTTTCAACACCTAGCCAGAGATAACAACTTTTTGAAGGACTTGATAATGAGTGATGAGGCTCATTTTCATTTAAACGGGTACATCAACAAACAAAACTGCTGATTTTGGGGTAATAAACATATCGTCAGGCTTTTGGTACAAACTGGTAACTGAAATTTTACTGTTTCTGAGATATTTTAATCTATAAGTTTAAACTCCTTCCAATATGTTATATATTTATCTAGACACATCGAAATGTGAAAATACTATTACCAGTTAAAATATAAATTCGAAATTTTTACCAGACCTGCAGCAGTATCAAAGAAAAGTGGTGTCAAAGAAAAGAAATATATTTTTATTTTTATTTATTGGTATATTCTAAACAAAGATATTTATTGGTATATTCTAAACAGATATTTATTGGTATATTCTAAACAAAGATATTTATTGGTATATTATAAACAAAGATATTTATTGGTATATTCTAAACAAAGATATTTATTGGTATATTCTAAACAAAGATGTTTATTAGTATATTCTAAACAAATTGGTATATTCTAAACAAAGATATTAATTGGTATATTCTAAACAAAGATTTTTATTGGTATATTCTAAACCAAGATATTTATTGGTATACTCGAAACAAAGATATATATTGTTATATTCTAAACAAAGATATTTATTACGAATAATAAAATTGAATCAAATACAAAAATGATATAAATTAAAATATAACAAACAGTTAAAAGGAAAATATCAGTAAAATACAAGGAATAAACTAGTTACACATGTTGTTGGCGTGTTGAGTTGACTTAAATGATGGCCGATGTTTCGAAGACATTGTACTTTTCATTCTCAAGATGTCAAAAAAAAATCTTTCCGCAGGGACATGCAGTTCTTCTTCTTCCATCTCCACATTCTCTAAGAGTTAAGGTAAGGTTCCCTTACAGTGCTATTGTACTCAAGAAAATTAGATTTTGTCATACTTCAACGAAAGGTGTCTCCAGATGGGAATCCTTTAAATATCACCAAATTTTTTAGAAAAATTGGAGAAAGCTGTAAAACATGAAGATGAAGGCTGCAATGTCTACAAAACAACGGCATCATAAAATACACATTTTTATACTACAAACAAGTAAAAAAAAAAATTTTTTTTAGTAGTTTGGATCCTTTTTGCATATGTCCATATTATTTAATGAACTATCTTGAAAGATTGATTGGTATTTTTTTTTCATTGAAATTCAAATATTTATGTATGCGTCCCTGAAAGTATGCTGTAGATAAGTAATAAGAGAATTTTATTAAATTGAAATTGGACAAATTGAGATCAGAAACTTATACAAAATTTAAATATATGTCAGAATTCCAAAATCCACTTAAATCGAGGTACAGAACTCATATACCAGTATATCTAATAGAGGTAACATATGTACCAAATAACTTATCTACCAATCTAATGAGAATCATAAAATATATTTATATTTGATGAAACCTTTTATTGGTAATATTTTTTAATACAGTGGTAACATTATTAATGTAATAATAAAATCAAGTGAAACTATTTAATGGCTGACAATAATTACGTGTGCAGCTATTTATTATGTAACTGGTCTGCCACTATGCTGACACATAAGCTGAAGACCATGCAAACAAACTATGGGTTCCTCACACTTCAAGCGAATCGTTTGAAGACAAAAATTACTTAATTAAAATTCTTATAATAAACTTTGTCGAGAAATTTTCAAGACTACAATTTAAAAATAAAATATATATTGATATAAGAAAATCAATCGGTAAATAAAAACTGTTGAATAAAACTTGACAAATTTATATTATAAAATAACTTATTAGATAACTTGAATTAATTAGAAAAATTATTTTAAGTATTCAAAAAAATTTAAAGACCCGGAGGCCGTGTATCTCTTGAGTTTATCATTAAATATACACCCCGAGGGGTGTATCTCTTGAGTTTATCTGTTAGAATAATGTTACGCGTTATCTAAACTGGTGTTGAGAGTTATCCAGCTGAATTTTGGTCACCAGAGACTCACAGGTTATGAAGTGAGGGGCACCACATGCAAGTGATGTTGAAATTTAGGTCAGTCAGGTGTTGTTTGCCGTTACTCTTTACTTCTTTGTAGATGAAAAGATGGTTGCCACCCAGATCTGGAAATGAGCGAGCCACATTGCCAGATATATCGATGATAGGTGAACTCTGTGCTGATCGAGTGACCACTGAGAGCAGGGAAGAGAAGTGTGGGAAGGCTCGTAGCAAAATGGTCGAATGACATCAGGAAAGTGACTCGAAGTAATGGGCCCAGGATAGGAACGAATGGATGAAATGGGAGGCCCAGGATAGGTCCTACACTAGAGTCAAGTGAATTTTAATTAATTTTATCAATGTTTTCACTCAATTTCCCAAGTTGAAACACAGCTGTGAATAACATTTGCTTGATATTGTTTAATTCTTTTTTAAAGTCTTCACCAGTCGACGGACTGGAACTGCAGACATTTAGAATACCATCTTCCGCAATCTGTTTGCCTCCTGTTCCAGGTGCTTTATCCTGTGCCTTATTCTCAGGTGCTTTATCCTGTGCCTTCTCCTCAGGTGCTTGAAAAGGTTTTGGTTTAATTTCATTTGTCTATATACTCAGTCATATTCCAAGAGTAAATTATAGCTGGTGGTAAGTTTTGTAAACGCAATAAATCATGCGACGAAATTGAATTTGTTAATGATGTATGAATCAGAAACTGTCTTAATATACCTGGATATATCATACGAACGTCTCTGACCAATGGCAGAAAATGAACAAAATCACTTAAGTAATAGTGCATAGCAATATCAAATAAAATGGTGATTTTTTTGCAGTTATTCAATCGTATAAGATTTTCAACATAATATTCTATATTTTTTCCTAATGTTACTAAATCGTATGGATTTACAAGAGTGAAGCTACGAGTCTTAATGACATCAATAACCAAAACAGGATTCCCATCAAGATCCTTTCCACAAACGAACATTGATTTTTGTTTAGTCAATTCCATACATACTTTTCTTAAATCTGTTTCATCAATATCATTGACTTTATTCAATTTTCGATAATCAAAAGAAAAAATAATGTTATCAACACTTTTTTGTATATTTCCATTGTTTTCCTTCAAAACACATCCAATCCACTCATCGTTTTGAGTTACTCTATTTAAATCAGTCACATGAAATCGAGAACCATGATTTCCGGCAATACTGAGGAATTCTGATCTTACTGTTTTTATAGCGTTGTTGGCCATTTTTCAATAATTGTGATCTGCATCTACAAAAAGAAACAAAATGTTTAATGAAATATAAAACTGACGGCAGTAAAAGATAAAACAATTTAATAGTCCATCCTTGTCAGAAGTAGCCTAATGCTACATCCCAGTGCCTACGTCATTCACCTCCCGAAAGAGTGAGAAAATTAGTTCTATTTTATGATTATTGACTGTTGTTAATCTCTTAGTGAAACTAATTTAAAAATAAAATGTGATTATACAAGGTATGTTAAAGACAAAGTTTTATAAGCAATTTTGTCAACAACCCTCTGCGATTGCCATAATGAATGCAAAATTCGAGCAGTGCACGAACATCAAATATTGTTTAAAACAAGGCAACACAGTGCCTGCGACTCTTGCAATGTTTTGCTAGGTTTACAGTGATGAAACAACGAGTCAAACTCAATGTTATGAATGGTATACGCATTTTAAAAACGGTCCAACATCACTTGAGGATGATGAGAAACCGGGATGTCCCTGTATCAGCACAACTGCTGAAATTCAGAGAATTATTTGTGCAAATTGACGATTCAACAATCAGACAAGTTTGTTAATGGATAATTTGACAATCCATCGCATTGCGACCAAATTTGTTCCCTGGTCGCTGACGGTCGACTAAAAGGAGCATCAGGTCAACATCTGCCAAGATCGTCAACAGGCCTTAACTTTCATTTCTTTAATTTCAAAGATAATCACCAGTGATGAGACTTGGGTCTATGGGTATAACAATGACAATGGTATGCCAATTTATATTGTGATGTCTCGAGGCGTTTAAGAGAGGACGTTCGTAGAAAAAGGAAATCATTTGTCACTTTATGAGTTCCTTCACAAACCTTAGTAACAAATTAACTCCTAAATAAGGGAAATATCTTAGCATTAAAATAATTGACATGGACACATACAATTCTTTTAAGTTTCATTTATAAAGAAATACTCCTATAATACTTATTACTGAGAAAGTGTTGTGATTTTTATGTCGCAACTTCAAATAAAAAGTAGCCACTGGAGTAAGAACGGAACTCGAATTTCATCATCTCATGTGTTTGACAGTACTACCGCACATTAAGATACAACACTAACACAGGTCTAGTGTGCGTTACCAGACGAATTATGTTATCAAACTGGGACCTTTTTTGTCAGATCGTCGAAGATAAAATTGAGAGACTGGCGATTCTAGGAGAAATAGAAGGGTCCTGATAACTTGGCAGAGCACCAACCCGATGGACAGACCTGGTAAGGAATGTGACCAATAGATCATTCCAAGAGTGTAGTAAACATGCTGGACCATGAGAAATGGAGGCGTATTATTCTTTCTGTAAATTTGCTTACAAGATCAAGATTCAATCACGACATTCCTTGTAGAAATAATTAGTGTCCTCATAACAGATAATACAAATAGAATTCACATGGTTCATGAAAAAATCCATTGAAACAAAATAGTTATTGTATTCATAGCGCAATTCCTTTTATTTGCGTCACGTTAATTATTTTCATCAAGTCAAAAATATTCAAATTTTCTTACCTGCCAGATATAGTAATTGTTTATCACTGTTGCGGAAATGTAATTTCCATCAGAAAATATCACAAGTGCTGATCAGAAGAAACTTTCTCATCTTAAAACTGAATATCAGGGATTATACTAATTAATATATGCAGATAAAGTCAACACTTCAATCTTCACTGCAATGGAAAAAAATCTACGCAAATGCTGCGGACAAAAATTCCAAGATAGTTAAAATAAATGTTAACGGCAAAGTGTACACGGCAGCTAAGCTACTCTAACACTATAATTATTTTTTATTTAAGCCTTTTTACTAAGTTGTTGTATTTTATTTGAATATTTTTTGTTGCAACAAAACAAATATAATTCATGTAAAAATTCCCCTTATTCGGTCACAAAGGTAGAGTCCACGCACCATAAGGAAAGAATAGTGTAGGAGGGGGAAAATGATTTAAAAAAAATTATATTCGGATTATTTAATTTATTTTTATTTATTATTCATTTAAAAATACAGAAGTAGATTTTTTTGTTTAGAACAAATATTTGTTTATTGATACAGAAAAAAAGAGTTTGAAAGAAACAATAAGTTTTAGTTATTTCTAATAAACCTTATATTTTATTTATAAATACACAATGGAATATTTAAAGAAATAGAAATGTTTATTTGTTATTTTAGAAACGTATTGGTTAAGAATCACAGAATAGACATTTTATTAATTCAAGATAATTCATATCAAAAGTCCCCGTATTCGTATCACAAATGTAAGAAACTATTATTACGATTTAGTGTGGGACTATAAGAATAGTTATTATTTAGTGTTGAATTATGGGAATAGTTACGGTTTATTGATGGATTATGAAAATTGTTATGATTTATTGTAGTTTCCGGAGATTAAAATTAGTGTAAAAAGCTGGTTTTATGTGACTTGGACTATTTTTGGTTATTTCGTATGATATGTTTTTTATATATAGTTATGATTTAGTATTGGACCAAGAGAATAGTTACGATTTATTGTTGGACTATAAGAATAGTAAATGAGAATAATATTTTACTCATTTAGTGTCTCTTACATTTAGCCCATCGCACATCGCAAGCGTCTCGATCGAACTTTTTAATTCGTAATTCGAACTTTTTGTCATTTTCTAGGTCTTGAAATCGACGTTTCGTTGTAATTTCTACTGATAATTCGAACGTATTTCGTAATTCGATAAGCGTATTCCGTAAGTCATGTTTTATGAATTATAATAATTCTACATTTTCCACGCAAATTATGTATCCACATAGTCGTTGGCTCTGGTGCTCCGGCAAGCGATTACATTTTCGAGACTTTCCCTATACCCAAAGAATATCTCAAGTTTTTTTATCGTAAGAATGGGAAAGCCCACATATTAAATAAGAAAATTATATAAAAAGAATGTAATAAAAATATATTTTCAGCATATTAGTGTACCTGTCACTTTTAACCTTATAAATTAGCTAATTTTCTTTCTTTCTCTTACGAAATTTTAATCTTGAGATGAAATGTAAGTGGCGCGATTTTTTTATTATTATCGTCAGTATCGTGAAGTGTTGAGTACTGGTTTCATATAAATTAATATATTAATTCAATATTTTTTTAAATTTAACTTTTAATGTTTTCACAAAAACGCACAACTAAATAAAACAATTTGAATCGTTCATAATATCGTATTGAAACCCACAACTAAATAAAAAATTGTGAATAGTTCATGATATCGTACTGAAACGCACCACCAGATATTTTTTTTAATCGTTTATAATATCGGAATGAAAGGCACAACCAAAGAAAAAAAAATTAATCGTTCATAATATCGTAACGAAACGCACAACTAAATAAAACAATTTTAATCGTTCATAATATCGTAATGAAGAACACAACCAAATAAAAAAGAATTGAACCGTTCATAATATCCTAATGAAACGCACAACCAAATAATGTTTTTGTTTCGTTCATAATATCGTAATTAAACGCACAACCAAATAAAAAAAAATGTGAATCGTTCATTATATCGTAATGAAACGCACAACCAAATAAAAAACAGTGATATCATCATAATTATTTTTATAACGCGTGCAAATATGTTGACCTCCGTGGCCTTGTGGTAAGACGTTTTTCTGCCGATCCGGAGGTTGCGGGTTTGATCGCTGCTGGAACCAGGTTTAAAAAAATGGGATTCCAATCTGGTTTTCACTTAGGGCCCATTAAAACATCTTTCTGGTTGGTTGGAAGAAATTGCCACATGGCAATAAGCTCGCAAGGTAAATTTTATTTTTTTATTATTATTTATTTAAATATTTTACACGTAACAAGAAACATATGTACGTAATTTGCGAAAAGACAACAGGTAATTTAATTTGGACACACAATTTAAATGGATTTTGGTTTGTTGCCTTTCATTTGTTGTGTAAACTAGGCTTTTGCCTGTATCTCACTAAGGACAACAACTTATCTCACTAAGGACAACAACTTAATCATACACGTTGGTTAGCCATGAAAAATTGTACATATTTTATATTTATTTTATAAATAAGCATTACATTATTTGTAAAGTAAGAAAGTCAACACGATATTCTCAGCTGTTGTGAGTACCGCGCTAATTTAAATTGTTTTATTTTGATGATCATGTAATTTGTAATTAGAATATTTTTGTGAAATTTGGTCCCATGATTTTCAAATTAGCGGCCTTTTACTGTATTTCAGAATATAATGTTTTTAACAGTGTAGAGTTTCCTGATTTTTCACATATTTATACAGACAAGTCCAAAGGTGGAGGAATTGGATTCTTGTGGTGCAGCAGTCCATACCCCGGAAACAGATACAAAAGCACTTTTACAAACAAACTTCCCCCTCACTCTTCAGTTTTTACATCTGAATGTGTGGCAATGAAAGAGGCCCTTGCCATTTGCGAATATTAAAATTTTGTTATCTTGTCCGATTCCCTAAGGCCTCGGCCACACAGATAGGAGTCTCGCTTGGTGCTTAGAGCTACGCTGCGAGCTAGGCGACATATCCTATCAAACCAACGCACTGCATACTATCGCAATGGCCACACTGCACCCTTCGCGTCACACTACGTGACTATTATAGTCACCTTGTAAGTCTCCTACCGAACAGACGTGTTGGTTAATTTTATTGTGTCACCGAGTGATTTTACAAGATGGAGGACACTATGATTCAATATAATAAGAATTAACAAGATGAAAGTTTCTATCATGCGTCGTTTGCGGACGGGACACTGCAAGGTGGCTAGTCACCTTTACAGAATGGGTATTGGGGAGAATCCCAGCTGTGAATGTAGTCTGGATGATGAGACTATAAACCATGTATTTTTTGGTTATCCTTTGCGAGATAGATTTGATTTACTAAAAGCCATACCTTTACCGCGTCCAATGAATGTTGCGTTTCTTCTTTCTTCGAGGAACTTTTCCACTTATAAATCGATTGTTAATTTTTTTAGCTTAATCAGCTAAAACTGTAAAAAGCCTAGAATTGAAATTTAAAAAAAAATTTATTTAGTTCACATTTATCCCTTATTACTCATTCCATATTCTGTCATTCATTCCGTACTATGTCATCCCATGTGTTCTTCTGTGTACACAAATATTTACAGCATGTATTTGATACGTGGATTCTTTCCTAAATCCTGCCCATTTCTATTTGAGCCATGATTATTAATTTTTGAACAATCTTACAATAGATAATAGGACTTTAGCTGTGGTCAGTGCCCCATTTGTATAGACGGCGCCCCCAGGCAGTTTGCAACTTGCACCCCTCAACCTCCTTTCCCTCCAAATATTAGGGGTAAAAATTATTTCGGTCCGTTTCCAAAAGTTGGCTCTGGCAGTTATGAATGGTTCATAGTGACAACCGATTTTGGCGGTTTCAGAGAGGTTAGACATTTGCCAATAATATTCAGTTTATATCGCTTTGAGTTTCATGCAAAAACCTTGTTTTGTACAGTGTTGAAAATGTCGAATTTTGTGTTAACCAAGCAGCATTTGCGGGAGGTTTTAATTATCTGCTTTAATTGGAAGAAAAGTGCAGCTGAAGCCCATCGAATGCTTGTCGAAGTTTATGGTGACTGCTCCAACTGATAAATCATGTAGGGAATGGTTTTGACGTTTCAAGGATGGAGATTTCAGCGTCGAAAACAAGCATCGCTCTGGACAGCCAAAAAATTCGAGGACAAAGAATTAGAGGCATTACTCGAAGAAGATCAGAGTCAAACGCAAGAGGAGCTTACAGAATCATTGGGAGTGACTCAACAAGCCGTTTCCGTACGATTGAGAGCCATGGGAACGATTCAAAAACAAGGAAATTGGGTGCCTTATGAACTGAAACCGAGAGACGTTGAAAGGCGATTTTTCACTTGCGAGCAGCTGATTCAAAGGCAACAAAGAAAAGGTTTTTTGCATCGGATTGTAACAAGATGAGAAGTGAATATTCTACGGCAACCCCAAGAAGAAAAAATACTACCCAAAGCCCGGTCAATCGTTGCCATCGACCTCAACATCAACACCAAAACCGAACATACATGGTTCGAAGATCATGCTCTGTATCTGGTGGGACCAAAGGGGTGTTGTTTACTATGAGGTGCTGAAACCTGGCGATTCCATTACGGGCGATCGCTATCGGCTACAATTAATTAGTTTGAGCCGTGCATTGCGAGAAAAACGGCCGGAATATGAGCAAAGACATGATAAAGTTATTCTTCTTCATGACAACGCTCGGCCTCATGTCGCAGTCATAAAAAAATATTTGGAAACGCTCAAATGGGATGTTTTACCGCCCCCGCTGTATTCCCTGGACATTGCTCCTTCTGATTACTGGTTGTTCCGAAGGATGCAGCACGATTTGGCAGGTCACCGGATCACTTCTTTCGTAGAAACCGAAAATTGGCTCCAAACTTGGATTGCCTCAAAAGGCGAGTCATTTTTTCGAGATGGAATTCGAAAATTGCCCGAGATGTGAAAAAGTAGTAGCCATGGATGGACAATACTTTAATTGATCTGGTCATTCATTTTGTTTAGAAATAAATGCATTTTTGAACACAAAAAAACGGCCCGAAATAATTTGTACACCCAATACATAAAAGAGTGCTTATCCTTTCCATTTTGAATGATGACCTTAGATGATGATGTATTTAGTAGCACACAACAAACCACTACAGTTTCCGTTTTGCTTTCTTCTCCGCAAATGCATCCATGTTACAATCCCATTAAAGTGCATATTCACTGTTATGTCTGATTCTATTGATTATATGACTATTGTATGTTTTGTTTTGTTCAAATATGTTTCTAATCGTCTCAATATTCAAAAACTTTCTTTCAATATTCGAAAATTTTGTTTCAATATTCAAAAACTTAGTTTGAATATTCAAAACTTCGTTTCAATATTTAAAAAAAACTTTGTTTCAATATTCAAAACATTCGTTCCACTAACAGTTTGCATAGATAAAATTATTTGAATAAACAATAAAAAAAAATTGTGAATTTTTAGTTTGCTAAGCTGTAGCATTAAAAAGTTGTAGATAACAGACTTTAAATATGAATTGAAGTGATCACATGGTTTGGCAAACATTTCACAGAGCACACTTGTCTTCAATGGTATCCGTGGAAGATTTATCTTAATCCATCGTTTCACGTAATTCTTATCTTCTTCATTGAGCTGACGGAAGGCAGAAGAAAGCACGGTGGGTAGTGCAAGAGATATAAGGTGGCCACTGAAAAACTGAAGGGTTTGAAAAAGTCATAACTTGTTCATTTAAATTTCTTTCTTACAGGTTAAATAGCTTTACTACCCCAAGTTACTCAGCAGCGCCTGCTGCACACCATTCGGTTTCAACACCTAGCCAGAGATAACAACTTTTTGAAGGACTTGATAATGAGTGATGAGGCTCATTTTCATTTAAACGGGTACATCAACAAACAAAACTGCTGATTTTGGGGTAATAAACATATCGTCAGGCTTTTGGTACAAACTGGTAACTGAAATTTTACTGTTTCTGAGATATTTTAATCTATAAGTTTAAACTCCTTCCAATATGTTATATATTTATCTGGACACTAAGAAATGTGAAAATACTATTACCAGTTAAAATATAAATTCTTAATTTTTACCAGACCTGCAGCAGTATCAAAGAAAAGTGGTGTCAAAGAAAAGAAATATATTTTTACTTTTATTTATTGGTATATTCTAAACAAAGATATTTATTGGTATATTCTAAACAAAGATGTTTATTAGTATATTCTAAACAAATTGGTATATTCTAAACAAAGATATTTATTGGTATATTCTAAACAAAGATATTTATTGGTATATTCTAAACAAATATATTAATTGGTATATTCTAAACAAAGATATTAATTGGTATATTCTAAACAAAGATTTTTATTGGTATATTCTAAACAAAGATATTTATTGGTATATTCTAAACAAAGATATTTATTGGTATATTCTAAACAAAGATATTAATTGGTATATTCTAAACAAAGATATTAACTGGTATATTCTAAACCAAGATATTTATTGGTATACTCGAAACAAAGATATATATTGTTATATTCTAAACAAAGATATTTATTACGAATAATAAAATTGAATCAAATACAAAAATGATATAAATTAAAATATAACAAACAGTTAAAAGGAAAATATCAGTAAAATACAAGGAATAAACTAGTTACACATGTTGTTGGCGTGTTGAGTTGACTTAAATGATGGCCGATGTTTCGAAGACATTGTACTTTTCATTCTCAAGATGTCAAAAAAAAATCTTTCCGCAGGGACATGCAGTTGTTCTTCTTCCATCTCCACATTATCTAAGAGTTAAGGTAAGGTTCCCTTACAGTGCTATTGTACTCAAGAAAATTAGATTTTGTCATACTTCAACGAAAGGTGTCTCCAGATGGGAATCCTTTAAATATCACCAAATTTTTTAGAAAAATTGGAGAAAGCTGTCAAACATGAAGATGAAGGCTGCAATGTCTACAAAACAACGGCATCATAAAATACACATTTTTATACTACAAACAAGTAAAAAAATAATTTTTTTTAGTAGTTTGGATCCTTTTTGCATATGTCCATATTATTTAATGAACTATCTTGAAAGATTGATTGGTATTTTTTTTTCATTGAAATTCAAATATTTATGTATGCTTCCCTCAAAGTATGCTGTAGATAAGTAATAAGAGAATTTTATTAAATTGAAATTGGACAAATTGAGATCAGAAACTTATACGAAATTTAAATATATGTCAGAATTCCAGAATCCACTTAAATCGAGGTACAGAACTCATATACCAGTATATCTAATAGAGGTATGTACCAAATAACTTATCTATCAATCTAATGAGAATCATAAAATATATTTATATTTGAAGAAACCTTTTATTGGTAATATTTTTTAATACAGTGGTAACATTATTAATGTAATAATAAAATCAAGTGAAACTGTTTAATGGCTGACAATAATTACGTGTGCAGCTATTTATTATGTAACTGTTCTGCCACTATGCTGACACATAAGCTGAAGACCATGCAAACAAACTATGGGTTCCTCACACTTCAAGCGAATCGTTTGAAGACAAAAATTACTTAATTAAAATTCTTATGATAAACTTTGTCGAGAAATTTTCAAGACTAAAATTTAAAAATAAAATATATATTGATATAAGAACCTTCTTTAAAAATCAATTCGTAAATAAAAACTGTTGAATAAAACTTGACAAATTCTGTAAATAAAAGCAACATTTATGATTTATATTATAAAATAACTTATTAGATAACTTGAATTAATTAGAAAAATGATTTTAAGTATTTAAAAAAATATAAAGACCCTGAGGCAGTGTATCTCTTGAGTTTATTTTTAAATATACACCCGGAGGGGTGTATCTCTTGAGTTTATCTGTTAGAATGTTACGCGATATCTAAACTGGTGTTGAGAGTTATCCTGCCGAATTTTGATCACCAGAGAATCACAGGTAATGAAGTGAGGGGCACCACATGCAAGTGATGTTGAAATTTAGGTCAGCCAGGTGTTATTTGCCGTTACTCTTTACTTCTTTGTAGATGCTGAGATAATTGCCACCCAGAGCTGGAAATGAACGGGCCACATTGCCAGGTTTACCGATGATAGGTGAACTCTGTTGATCGAGTGACCACTGAGAGCAGAGAAGAGAAGTGTGGGAAGGCTCGTAGCAAAATGGTCGGATTTCATCAGAAAAGTGACTCGAAGTAACAGGAAGTAATGGGCCCAGGTTAGGAATGAATGGACGAAATGGGAGGCCCAGGATAGATCCAACACTAGTCAAGTGGACTGATGTAATATGATGGAATTTAATTAATTTTATCAATGTTTTCACTCAATTTCTCAAGTTGAGACACAAGTGTGAATAACCTTTGCTTGATATTATTTAATTCTTTTTTCAAGTCTTCACCAGTCGAGGGACTGGAACTGCAGACATTTAGAATACCATCTTCCGCAATCTGTTTGCCTCCTTCTGTTCCAGGTGCTTTATCCTGTGCCTTCTCCTCAGGTGCTTGAAAAGGTTTTGGTTTAATTTCATCTGCTTCTATATACTCAGTCATATTCCAAGGGTAAATCGTAACTGGTGGTAAGTTTTGTAAACGCAATAGAACTAAATCATGCGATAAAATTATTTTTTTTGATGGTGTGTGAATCAGAAACTGGCTTAATATACCTGGATATATCATACGAATGTCTCTGACCAATGGCAGAAAACGAGGAAAATCCTTTAAGTAATTGTAATTAGAAAAATAAAATAAAATTGTGACTTTTTTGCAGTTATTGAAACGTAAAAGACTTTCAAAAAAATATTCCATTTTTTTTTCCAATTCTATTATTTTTTCTAATTGTACATCAGAGCCTTTATATACTCCTTCACCTTTAGTGAAGAAGTATCCAGTCTTAAGGACATCAATAACCAAAACAGGATTCCCCTCAAGATCCTTTCCACAGACGAACATTGATTCTTCTTTAGTCAATTTATCACATACTTTTCTTAAATCTGTTTCATCAATATCATTGACTTTAGCCAATTTTCGATAATCAAAGGAAAGAATAATGTTATTTACACTTTTTTGTATATTTCCATTATTTTCCATCAAAACAGATTCAATCCACTCATCGTTTTGAGTTACTCTATTGAAATCAGCCACGTGAAATCGAGAACCATGATTTCCGGCAATACTGAGGACTTCTGATCTGACTGATTTTATTGCATTGTCCATTTTTCAGTATGTGTGATCTGCATCTACAAAAAGAAACAAAATGTTTAATGAAATACAAAACTAGTAAAGCTAAACTAGCCTAATGCTACATCCCGGTGCCTACGTCATTCACCTCCCGCAAGAGTGAGATAATTAGTTCTATTTTATGATAAGTGACTGTTGTTAATCTCTTACTGAAACTACACAATGTCTGCCGTTCCACACCCTCCTTATTCACCGGATCAAGCTCCGTGTGACTTCTTTTAATTCTCAAAACATGAAGTTAAAGCTCAAGGGGTGACATGTTGAGTTGGTAGAATAGATTGGAGTTGAGTCACAGGCGGTGCTTGACCAGCTTAACAATGAAGACTTTGTGGGGGCTTTTGCAGCATGGTGGAAACGCTGTAGGAGGAGCCTAATTTGAAGGTGATGAAACCCAAAATGTTTTACATTGATCATACCTCGTAGATATGTATGTACAGTAATGCCTCACTTTGCATTATCTCTGTATATGATACCTCGCTATAAGATAATTGACAAAAACAATTTTTTAACAGCAAAAATGCTATCCGATTCTCTGTCAAGTCTCATACATTAGACGTTTTAGCAAAAAATGTTCCTGATTTAATAATGCTTTAAGCTTTCAAATTCAAACAATATGTCACTTATTTCAATCCAATTTATTCACTTATTTTTAGTTAATATACTCGTACATAATACTTTATTTTTAAATTGCATTTTGCCAATATAAGTTTTCAATTGACCAAAATGTCTTTTATTAATTTTAGGAACTATATACGAGTATTTTTGTATTATTTTTACCTCCATTAATGATAATTCGGTTAACGTAATAATTTTGAGGTACGTATTCCCATTATTAAACGAGGCATTACTGTATTGGAAAGACATAGTATAAATAAGGTTTAGTACTATCCGCAGTTTCAGTCATCCACTGGGGGTCTCGGAACGTATTCCCGGGAGAATTTTTTTACAATGGATAAAATAAATAGTGTTAAAAATGTCACAACAGGTCTTCTCAGCATGTTTAGTTACTTATAAATTTAAATGCTGCAGTTTAACAGGAAAGTTAATGAATTTTTTGATTTAAGCCAAAATATGAAATGTTCAGGAATTTCTCACTTGACAATTTCTCAGTTAAAAACAGTTTTGCCCACAGCAATGATTGACAGTACTCGTAGCTTGAACTTTCTATGGATAATAGTTACAATATGGTGTCACACAATAAGAACATAATGAAAGAAAATGATACATTGATCCTTTGTCAACTCCTTGCAGATCCAGTGAGCCTACACAAAGTGCTGCTCCTTTGCATGAAGACCCTCAGGTAATTGTTGTATTTGATACAAAAAGCAATTATCCTGTCATTTTTGTCCATGTCAAATGTCATTCTCGGGGACATAATGAAATCATTTCTCACTTTATGAGTTCCTTCGCAAACCTTAGTAACTCCTAAATATCTTAGCATTAAAATACTTGACGTGGACATTTACCATTCTTTTTAGTTTCATTAATAAAATAATACTCCTATAATACTTATTGCTGAGAAAATTTTAAGGTGGCTCATTGATTGGGGAGAAAGATGAGTGAGAAACTTTTGGAGGTATCCTCATAGCCATGTGAGTGAATGATTGATGCCAATGTAGAATCTTGATGTGGTTGTTAAATTATGATATGGTTGGGACTGTGTACGTGATAGCTTAGCATTCATTCTTTCATATGGTGTCCCTCAACACATAAGAAATGGCTTTCATAAGTTGAAGAACATGGCCTTGATACAACATTGTCTTCGGACCTATTAATCGAGCCTTCAGGTTTCAAACCACTGGAATAAGAACGGAACTAGCGTTTCATCATCTCATGTGTTTGACAGTACTACCGCACATTAAGATACAACACTAACACAGGTCTAGTGTGCGTTACCAGACGAATTATGTTATCAAACTGGGACCCTTTTTTTTCTGGTCGTCGACGGGAAGATAAAATTGAGAGACTGGTGATTTGTGATTCTAGGAGAAATAGAAGGGTTCTGATAACTTGGCCGAGCACCAACCCGACGGACAGACCTGGTAAGGTATGTGACCAATAGATCATTCCAAGAGTGTAGTAAATATGCTCGACCATGAGAATGGAGGCGTATTATTCTTACTGTAGTCCGGACAATTTGCTTACAAGATAAAGATTCAATCACGACATTGCTTGTAGAAATAATTAGGAAGTGTCCTCGTATGATACATCGTCACAAAAAACAGATAATACAAATCGAATTCACATGGTTCATGGATAAATCCATTGAAACAAAATAGTTATTGTTTTCATGGTGCAATTTCTTTTATTTGCGTCACGTAAATTATTTTCATGGAGTCAAAAATATTCCAATATTCTTACCTGCCAGATATAGTAATTGTTTATCACTGTTGCGGAAATGTAATTTCTATCAGAAAATATCAGAAGTGCTGATCAGAAAAAACTTTCTCCCCTTAAAACTGAATATCAGGGATTATACTAATTAATATATGCAGATAACGCCAAGACTTCAATTTTCACTGCAATGGAAAAAAACTACGCAAATCCTGAGGACAAAACTTCCAAGATAGTTAAAATAAATGTTAACAGCAAAGAGTACACGGCAGCTAAGCTACTCAAACACTGTGATTATTTTATCATTTAAACTTTTTTACTAAGTTGTTGTATTTTATTTAAATATTTTTTGTTGGAACAAAACAGAGACACTAGAAGATATTTCATGTGAAAATTCCCCTTATTCGATCACAAAGGTAGAGTCCACGCACCATAAGGAAAGAATAGTGTAGGAGGGTGAAAATGATTTTAATTTTTTTATAATATATATTCAGACTATTTAATTTATTTTTATTTAATATTCAGTTAAAAATACAGAAGTGGATTTTTTTTGTTTAGAACAAATATTTGTTTATTGATACAGAAAAAGAAAGTTTGAAAGAAACAAGAAGTTTTATTTATTTCTAGCATAAAATTATTTCTAAGAAACACAGAATAGACATTTTATTAATTCAAAATAATTCATTTAAAAAATCTCCGTTTTCGTATCACAAATGTAAGAAACTCTTATTACGATTTAGTGTGGGACTATAAGAATAGTTATTATTTAACATAGTTTTGAATAATGGGAATAGTTACGGTTTATTGTTGGATTATGAGAATAGTTATGATTTAGTGTTGGGCCATGAGAATAGGTACGATTTATTGTTGGACTATAATAATAGTAAATGGGAGTATATTTTACTCATTTTGTGTCCCTTATATTTAGCCCATCGCACATCGCAAGCGTCTCGATTGAACTTTTTAATTCTTAATTCGAAATTTTTATCACTTTCTAGATCTTGAAATCGACGTATCGTATTAATTTCTACTGATAATTCGAGCGTATTTCGTAATTCTATAAGCGTATTTCGGAAGTCATGTTTTATGAATTATTATAATTCTACATTTTCCACACAAATTATGTATCCACATAGTCGTTGGCTCTGGTGCTCCGGCAAGCGATTACATTTTCGAGACTCTCCCTATACCCAAAGAATAACCCAAGTTTTTTTTATCGTTAGAATAGGAAAGCCCACAGATTAAATAAGAAAATTATACGAAAATAATGTAATAAAAATATTTTTTCACCATATTAGTGTACCTGTAACTTTTAACCTTATAAATTAGCAATTTTTTTTTCTCTCTTTTACGAAATTTTAATATTGAGATGAAATGTAAGCGGTGCGATTTTTTTATTATTATCGTCAGTATCGTGAAGTGTTGAGTACTGGTTTCATATGAATTAATAAGTAAATATTTTTTTTTGCAAATTTTACTTTTAATGTTTTCACAATTGTGAAATATTAATTAGTTAAAAAAATTTTAATCGTTCATAATATCGTAATGAAACGCACAACCAAATAAAACAATTTAAATCGTTCATTATATCGTAATGAAACAATAAAATCGTTCATAATATCATAATGAAACGCACAACCAAATAAAACGAATTGAATCGTTCATAATATCGTAATGAAACGCACAACCAAATAAAACAAATTGAATCGTTCATAATATCGTAATGAAACGCAAAACTAAATAAAAAAATGTGAATCGTTCATAATATCGTATTGAAACGCACACCCAGATATTTTTTTTAATCATTCATAATATCGTAATGAAATTTTTTTTAATCATTCATAATATCGCACAACCAAATTTAAAAAAAATTATCGTTAATAATATCGTAATAAAACCAAATAAAAAAATTGAACCGTTCATAATATCCTAATGGAAACGCACAACCAAATAATGTTTTTGATTCGTTTAAAATATCGTGTTTTTGATTCGTTCATAATAACATATTTACGTAATTTGCGAAAAAACAACAGGTAATTTAATTTGGACACACAATTTTAATGGATTTTGGTTTGTTGCCTTTCATTTGTTGTGTAAACTAGGCTTTTGCCTGTATCTCACTAAGGACAAAAACTTAATTTGCGTCAAGTGACCATGTCAAAATCAAATAAGTGACAATTATATATTTTTTAAATTTTAATTCATACACGTTGGTTACCCATGAAAAATTGTACATATTTTATATTTATTTTATAAATAAACATTACATTATTTTAAAAGTAAGAAAGTCAACACGATATTCTCAGCTGTTGGGAGTACCGCGATAATTCAAACTGTTTTATTTTGATGATCGTGTAATTTGTAATTAGAATATTTTTGTGAAATTCGGTCCTATGATTTTCAAATTAGCGGCCTTTTACTGTATTTCAGAATATAATGTTTTTAACAGTGTCGAGTTTCCTGATTTTTCACATATTTAAACAGATGGGTCCAAGGTGAAGGAATTGGATTCTTGTGGTGCAGCAGTCTATACCACGGAAACAGATACAAAAGCTCTTTTTAAACTTCCCCCTCACTCTTCAGTTTTTACAGCTGAATGTGTGGCAATAAAAGAGGCCCTTGCCATTTGCGAATATTCAAATTTTACAAAAATTGTTATCTTATCCGATTCCCTAAGGCCTCGGCCACACAGGTAGGAGCCTCGCTTGGTGCTTAGAGCTACGCTGCGAGCTTGGCAACATATCCTATCAAACCAACGCACTGCATACTATCGCAATGGCCACACTGCACCATTCGCGCCATGCTACGTGACTATTATAGTCACCTAGTGAGTCTCCTAGCGAACAGACGTGTTGGTTAATTTTATTGTGTCACCAAGTGATTTTACAAGATGGAGGAAACTACGGTTCAATATAATAAGAATGAACAAGATGAAAGTTTCTATCATATGTCGTTTGGGGATGGGTACACTGCGTGGTGGCTAGTCACCTTTACAGAATGGGTATTGTGGAGAATCCCGGCTGTGAATGTGGTCTGGATGATGAGTCGATAGACCATGTATTTTTGGGTTGTCCTTTGCGAGACAGATTTGATTTAGTAAAAGCCATATCTTTACCACGTCCAATGAATGTTGCGTTTCTTCTTTCTTCGAGGAACTTTTCCACTTATAGATCGATTGTTCATTTTTTTAAGCTTAATCAGCTAAAACTTTAAAAAGCCTAGAATTGTAATTTAAAAAAAAATAACTATTAAGTTCACATTTATCCCTTATTACTTCATTCCATATTCTGTCATTCATTCCATACATTGTCATCCCATGTGTTCGTCTGAATACACAAATATTTACAGCATTTATTTGATACCTGGATTCTTTCCTAAATCCTGTCTATTTCTATTTGAGCCATGATTATTAATTTTTGAACAATCTCAGATAATAGGACTTTTGCTGTGGTCAGAGCCCCATTTGTATAGACGGCGCCCCCAGGCAGTTTGGGCCTGCGCCCCTCAGCCTCTTTTCCCTCCAAGTACATAAAAGAGTGCTTATCCTTTCCATTTTGAATGATGACCTTAGATGATGATGTATTTAGTAGCACACAACAAACCACTACAGTTTCCGTTTTGCTTTCTTCTCCACAAATGCATCCATGTTACAATCCCATTAAAGTGCATATTCACTGTTATGTCTGATTCTATTGATAATATTGCATGTTTTGTTTTGCTCAAATATGTTTGTAATCATCTCAATATTCAAAAACTTTGTTTCAATATTCGAAAATTTTGTTTCAATATTCAAAAACTTAGTTTGATTATTCAAAACTTTGTTTCAATATTTAAAAAAAACTTTGTTTCAATGTTCAAAACCTTCCTCCCACTAACAGTTTGCATAAATAAAATTATTTGGATAAACAATAAACAAAAAATTGTGAATTTTTAGTTTTCTAAGCTTGTAGATAACAAAAAGTTGTAGATAACAGATTTTAAATATGATTTGAAGTGTTCACATGGTTTGGCAAACATTTCACAGAGCACACTTGTCTTCAATGGTATCGGTGAAAGATTTATCTGAAACCATCGTTTCACGTAATTCTTATCTTCTTCATTGAGCTGACAGAAGAGAGAATAAAGTACGGTGGGCAGTGCAAGAGATATAGGGTGGCCACTGAAAAACTGAAGGGTTTGAAACAATCATAACTTGTTCATTTCAATTTCTTTCTTACAGGTTATATAGCTTTACTACCCCAAAATACTCAGCAGCGCCTGCTGCACACCATTCGATTTCAACACCTAGCCAGAGATAACAACAACTTTTTGAAGAACTTGATAATGAGTGATGAGGCTCATTGTCATTTAAACGGGTATATCAACAAACAAAACTGCAGATTTTGGGGTACTGAGAATCCCAGGGAATTACATCAGCATCAATTGCATCTCCAAAAATGCACTGTTCAGTGCGATGTTATGGCTAAGAGTTATTGGCCCCTATTTCTTTGAAAATGAAGGTCAGCCAGAAAGAATCAACAGGGCCTGTATAAGACAATGTTTGAAAAATGTTTACACTCAGCGGTCGAAGATAATTAGGAGAAATGGTTCTAACAGGATGGAGCTACTGCGCACACTGCCAGGGCAATGATGGCAGTGTGCGCAGTACAGCGATGTACATCCTTCAACCTTTCATGGGCCACCTGTATAAGAACGCACTGTTTGCAAGACTTAGTTTGTTTTTTAACCTGCGTTAACGTTATGGTTTGTAGATATTTGTATGATAAGACAACTTTACAACACTTATGTTGTTCACATGACAACCTGGATTATTTATTGACATTCTTCTTAAGTATGGTACCCTTCAAAATAACCTATTGGCGGCTGTGTTCCACTATTAACAAACAGATGCCAAAGTTCGATTCAGGACTGAGTTACTGATATTCAATTTTATTAAAAAAAGGAACGGGTATCGAACCCGGAAACCTGAAGTCGTAAACCAGGCAATGAAGACTGATTAAAATAAAATGCAGACAACAAACAAGATGAACGGATAATTGTACATATTTGTGGAGGATTTTTCTGCATTATACGAGGTGTATCCAGAAAGTAAGTGTACTGAGGCTCTCACGACCGGATGGATTTTATTTTCGACATGTTGGCTACACTTCCGTGTAGCCTGACCCTTCCCCTCCGCAACGAGACCGGTTGGAGGTCAGTACGTTGAGAAGTGTCGACGCGGCAACACTTTTTGTGAAAAATGTCAACCCAATCTCCCGCCAAGTGCGAAATTTTGTAAAAAGGCAAGAGTTTTTGAGGCGCTGCAAACTCCATGGAGATGAATTTCTCCGCTCCATCGTTACTGGAGATGAAACTTGGGTTGCACACTACACGTCTGAAACCAAAAGGCAGTCACAACAGTGGCGTCACACATCTTCACCCTCCGCCTAAAAGTTCAAAACCACAATTTCAGCCAAGAAAATCATGGCATCCGTGTTTTGGGACTGTCAAGGCATAATTTTAGTTGAATATATGCCTCAAGGGGAGACCATCAACTTTGCAAGATACTGTGAGCCCCTTAAAAAATTGCGGAAGGCGATTCAGAACAAAAGGAGAGGCATGCTGACAAAGGGAGTCTGCCTGCTGCATGACAATGCCAGACCACACACGGCCAACGCCACGAAGGAACTGCCCGCCTCGGTTAAATGGGATGTCCTGAACCATCCCGCGCATTCCCCAGACCTAGCACCTTCAGATTACTATCTCTTTACCTCCCTGAAGCTGTACATGGGTGGAAAAAGGTTTTCAATCGACGAGGAGCTAAAGGAGGAGGTGGAGAAGTGGACGGAGGGGTTGGCGGGAAACTACTTCGAGGAATTTTATTTTATTTATTTATTATTACAATTTGAGAAAAACAACAGATAATTTGATTTCGACATACAATTTTAATGGATCTGGGTTTGTTGCCTTTCATTTGTCGTATCCCCAGTAAACTTGGCTTTTGCCTGTATCTCACCGAGGATAGGAAGGCATCAAAAAGTTCATACCCCGCTTCACCACCTGCATTGAGAGGAATGGCGACTATGTCGAAAAATAGCTTACATATGTACTACGGTAACCACGTAATTTTTTTGTTTAAATAAAAAAATTGTAACATACAAAAATTCAGTACACTTACTTTGTGGATATGCCTCGTATAATAAACATATCCTCTGGCTTTTGATACAAACTGGTAACTAACATTTTACTGTTTCTAAAATATTTTCATCTATAAGTTGAAACTCCTTCCAATATGTTATATATTTATCTGGATACTTCGAAATGTGAAAATACTATTACCAGTTAAAATATCAATACTAAATTTTTACCAGACCTGCAGCAGTATCAAAGAAAAGTGGTGTCAAAGAAGAGAAATATATTTTTACTTTTATTTATTGGTATATTCTAAACAGATATTTATTGGTATATTCTAAACAAAGATATTTATTACGAATAATAAAAGTGAATAAAATGATATAAAGTAAAATATAACAAACAGTTAAAAGGAAAATATCAGTAAAATACAAGAAATAAACTAGTTACAAGTTGTTGGCGTGTTGAGTTAACTTAAATGATGGCCGATGTTTCGAAGACATTTCAGTCTCAAGATGAAGTCAAAAAAAAAAAATTTATGCAGGGACATGCAGTTGTTCTTCTTCCATCTTCACATTCTCTAAGAGTTAAGGTAAGGTTCCCTTACAGTGCTATTGTACACAAGAAAATTAGAATTTGTCATACTTCAATGAGAGGTGTCTCCGGATGGGAATCCTTTAAAAACCACAATTTTTTTCAGAAAAATTGGAGAAAGCTGTAAAACATGAAGATGAAGGCAGCAATGTCTACAAAACAACGGTCATCATAAAATACACATTTTTATATTTCAAATAAATAAATAGAATATTCTGTAGTTGAATCCTTTTTGCACATGCTCATATTATTTGAACTGTCTTTAAAGATTGATTGGTATTTTTTTTTCATTGAAATTCAAATATTTATGTAAGCGTCCCTCAAAGTATGCTGTAGATAAGTAATAAGAGAATTTGATTATATTGAAATTGGACAAATTGAGATCAGAAACTTATACAAAATTAGAATATATGGACCAGAATTCCAAAATCCACTTAAATTGAGGTACAGAACTCATATACCAATATATCTAATAGAGGTAACATATGTACCAAATAACTTATCTACCAATCTAATGAGAATCAGAAAAAGATTTGATGAACCATTATTAATTGGTAATATTATTTTAATACAGTGGTAACATTATTAATGTAGTAATAAAATCAAGTGAAAATATTTAATGGCTGATAATGATTGTGTGTGCAGCTATTTATTATGTAACTGTTCTGCCACTATGCTGACACATAAGCTGAAGACCATGCAAACAAACTATGGGTTCTTCCAACTTTTCGAGCGAATCATTTGAATAAAAAAAATTAAATTACTTAACATAAAATGCTCATGATAAACTTTGTCGAGAATTTTTCAAGTCTTATTTAAAAATATAAATAAATATATATTGATATAAGAACCTTCTTTATAAATCAATCTGTAAATAAAACTGTAGAACAAAATTTTACAAATTGTGTAAATAAAAGCAACATTAATGATTTATATTATAAAATAACTTAAATTAATTAGAAAACTTTAAAAAAAAAAATATGTATAGCCCGAGGGGGTGTATCTCTTGAGTTAATCTCTAAATATAGACCCCCAGTGGGTGTATCTCTTGAGTTAATCTCTAAATATAGACCCAGAGGGGGTGTATCTCTTGAGTTTATCATCTGTTACAACAATGTTACGCGTTATCTGAACTGGGGTTGAAAGTTATCCTTCTAAATTTTGGTCAGCAGAGACTCACAGGTTATGAAGTGAGGGGCACCACATGCAAGTGATGTTGAAATTTAGGTCAGCCAGGTGTTATTTGCCATTACTCTTTACTTCTTTGTAGATGCTGAGATGGTTGCCACCCAGAGCTGGAAATAAACGGGCCACATTGCTAGGTGTACTGATGATAGGTGAACTGTGCTGATCGAGTGACCATTGAGAGCAGGGAAGAGAAGTGTGGGAAGGCTCGTAGCAAAATGGTCGGATGACATCAGGAAAGTGACTCGGAGTAACAGGAAGTAATGGGCCCAGGATAGGAACGAATGGACGAAATGGGAGACCCAGGAAAAGTCCAACACTAAAGTCAAGGGGACTTATGTAATATTATGAAATTTAATTATTTTTATCAATGTTTTCTCTCAATTACTCAAGTTGAGACACAGCTGTAAATAACATTTCCTAGATATTATTTAATTCCTTTTTCAAGACATTTAGAATACCATCTTCCGCAATCTGTTTGCCTTCTATTCCACATGATTCATCATTATCCTTAGAATTTTCCGTTTTACCATCATAATCTCTTGTTTCTTTGTCCATGTTTTATGAAGGTTTATTTACTTTATCGTGTGCCTTCTCCTCAGGTGCTTTATCCTGTGCCTTCTTCTCAGGTGCTTTATTCTGTGCCTTCTTCTCAGGTGCTTAATCCTGTGCCTTCTCCTCAGGTGCTTTATCCTGTGCCTTCTCCTCAGGTGCTTTATCCTGTGAATCTTCCTCAGGTGCTTTATCCTGTGAATCTTCCTCGGGTGCTTTATCCTGTGCCTTCTTCTCAGGTGCTTTATTCTGTGCCTTCTCCTCAGGTGCTTTATCCAGTGCCTTCTCAAGTGGTTTATTAACCCTGTGCCTTCTCCTCTGTTTACCCTGTGCCTTCTCCTCAGGTGCTTTATCCTGTGTCTTTTCCTCAGGTGCTTTACCCTTTGCCTTCTCCTCAGGTGCTTTATCCTGTGCTTTCTCCTCAGGTGCTTTATCGTGTGTCTTTTCCTCACGTGCTTTACCCTTTGCATTCTCCTCAGGTGCTTTATCCCGTGCCTTCTCCTCAGGTGCTTTATCCTGTGCCTTCTCCTCAGGTGCTTTATACTGTGCCTTCTCCTCAGGTACTTTATCATGTGCCTTCTCCTCAGGCGCTTTATCCTGTGCCTTCTCCTTAGGTGCTTTATTCTGTGCCTTCTTCTTAGGTGCTTTATCCTGTGCCTTCTTCTCATGTGCTTTATCCTGTGCCTTCTCCTCAGGTGCTTTATTCTCTACCTTCTCCTCAGATGCTTTATTATTCACTTTAGATATCCTTTGAGTTTTATTTTGAAAACATTTGGGTTTAATTTCATCTGCTTCTATATACTCAGTCATATTAAAAGAGTAAATAATAATTGGTGGGAATGCTTCTAAATGCAGTTGAAATAAATTGTGCGGAAAAATCCCATTTATTGATGCTATGTAAATCAGAAACTGGCTTAATATACCTGGATAAAAAATACGAACTTCTCTGAGCACAACCAGAAAAGGATGTAAAACACTGGCAATCAGGAAATTAGGAACATTTAATAAAATGGTGACTTTTTTGCAGTTATTAAATCGTAAAAGATTTTCAAAAAAATATTCTATTTTTTGGTGTAATTCTACCAAATTATATTCACCCATTACATCAACAGTGTAGAAGTGTCGAGTCTTAAGGACATCAATAACCAAAACAGGATTCCCCTGAAGATCCTTTCCACAGACGAAAATTGATTCTTCTTTAGTCAATTCATTACATACTTTTCTTAAATCTTTTACATCAACGTCATTGATTTTAGTATATATTCGACGTAGAAAGGAAAAAATAATGCTATCAACACTTTCTTCTACCTTTCCATTATTTTCCTCCAATACAGATCCAATCCACTCATAGTTTCGAGTTACTCTTTTTAAACCAGCCACGTGAAATCGAGAGCCATGATTTCCAATAATACTGAGGACTTCTGATCTGACTGATTTTATTGAGTTATTGGCCATTTTTCAATAATTGTAATCTGCATCTACAAAAATTAACAAAATGTTTAATGTAATATAAATCTGACGGCAGTAAAAGGTAAAACAATTTAATAGTCCATCCTTGTCAGAAGTAGCCTAATGCTACATCCCGGTGCCTACGTCATTCACCTCCCGAAAGACTGAGAAAATTAGTTCTATTTTATGATTAGTGACTGTTGTTAATCTCTTACTGAAACTACACCATGTCTGCCGTTCCACACCGTCCCTATTCACCGGATCAAGCTCCGTGTGACTTATTTTAATTCTCAAAAAATGAAGTTGAAGCTCAAGGGGTGACATGTTGAGTTGGTAGAAGAGATTGGAGTTGAGTCACAGGCGGTACTTGAGCAGCTTAACAATGAAGACTTTGTGGGGGCTTTTGCAGCATGGTGGAAACACTGTAGGAGGAGCCTATTTTGAAGGTGATGCAACTCAAAATGTTTTACATTGATCATACCTCGTAGATATGTATGTACAGTAATGCCTCACTTTGCATTATCTCTGTATATGATACCTCGCTATAAGATAATTTACAAAAACCTTTTTTTTTAACAGCAAAAATGCTATCTGATTCTCTGTCAAGTCTCATTCATTAGACGTTTTACCAAAAAATGATCCTGATTAAATGCTTTAACCTTTCTAATTCAAAAAATTAATATGTCACTTATTTCAATCAAATTTATTCACTAATTTTAAGTTAATATACATAATTATACTTTATTTTTAAATTGCATTTTGCCAATATAATTTTTCAATTGAAAAAAATGTCTTTTATTAATTTTAGGAACTATATATTTTTGTGTAATTTTTATGAACCCTATATTTTTGTTATTTTTACCTCCGTTTATGATAATTCTGTTAAAGTAAGAATTTTGAGGTACGTATTCCCATTCTTAAACGAGGCATTACTTTATTGGAAAGACATAGTATACATAGGGTTTAGTACTATCCGCAGTTTCAGCCATGCACTGGGGTCTCGGAACGTATTCCCTGCGGATAAGGGACAATTTCTTTACAATGGATAAAATAAATAGTGTTTTAAATGTCACAACAGGTCTTCACAGCATATTTAGTTACTTATAAATTTAAATGCTGCAGTTTAACAGGAAAATTAATGAAATTTTTGATTTAAGCCAAAATATGAATTGTACAGGTATTTCCCACTTGACAATTTCTCAGTTTAAAACAGTTTTGCCCGCAGCAATGATTGATAGTACTCGTAGCTTGAGCGTTCTTTGGATAATAGTTATAACTTTCTATGGATAATAGTTATAATAAAGTGTCACTCAATAAGCACGTAATGAAAGACAATGATACATTGATCCTTTGTCAACTCCTTGCAGATCCAGTGAGCCTACACAAAGTGCAGCTCCTTTGCATGAAGATCCTCAGGTAATTATTGTATTTGATACAAAAAGCAATTATCCTGTCATTTTTGTCCATGTCAAATGTCGTTCTCGGGGACATAAGGAAATCGTTTGTCACTTTATGAGTTCCTTCGCAAACCTTAGTAACAAATTAACTCGTAAATAACAAGTTAACTCGTAATCTTAGTATTAAAATACTTGACGTGGACACATACAGTTCTTTATAGTGTCATTAATAAAGGAATACTCCTATAATACTTATTGCTGAGAAAGTGTTGAGATTTTTATAATGTTGCAACTTTAAATTAAAAAAAAGAGTTAAGGTGGCTTTTTGACAGGGGAGAAAGATGAGTGAGAACCTTTTGGAGGTATCCTCATAGCTATGTGAATGAATGATTGATGCGAATGTAGAATCTTGATGTGGTTGTTAAATTATGATATGGTTAGAACTGTGTACGTGATAGCTTAGCATTCATTCTTTCATATGGTGTCCCTCAACACATAAGAAATGGCTTTCATAAGTTGAAGAACATGGCCTAGATACAACATTGTCTTCGGACCTATTAATCGAGCCTTCGGGTTTTAGAGCCACTGGAGTAAGAACGGAACTAGCGTTTCATCATCTTACGTGTTTGACAGTACTACCGCACATTAAGATACAACACTAACACAGGTCTAGTGTGCGTTACCAGACGAATTATGTTATCAAACTGGGACCCTTTTTTTTCTGGTCGTCGACGGGAAGATAAAATTGAGAGACTGGTGATTCTAGGAGAAATACAAGGGTCCTGATAACTTGGCAGAGCACCAACCCGATGGACAGACCTGGTAAGGTATGTGACCAATAGATCATTCCAAGAGTGTGGTAAATATGCTCGACCATGAGAAATGGAGGCGTATTATTGTTTCTGTAGTCCAGGCAATTTTCTTACAATATCAAGATTCAATCAGGACATTGCTTATAGAAATAATTAGAAAGTATCCTCGTTTGATACATCGTCACAAAAAACAGATAATACAAATCGAATTCACACGATTCAAGGATTAATCCATTGAAACAAAATAGTTATTGTTTTCATGGTGCAATTTCTTTTATTTGCGTCACGTAAATTATTTTCATCCAGTCAAAAATATTCAAATTTTCTTACCTGCCAGATATAGTAATTGTTTATCACTGTTGCGGAAATGTAATTTCTATCAGAAAATATCAAAAGTGCGGATCAGAAAAAGACTTTCTCTCCTTAAAACTGAATATCAGGGATTATACTAATTAATATAAGCAGATAACGCTAAGACTTCAATCTTCACTGCAATGGAAAAAAATCTACGCAAATGCTGAGGACAAAACTTCCCAGATAGTTAAAATAAATATTAACAGCAAAGTCAAATACTCAAACACTATGATTATTATTTCATTTCAACCTTTTTACTAAGTTGTTGTATTTTATTTGAATATTTTTTGTTGGAACAAAACAGAGACAATTCATGTAAAAATTTCCCTTATTCGATCACAAAGGTAGAGTCCACTCACCATAAGGAAAGAATAGTGTAGGAGGGTGAAAATGATTTTAATTTTTTTATAATATATATTCAGACTATTTAATTTATTTTTATTTATTATTCCGTTAAAAATACAGAAGTGGATTTTTTTGTTTAGAACAAATATTTGTTTATTGATACAGAAAAAGAAAGTTTGAAAGCAACAAGAAGTTTCATTTATTTCTAACAAACCTTATTTACAAATACACAATGGAAAATTTTAATTTGTTATTTTAGAAACGTATTGGTTAAGAATCACAGAATAGACATTTTATTAATTCAAGATAATTCATATCAAAAATCCCCGTATTCGTATCACAAATGTAAGAAACTCCTATTACGATTTAGTGTGGGACTATAAGAATAGGTATTATTTAACATAGTTTTGAATAATGGGAATAGTTTCGGTTTATTGTTGGATTATAAGAAAAGTTACGATTTAGTGTTGGATTATGAGAATAGTTATGATTTATTGTAAATTATTTTTATCAAACACTGTTTATTCCACTTTTTTGTGACGGTATAACCCTACTGGTTTCAAGGCTTTCACCTCATCTTCAGGGGAGCACAAACAAGACTAAATGCTGTTCGAACTGGTACCGATATACACGCTTCAACGGTACATAATTTCTACTGATAATTCGAGCGTATTTCGTAATTCGATAAGCGTATTTCGTAAGTCATGTTTTATGAATTATAATAATTTTACATTTTCCTCGCAAATTATGTATCCACATAGTCGTTGGCTCTGGTGCTCCGGCAAGCGATTACATTTTCTAGACTCTCCCTATACCCAAAGAATATCTCAAGTTTTTTTATAGAAAGAATGGGAAAGTCTACAGATTAAATAAGAAAATTATACAAAAAGAATGTAATAAAAATATATTTTCAACATATTAGTGTTTCTGCCATTTTTAACCTTATGAATTCGCTAATTTTCTTCTCTCTCTTACGAAATTTTAATTTTGAGATGAAATGTAAGTAACGCGATTTCTTTAATACTATCGTCAGTATCGTGAGGTGTTGAGTACTGGTTTCATATCTGTACCCTAGAGCAGTGCTTCCGAATTGCTTTCATGTAATGGCCCCCTAAATCAAAAGTAATTAATCCCCCCCTCCCCCCCCAAAAAAAACATTTTTTTTATAGTTGAAGATTTATTTGGCAATAATTATTACAATTAAAATACACATATTTATATTCAACACAAAATTATAGGAACTTGCTTAAAAACTTTTTTTTTAAATAAAAACTATACTCACATGAAACAATTTAATATTTTCACTGTATTTAAGTAAAGAATGTTTTTAACAGTGTAGAGTTCCCTGATTGTTTCACATATTTATACAGATGGGCCCAAGGTGGAGGGATTGGATTCTTGTGGTGCAGCAGTCTATACCCCGGAAACAGATAAAAAAGCACTTTTACAAACAAACTTCCCCCTCACTCTTCAGTTTATACAGCTGAATGTGTGGCAATGAAAGAGGCCCTTGCCATTTGCGAATATTCAAATTTTACAAAAATTGTTATCTTATCCGATTCCCTAAGACCTCGGCCACACAGGTAGGAGCCTCGCTTGGTGCTTAGAGCCTCGCTTGGTGCTTAGAGCTACGCTGCGAGCTAGGTGACATATCCTATCAAACCAACGCACCGCATACTATCGCAATGGCCACACTGCACCCTTCGCGCCACTCTACGTGACTATTATAGTCACCTTGTGAGTCTCCTAGCGAAGAGACGTGTTGGTTAATTTTATTGTGTCACCAAGTGATTTTACAAGATGGAGGAAGTTCTAATAGTAGCTGTGTATAAAAGGGAGCCTTTGTGGAACCCATTGAGCAAATTATACAAAAATGTACCTGTAATAAAATCACTTTGGAATGAAGTTGCACAGGAAGTAAATAAAGATAAGGTAAGTTGTAATTCAATTGGTTAGTTTTGAGAGTGGCATCGTTTGTTGATTCAACCACTCCCAAATGTCAAATGAATTTGTGTGAAGCACTTTGGTGTGGCCAATCATGAAGTCACCCAGTCTATTAATCACCTAGCGAAGCACTTTGGTGTGGCCTTAGCCTAAGTGCTCTTCATTTAATCTCAGATAATTGTTTGAGTAACTCAGTAACTCAGATAAAGAAATTATTTTCACAATCAAAGCCAAGTTATTCCAATTGATATGAAAAAAACACAGATGTTTCCCTGGCTTGAATTCTTTCACATATTGGTATTGCTGGTAATGAATGTGTTGATTACTTGGAAAAGGAAACGTATGCTGCCGGCTGTCCCCTATCTGATTTATCACAACCAGTAACTGACCTTTCAAATAAAATTAAACAGGATACTTGGCACCGATGGGCGTTGGATCGGAATATAACTGATGTACATAAGGGCTCTAGATATGAATGAATACAACAATCTGTCCCTTTGAAACCATGGTTTAATATAATAAGAATGAACAAGATAGAAGTTTATAACATGTGTCGTTTGCGGACGGGTACACTGCGTGATGGCCAGTCACCTTTACAGAATGGGTATTGTGGAGAATCCCGGCTGTGAATGTGGTCTGGATGATGAGGCGATAGACCATTTATTTTTCGGTTCTCCTTTGCGATTCAGATTTGATTTACTAAAGGCCGTATCTTTACCACGTCCAATGTATGTTGCGTTTCTTCTTTCTTCGAGGAACTTTACCACTTATAGATCGATTGTTCATTTTTTTGAGCTTAATCAGCTAAAACTTTAAATAGTCTAGAATTTTAATTTTAAAAAAATTATTAAGTTCACATTCATCTCTTATTACTACAGTCCATATTCTGTCATACATTGTCATCCCATGTGTTCTTCCGAGTACACGAATATTTATAGCATTAATTTGATATCTTGATTCTTTCCTACATCCTGTCCATTTATATTTTAGCCATGATAATTAATTTTTGAACAATCTTAGATTTTAGAACTTTTGCTGTGGTCAGAGCCTCATTTGTATAGACGGCGCCCCCAGGCAGTTTGCAACTTGCGCCCCTCAGCCTCCTTTCCCTCCAAATACATAAAAGAGTGCTTATCCTTTCCTTAGATGATGAAGTATCTAATAGCACACAACAAACCACTATAGTTTCCATCTTACTTTCTTTTCCACAAATGCATCTACAATCCCATTAAAGTGCACATTCACTGTTATGTCTGATTCTATTGATAATATGGCTATTGCAAGTTTTGTTTTGCTCAAATATTCTTGTAATCGTCTCAATATTCAAAACTTCATTTCAATATTAAAAAAAAAAAAATATATTCAAAAACTTCGTTTTAATATTCAAAAACTTGGTTTCAATATTCAAAACCTTCATTCCACTAAAGGTTTAGGTGGCCACTGAAAAACTGAAGGGTTTTGAAAAAGTCATAACTTGTTCATTTTCAATTTCTTTTTTACAGGTTATAGAGCTTTACTACCCTAAAATACTCAGCAGCGCCTGCAGTACGCCATTTGATTTCAACACCTAGCCAGAGATAACAACTTTTTGAGCAACTTGATAATGAGTAATGAGAGCCATTTTCATCTAAACGGGTACATCAACAAACAAAACTGCATATTTTGGGGTACTGATTTTCCCAAGAAATTACATCAGCATCAATTGCATCCCCAAAAATGCACTGTTCAGTGCGGTGTTATGGCTAAGACTTGTCGGCCCCTATTTCTTTGAAAATAAGGAAGGTCAGCCAGAAAGAATCAACAGGGCCCTGTATAGGACGATGCTTGAAAAATGTTTACGCCCAGCAATCGTAGATAATCAGGTGTGGTTCCAACAGGAAGGAGCTACTGCGAACACTGCTAGGGCGATGATGGCAGTGTGTGCAGTACATCCTTCAGCCTTTCATGGGCCAACCTGTATTCGAACATACTGTTTGTAATACTAACTTTGTTTTTGAACCTGCGTTAACGTTATGGGCTGTATATATTTGTACGATAGGACAACTTTACAACGCTTGTGTTGTTCACATAACCTGGATTATTTATTGGCATTCTTCTTTTGTATGGTACCCTTCAAAATAACTTGTTGGGGCCCGTATTCAAACTGTTAAGAAACAGATGCCAAAGTTCAATTCTGGACCGACTTATTGATATTCAATTTTATTAAAAAAACGGGTATCGAACCCCGGAATCCTGAAGTCGGAAACCAGGCAATGAAGACTGAACAAAATGCAGACAACAAACAAGATGAATGGATAATCGTACATATTTGCGGAGGTTCTTTCTGCATTATTTAATAAACATATCATCGGGCTTTTGGGACAAACTGGTAACTGACATTTTACTGTTTCTGAGATATTTTAATCTATAAGTTGAAACTCCTTCCAATATGTTATATATTTATCTGGACACTTCGAAATGTAAAAATACTATTACCAGTTTAAATATCAATTCTTAATTTTTACCGGACCTGCAGCAGTAACAAAGAAAAGTGGTGTCAAAGAAATATATTCTAAACAAGGATATTTATTGGTATATTCTAAACAAAGATATTTATTGGTATATTATAAACAAAGATATTTATTGGTATATTCTAAACAAATATATTTATTGGTATATTATAAACAAAGATATTTATTGGTTTATTCTAAACAAAGATATTTATTACGAATAATAAAAGTAAATAAAATACAAAAATGATATAAAGTAAAATATAACAAACAGTTAAAAGGAAAATACCAATAAAATACAAGGAATAAACTAGTTACACAAGTTGTTGACATGTTGAGTTGACTTAAATGATGGTCGATGTTTCGAAGACATTTCATTCTCAAGATGTCAAAAAAAAATCTTTATGCAGGGACATGCAGTTATTCTTATTCCATCTTCACATTCTCTAAGAGTTAAGATTAGGTTCCCTTACAGTGATATTCTACACAAGAAAATTGGATTTTGTCATACTTCAATGAGAGGTGTCTCCGGATGGGAATCCTTTAAAACCCACAATTTTTTTTAGAAAAATTGGAGAAAGCTTTAAAACATGAAGATGAACGCAGCAATGACTACAAAACAACGGTCATCATAAAACACACATTTTTATATTTCAAATAAATAAAAAAAAAAATCAGTAGTTTGGATCCTTTTTGCACATGTCCATATTATTTAACGAACTGTCTTTAAAGATTGATTGCTATTTTATTTTAATTGAAATTCAAATATTAATGTATGCGTCCCTCAAAGTATGCTGTAGATAAGTAATAGAGAATTTGATTAAATTGAAATTGGACAAACTGAGATCAGAAACTTATAAAAAATTTGAATATATGTTCCAGAATCCACTTAAATCGAGGTACAGAACTCATATACCAGTATATCTAATAGAGGGATGTACCAAATAACTTATCTACCAATCTAATGAAAATCAGAAAAAGATTTGATGAAACATTATTTATTGGTATATTTTTTAATACAGTGGTAACATTATTAATGTAATAATAAAAGCAAGTGAAAATATTTAATGGTTGACAATGATTGTGTGTGCAGCTATTTTTTATGTAGCTGGTCTGCCACTATGCTAACAAATAAGCTGCAGACCATGCAAATAATCTATGGGTTCCTAAGTTGAAGACCATGCAAACATTGTATGCGCAGATATTTATTATGAAACTGGTCTGCCACTATGCTGACACATATGTTGAAGACCATGCAAACAAATTATGGGTTCCTCCAATTTTCTTCCTTCCTATGCAAATACATAAGCTGAGGACTATGCAAACATTGTATGATATTTATTATGTAACTGGTCTGTCACTATGCTGGCACATAAGCTGAAGACGGTGCAAACAATCTATGGGTTCCTCCAACTCTTCAAGGTAATCGTTTGAAGAAAAAACTAAAATTACTAAATGCTGATGATAAACTTTGTTGAGAATTTTTAAGACTTAAATTTAAAAATAATATATTCATTGATATACTCGTAAGAACCTTCTTTATAAATCAATCGGTAAATTATAACTGTTGAATAAAATTTTACTTATTCTGTAAATAAAAGCAACATTTATGATTTATATTATAAAATAATTTTAATTAATTAAAAAACTTATTTAAAAAAAAAAATAGACCCCGAAGGGGTGCATCTCTTGAGTTTTTGTTTAAATATAGACCCGAAGGGCGTGTATCTCTTGAGTTTATCTTTAAATATAGACCCTGAGGGGGTGCATCTCTTGAGTTTATCTTTAAATATAGACCCGGAGGAAGTGTATCTCTTGAGTTTATCTGTTAGAATAATGTTACACATTATCTAAACTGGTGTTGAGAGTTATCCTGCCGAATTTTGGTCACCAGACTCACGGGTTATGAAGTGAGGGGCACCACATGCAAGTGATGTTGAAATTTATGTCAGCCAGGTGTTATTTTCTGTTACTCTTTACTTCTTTGAAGATGTTGAAATGGTTTCCACCCAGAGCTGGAAATGAGCAAGGCCACATTGCCAGATGTACCGATGATAGGTGAACTCTGTGCTGATCAAGTGACCACTGAGAGCAGGGAAAAGAAGTGTGGGAAGGCTCCTAGCAAAATGGTCAGATGATGTCAGAAAAATGACTCGGACTAACAGGAAGTAATGGGCCAAGGATAGGAACGAATGGACGAAATGAGAGGCCCAGAATAGGTCCAACACAAGAGTCATGCGGACTGATGTAATATGATGGAATATAATTAGTTTTATCTATGTTTTCACTCAATTTCTCAAGTTGAGACGAAACTGTAAATAACATTTGCTTGATATTATTTAATTCCTTTTTAAAGTCTTCACCAGTCGACGGACTGGAATTGCTGACATTTAGAATACCATCTTCCGCAATCTGTTTGCCTCCTGTTCCAGGAGCTCTATCCTCTGCCTTCTCCTCAGGTGCTTTATCCTGTGACTTCTCCTCAGGGGCTTTATCCTCTGCTTTCTCCTCAGGTGCTTTATCCTGTGCCTTCTCCTCAGGTGCTTTACCCTGTGCCTTCTCCTCAGGTGCTTTACCCTGTGCCTTCTCCTCAGGTGCTTTACCCTGTGCCTTCTCCTCAGGTGCTTTACCCTGTGCCTTCTCCTCAGGTGCTTTACCCTGTGCCTTCTCCTCAGGTGCTTTACTCTGTGCCTTCTCCTCAGGTGCTTTACCCTGTGTCTTCTCCTCAGGTGCTTTACCCTGTGTCTTCTCCTCAGGTGCTTTACTCTGTGCCTTCTCCTCAGGTGCTTTATCCTGTGCCTTCTCCTCAGGTGCTTTATCCTGTGCCTTCTCCGCAGGTGCTTTATCCTGTGCCTTCTCCTCAGGTGCTTTATCCTGTGCCTTCTCCTCAGGTGCTTTATCCTGTGCCTTCTCCTCAGGTGCTTTATCCTGTGCGTTCTCCTCAGGTGCTTTATCCTGTGCCTTCTCCTCAGGTGCTTTATCCTGTGCCTTCTCCTCAGGTGCTTTATCCTGTGCCTTCTCCTCAGGTGCTTTACCCTGTGCCTTCTCCTCAGGTGCTTTACCCTGTGCCTTCTCCTCAGGTGCTTTATCCTGTGCCTTCTCCTCAGGTGCTTTATCCTGTGCCTTCTCCTCAGGTGCTTTATCCTGTACCTTCTCCTCAGGTGCTTTATCCTGTGCCTTCTTCTCAGGTGCTTTATCCTGTGCGTTCTCCTCAGGTGCTTTATCCTGTGCCTTCTCCTCAGGTGCTTTATCCTGTGCCTTCTCCTCAGGTGCTTTATCCTGTGCCTTCTCCTCAGGTGCTTTACCCTGTGTCTTCTCCTCAGGTGCTTTACCCTGTGTCTTCTCCTCAGGTGCTTTACTCTGTGCCTTCTCCTCAGGTGCTTTATCCTGTGCCTTCTCCTCAGGTGCTTTATCCTGTGCCTTCTCCGCAGGTGCTTTATCCTGTGCCTTCTCCTCAGGTGCTTTATTACTTACTTTAGATTTTCTTTGAGTTTTATTTTGAAAAGGTTTTGGTTTAATTTCATCTGCTTCTATATACTCAGTCATATTCGAAGAGTTAATAAAAACTGGTGGGAAGTTTTCAAAATGCAATAGAACTATAAAGTGCTGTGAAATAACATTTTTTGATGCTGTGTAAATCAGAAACTGGCTTAATATACCTGGATATATTGTACGAATGTATCTCATAAATGACAGAATTTGAACAAAATCACTTAAGTTATAATAATTAGAAAAATTGAGTAAAATGGTGATTTTTTTGCAGTTATTCAATCGTAAAAGATTTTCAAAAAAATATTCTATATTGATTACTAATTCTACCATATAGCTTGACCATACATTATCAGTATATAAGTATCCAGTCTTAAGGGCATCAATAACCAAAACCGGATTCCCCTCAAGATCCTTTCCGCAGACGAAAATTGATTTTTGTTTAGTCAAATCCATACAGTCTTTTCTTAAATCTTTTTCATCAATATCATTGACTTTAGTAAATTTTCGATAATCTAAGGAAAAAATTATGTTATCAATACTTTTTTTAATATCTCCATAGTTTTCCTCCAAAACAGATTCAATCCACTCATCGTTTTGAGTTACTCTATTGATATCAGCCACGTGAAATCGAGAACCATGATTTCCGGCAATACTCAGGAATAGTGATCTGACTGATTTTATTGCTTTGTTGACCATTTTTCAATAATTCTGATCTGCATCTACAAAAAGAAACAAAATAATTAATGAAATATAAAACTGACGGCAGTAAAAGGCATAATAATTTAGCAGTCCATCCTTGTCAGAAGGAGCCTAATGCTACATCCCAGTGCCTACGTCATTCACCTCCCGAAAGAGTGAGAAAATTAGTTCTATTTTATGATTAGTGACTGTTGTTAATCTCTTACTGAAACTAATTTAAAATAAAATGTGATCGTACCAGGTATGTTAAAGATAAACCCGGACAGAAGTTCTGCCACCAGACTTCTAGTTGTCAGTTGCGTTAAGTCTTGACTCAGTCTGCTAAAAATATTTGTGCTGTGTGCATCCAAATCTGTTTTGTAAGTTATTTTGTCAACAACCCTCTGCGATTGCCAAGATAGATGTAAAATTCGAGCAGGGCGCGAACATCAAATATTGTTTAAAACTAGGAAACACAGTGCCTGCGACTCTTGCAATGTTTTGCTAGGTTTACAGTGATGAAACCACGAGTCAAACTCAATGTTATGAATGGTATACACATTTTAAAAACGGTCGAACAACATTTGAGGATGATGAGAAGCCGGGATGTCCCTGTATCAGCACAGCTTCTAAAAATGTAGCTGAAATTCAGAGAATTATTTGTGCAAATTGACGATTCTACAATCAGAGAAGTTTGTGACAAGGTTGTAAGTCATTTGGCACAGTTCAATAAATTTTAACATACAATTTGACAAGATCGTCAACAGGCCCATTATGACCTATTTTTAATTTCTTTCATTTCGAAGATAATCACCGGTGATGAGACTTGGATCGATGAATATAACAATGACAATGGTATGCCAATTTATATTGCGATGTCTCGAGGTGTTTAACACAGGACATTCGTAGAAAAAGGCCAGAATCACGGTGAAATCAGAAATGGCCCCTCCACCGTGACAATGCACTTATTGATTAAAACTCTACAATTTTTTATATCCATCACCATGTCTGCCGTTCCACACCCTCCATATTCACCAAATCAAGCTTCGTGTGACTTCTTTTAATTCTCAAAACATGAAGTTGAAGCTCAAGGGGTGACATGTTGAGTTGGTAGAAGAGATTGGAGTTGAGTCACAGGCAGTGCTTGACCAGCTTAACAATGAAGACTTTTTGGGGGCTTTTGCAGCATAGTGGAAATGCTGTAGGAGGAGCCTATTTCGAAGGTGTACAACCCAAAATGTGATTATTCAATACAAATATGTTTTTATAGCCAGTCTGGTTTTACATTGATCATACCTCGTAGATATGTATGCACAGTAATACCTCACTTTGCATTATCTCTGTATATGATACCTTGCTATAAGATAATTGACAAAAAACTTTTTTTTAACAACGAAAATGCTTTCTGATTATCTGTTAAGTCTCATTCGTTCGACGTTTTACCAAAAATTTGACCCGGTTAAATGTTTTAACCTTTCAAATTGAAAAAAATTAATATCTCACTTATTTCAATCAAATTTATTCACTAATTTTAAGCTAATTATACTTTATTTTTAAATTGCATTTTGCCAATATAAAGTTTTTAATTCAGAAAAATGTCTTATATTAATTTTAGGAACTATATATTTCTGTGTTATTTTTATGAACCTTATATTTTTGTTATTTTTACCACCGTAATGATAATTTTGTTAACGTAAAAATTTTGAGGTACGTATTCCCATTATTAAAGGAGGCATTACTGTATTGGAAAGACATAGTATAAATAGGGTTTAGTACTATCCACAGTTTCAGCCATCCACTGGGGGTCTCGGAACGTATTCCCCGCATATAAGGGAGAATTTCTTTACAATGGATAAAATAAATAGTGTTAAAAATGTCACAACAGGTCTTCACAGCATGTTTAGTTACTTATAAATTTAAATGCTGCAGTTTAACAGGAAAGGTAATGAATTTTTTTATTTAAGCCAAAATATGAATTGTTCAGGTATTTCCCACTTGACAATTTCTCAGTTTAAAACAGTTTTGCCCACAGCAATGATTGACAGTACTCCTAGCTTGAGCGTTCTACGGATAACAGTTATAATATGGTGTCACACAATAAGCATGTTATGAATGAAAATGATACATTGATCTATTGTCAAGGTCCTTCGTCAACTCCTTGCAGATCCAGTGAGCCTACACAAAGTGCAGCTCCTTTGCATGAAGACCCTCAGGTAATTATTGTATTTGATACAAAAAGCAATTATCCTGTCATTTTTGTCTATATCAAATGGCATTCTTGGGGACACAAGGAAATCATTTGGCACTTTACGAGTTCCTTTGCAAACCTTAGTAACAAATTAACTCGGAAATACTGGAAATATCTTAGCATTAAAATATTTGACATGGACACATACAATTCTTTTTAGTTTCATTTATAAAGAAATACTCCTATAATACTTATTACTGAGAAAGTGTTGTGATTTTTATGTCGCAACTTCAAATAAAAAGTAGCCACTGGAGTAAGAACGGAACTCTCATTTCATCATCTCATGTGTTTGACAGTACTACCGCACATTAAGATACAACACTAACACAGGGTTAGTGTGCGTTACCAGATGAAATATGTTATCATGCTGGGACCTTTTTTTCTGATCCTTTGAAGATAAAATTGAGAGACTGGTGATTCTAGGAGAAATAGAAAGGTCCTGATAACTTGGCAGAGCACCAACCCGATGGACAGACTTGGTAAGGAATGTGACCAATAGATCATTCCAAGAGCGGAGTAAATATGCTCGACCATGAGAAATGGAGGCGTATTATTCTTTCTGTAGTCCAGACAATTTGCTTACAAGATCAAGATTCAATCAAGACATTCTTTGTAGAAATACTCAGAAAGTGTCCTCGTAACAGAGAATACAAATCGAATTCACATGATTCATGGAAAAATCCATTCAAACAAAATAGTTATTGTTTTTTTTAAGGCGCATTTTTTTTTATTTGCGTCACGTAATTTATTTTCATCCAGTCAAAAATATTCAAATTTTCTTACCTGCCAGATATAGTAATTGTTTATCACTGTTGCGGAAATGTACTTTCCATCAGAAAATATCACAAGTGCTGATCAGAAAAAGACTTTCTCCCCTTAAAACTGAATATCAGGGATTATACTAATTAATTTATGCAGATAACGCCAAGACTTCAATCTTCACTGTGATCGAAAACAATCTGCACAAATGTCGAAGACAAAAATTCCAAGATAGTTAAAATAAACGTTAACAGCAAAGAGTACACGGCATCTAAGCTACTCAGACACTATGATTGTTTTTTCATTTAAACTTTTTTACTAAGTTGTACTTTATTTAAATATTTTTTGTTGGAACAAAACAGAGACACTAGAAGATAATTCATGTGAAAATTCCCCTTATTCGTATCACAAATGTAAGAAATTCTTATTACGATTTAGTGTGGGACTATAAGAATAGTTATTATTTAACATAGTTTTGAATAATGGGAATAGTTACGGTTTATTGTTGAATTATGAGAATAGTTATAATTTAGTGTTGGACCATGAGAATAGTTACGATTTATTGTTGGACTATAAGAATAGTAAATGAGAGTATATTTTACTCGTCTAGTTGGGATTTTACTCGGAGTGTCGGTCCGATTTATGGACACCTTACTCCTTCATCGGATGTTATTTGAACGGACTTGTTTGATTGATATTTGGGTGGGGGTGTGGATTTTTTTTTATATAGTTAGAGAGGAGGGATAGAAGTTGATACATATATTAAGGTTACAAATACATATATCGTGTACATATTAATATACTTATATTTATGTGTCACGAGCGTTCATAAATAATTATACAGAAAAGAAAGGATAGAGATATATACGTAGATATATATGTATTAAAATAAAATATATTACGAAGATAGGTGGGGGGGGGGGGGGAGAACGCTGGGACTTTAAAATAAATAGTAAATAGACAAATATGGGAGTAAAATAAACTATGTGTTATATATGCGCTCTAGGCATAATTCGCCGCCTACCGTTTCGAATAGGCGGTCGGGGGGTTGTGCGAAGAATCTGCTTCGGCCTGGGGTGAATGATATTCGCGTTCGCGTCGTAGTCCGACAGTGAACTGATTAGGGGGTTCGGGTGGCTCGGGAGAGAACTGTAGAACCTCTCGGCCAGAGAGATCGCGTGTTCTCGGATGGTGGGGAGATCTAAATCTTCATGAAGCCGTTTGTTGCTGACAAAGTAGGGCGCATCGATAATGATGCGCATTGCCTTGTTTTGCAACACCTGGAGTTTACGCATGTGGGTTTCGGCCGCGTGGCCCCACACCGGGATGGCGTACGTCATCTGGGGACGTATGATGGCCTTGTATAAGTTTAACTTGATACGAGGGGACATCCTACTGTGTCTGCCCAAGAGTGATGTGAGGGCTTTCAGAGTGCCGTACGCCCTCCCGGCTATGTTGGTGGTGTGCTTTTTCCAGGACAGCTTCGCGTCGAGGGTGACGCCGAGGTATTTCACCTCGTCGCACCACGGAACGCTCTGGCCGAAAAGTTTGAGTGGTCGGATGGAGTCGGGGCATCTTCGAGAAAAACGGACTGCTGCGCTCTTGGAAGGGTTTATTTTGACCTTCCAGTTTCTACACCAGCGTTCTAATCTTGGGATGAAGTTTTGTATGCGAGAGTGGGAATCGCAAGGGTGTCTCGAAGTCGAGAGAAAAGCCGTATCGTCTGCATATTGAGCCGTGATAGATCGGCGGTCCTGGAGAGAGGGCATGTCGCTGGTGTATATATTGTAGAGAGTGGGAGAGAGGAGGGCTCCTTGCGGAACCCCCGCTTGAATGGGGCGGTGAGAGGAATTTATACCGCTCACCTTGACGGAGAAGGTGCGGTCTCTTAAAAATGAAGCTATGATTTGCACGAGGCGGAGAGAGATTCCGGCCTTGTGCAGTTTGAAGAGCAGTCCGTTGTGCCAGACCGTGTCGAAGGCTTTCGCCACGTCCAGCGACAGGAGGGTTGTTTGTTGTTTTTTATTATAACCAGTCACTATATGTTCTACGACGCGAAGAAGTTGATGGGAGGTCGAGTGTCGCGGTTGAAAACCGTGTTGCGTGTGTGGAATTATGTTAAGCGAGGTTATCTCGCTTGTTAGGCGATCGAGGATAAGTCGTTCGAGCACTTTACCTAGGGTAGGCAGTAAGCTGATCGGGCGGTGATTTTCGGGGAGTGTGAGTTTTTTACCCGGTTTCGGAATCATTATGACGTCTGCGCATTTGAGAGCGGTAGGGAAGAATCTATGCCTGTAGCAGGCATTGAAGATTGCTGAAATGGCGCAGACGGCTTTATTCGGGAGTTTCTTTAGAGTGAAGTTATTTGTAGAATCTGGACCGGGAGCTCTCTTATTATGGAGGTCGTGAATAATTTTTTGGACTTCTTTCGGGGTGAAGAAATCCGAAGTTGGGGGAGGTCGTGAGGCGATAATTCGTTGGACCGTTCTGTCAACTGAGGCGGAGTGCGACGGGTTGACGAGGTCTGAGTTTGGGGTAAAAGTGAGGGCGAGCGAGCCCACAAAGATTTCGGCGCGATCTCGCGCCGAGAAAACTGTGCCGTTCGGGCCCTGCAGAGGGGAGGGCCGTTGAGGGGTTTTACGGAGAGAACGAGTCAGCCTCCACTTTTTGTGTTCCTCGACTTCGAGTGATTCGATAAATTCGCCCCAGCGATCGTTACGATGGCGCTGAAGGTCGAATTTGATCTGTTTCACCAGACGATTGTACAATGTTTTGTACGTGGGGTTGGCGGTGTTTTGCCATAGCTTTCTGATCTTGTTCTTCTCCGCGATTTTCGTTTTAATATCGACGGGGAGCGGGGGATCCGGTTTTTGAGGAGGTCTCAGTTTAGAAGCTGACTCGAGGGCCGATTTGATGTTGTCGGTGAGATAGCTCACCGCTACATCGATGGCCTCGGAGTCAGGAAGAGAGGTCGGCACTCTTATATTAGATTCGAGAGTGGCCGCGAAATCATCCCAGGAGGTGATATGCCTCCTGAAAGGTAACGGATCCTGAAGAGGGTTGTTGTCGGTGAGTGTTAATAAAACCGGGTAGTGGTCTGACTGCAACTGCTCTAGAACTAGCAAGTCGCTATAAAACGGGATGTCATTTTTGATGATGATGTCTAAGACGTCTGCAGAGTCGTTGTCTCTTTGGGAGTATCTAGTCGGAGTGGCGGGGGCGTCTACAAAGTAGTTTTTGCGGGAGGAGATCTCGGCTAGCGTGCGGCCGTGAGCGTTTTTGACTCGGCTGTGCCAGAGCGGATGTTTGGCGTTGAGATCTCCCGCTACTATAGTGGGAAGATTGTCCGCGAAGAGTGAGTCCAAATCTGACTCGAGAAATGGTAATGTCGGTCGGAGATACACGGACACGAGCTTGAGAGGACCGTGGTTGAGGGTTTGAACCACAACGCTGGTGCTCTCCATGTTGTCCGTGGGGGGAGATGCGGAAAGGCAGTGATCGAGACTCGCCTTTATTATGATAGCTGTGCCGCTTCCTCTGCCTGTGAGGCGGTCATTACGGTAAACATAATAATTACGAAGTGAGTATCGGTGGCTGGGTTTTAAGAAGGATTCATTAATCATCACCACATCTAGGTTGTGCTCGACGATGAAGTCCTCGATTTCTTGCTTGTTGGTTTTGCAAGTGCCGTTTGCATTCCAGAACGCGACGGTTAGATGGCAGGGTCTGCTGACTCTAGCCATTGTGAGGCACACACATTGCGAGGGCGTTGAAGACTTCGCGGGCGTATATTTTACTAATTTTGTGTCCCTTATATTTAGCCCATCGCACATCGCAAGCGTCTCGATCCAATCGCTTATTCCGTTACCCTACGCTAACTCAACGCTTTTCATGCGTTTATCGTGCGCAGGGGCCGTCTGATCATGCTCGTATGTGGAGATAATACGAGGACCACACAAAGGGACATTTTATTACAATACAAAAATATTAAAGTTAAGGTTTTCAAACAACGTTACAAGCCATAAATTAACTGTGTTACAGGTAATATAAAATAAAAAGAATTTGTCTATGTGATGTAATCGATACCTCTTCCAATAAAGAACATGTAAATAATAGTTTCCTGATATCTAATATGAATAATACCCTAGACAATGAAAATATGTACGAATTGGTTAATCATGGAGATTCTGGTGTCACGTTATCAGTGTACTTTTTAATTCGTAATTCGAACTTTCTAGGTCTCGAAATCGACGTTTCGTTATAATTTCTACTGATGATTCGAGCATATTTCGTAATTCGATAAGCGTATTTCGTAATTCGATAAGCGTATTTCGCAATTCGATAAGCGTATTTTGTAATTCGATAAGCGTATTTCATGTTTTATGAATTCTTATAATTCAAAATTTTCCACGCAATTTATTAAATAAGAAAATTATACAAAAAGAATGTAATAAAAATATATTTTCAGCATATTAGTGTACCTGTCATTTTTAACCTTATAAATTAGCTAATTTTCTTTCTCTCTCTTACGAAATTTTCATCTTTAAATGAAATGTAAGTGGCGCGATGTTTTTATTATTATCGTCAGTATCGTGAGGTGTTGAGTACTATTTTCATATGAATTAATAATTATTATTTTTTTTAAATTTTATTTTAATGCTTTCACAGTTGTAAAATATTAATAATAGTTCGGAAATTCTAGGATGAGTCCTGTGACAGCTCACAAATTTGCCCCAATACAACCTTGTAACGATGTTCAGTAATTTTAATTATTTTATCAACTTTAATATAAGTCTCAATTCTAATAAATAGCAAGTTATTTAGGTAAATACATTACATAAGGTTGTATTGGGGCAAATTTGTGAGCTGTCACAGGACTCATCCTAGAATTTCAGAACTATAATCATAAATTTTGAATCGTTCATAATATCGTAATGAAACACACAACCAAATAAAAAAATTTAATCGTTCATAATATCGTAATGAAACACACAACCCAATAAAACAATTTAAATCGTTCATAATATCGTAATGAAACGCACAACCAAATAAAAAAATTGAATAGTTCATAATATCGTAATGAAACACACAACCCAATAAAACAATTTGAATCGTTCATAATATCGTAATGAAACACACAACCCAATAAAACAATTTGAATCATTCATAATATCGTAATGAAACGCATAACCAAATAAAAAACTCTAAATCGTTCATAGCATCGTAATGAAACGTACAGTCAAATAAAAAAATTGAATCGTTCATAATATCGTAATGAAACGTACAACTAAATAAAACACTGTGAATCGTTCATGACATCGTAATGAAACACACAACCAGATATCGCTCATGACAAAGCAATACCTCGCATACCACACTTTTGTCAAAAATGAGTTATTTATGTAGTTAGTCTTTAAATGTGTGAATACGTAACCTGGAAAAAGCTTGTTTCTTAAAAAAATATATTTATGTCTCTAATTCAATTAATGCAATACCTCGTATCCCATTTTGTCCGCTGCAATACCTCGTAAAGAGGGTTACGAGGTATTGCTATAGAATTATTAACAAACATGGTCGCTTGTTGACTGAAATGACGTGTGTAACCCTCATTAATCACTGTAGTCCACGTGCTAGACATTTGATTTAGTGAAGTTTTTTTTGTTTTTGCTAATATATATATAAATCAATTTGGATACTAAATTATTAAGATGGAATAACAAGTATATGAACATCCAAAGCAAGGTGATAATATACAAGACCTGTGTCCGTCCCATAATGACATACAGCATAGAGTCCAGAGCCGACACTGTCAGAACCAAAAATCTCCTTCGAACCAGCGAAATGAAGGTACTCAGGAGTATCGCTGGCAAAACCCTTCGTGACAGAGTACGTAACACAGAAATCCGAAGGGTGTGCGAAGTTGAAGATATTGTCAGATGGGGACGACAGAAAAGAAGGTTCTGGAACGAACATGTATCCAGAATGGCGGAACCATGAGCAGTATCCAGAATGGCCAGGGACAGTATCCCCCAAGCGAGCAGACCCTCCAGCACGACCTCCCAAAAGATGGAAAGACAGCTGGCAGTCGACGACACAAGAGGGAAACAATGATGCAGGACCATAACAGGCCAACAGGCCTAAAATAAGAGGAAGAATTCAATACAAAGTATATAATAAATATATTGTTTGAAGTTGAAATCGATGTATTACACTAAGATTTGACATAATAAAAACATAATCTCTTTATATTTTTATAATAAATATTTTAGTTTCAGTTGATACTCTGAGAACGGCCTGATAAACTGAAATAGTGCTGTGCTAGAGGATATAAAATATTATATTGAATGAAGAAAACCTTTCTTTTTGACATTAAATTATTGCTTCGCTTGTTGTAGATTACATGAAGAATTATTGCCCTCAAGATAAAGAAGTCATTACATTCAGTGATGGTTGTATGTTACCTACCAAAATAGGAATAATATTTTGGTAAATGCATCGCTAGACCTATCAATAACAAGAGAGCAAAAAATCATTACATTCAGTGATGGTTGTACCTACCAAAATAGGAATAATATTTTGGCAAATGCATCGCTAGACCTATCAATAACAAGAGAGCAAAAAATCATTACATTCAGTGATGGTTGTACCTACCAAATATTATAATGGTTGTACCTACCAAAGTCATTACATATTATAATGGTTTTTCCTACCAAAGTCATTACATATTATAATGGTTTTTCCTACCAAAGTCATAACATATTATAATGGTTGTACCTACCAGTCATTACATATTATAATGGTCGTACCTACCAAAGTCATTACATATTATAATGGTTGTACCTACCAGTCATTACATATTACAATGGTTTTTCCTACCAAAGTCATTACATATTATAATGGTTGTACCTACCAAAGCATTACATATTATAACGGTTGTACCTACCAGTCATTATATATTTAATGGTTGTACCTACCAAAGTCATTACATATTATAATGGTTGTACCTACCAGTCATTACATATTATAATGGTTGTACCTACCAGTCATTACATATTATAATGGTTGTACCTACCAAAGTTATTACATATTATAATGGTTTTTCCTACCAAAGTCATTACATATTATAATGGTTGTACCTACCAGTCATTACATATTATAATGGTTGTACCTACCAAAGTTATTACATATTATAATGGTTTTTCCTACCAAAGTCATTACATATTATAATGGTTGTACCTACCAGTCATTACATATTATAATGGTTGTACCTACCAAAGTTATAACATATTATAATGGTTGTACCTACCAAAGTCATTACATATTATAATGGTTGTACCTACCAGTCATTACATATTATAATGGTTGTACCTACCAGTCATTACATATTACAATGGTTTTTCCTACCAAAGTCATTACATATTATAATGGTTGTACCTACCAGTCATTACATATTATAATGGTTGTACCTACCAAAGCATTACATATTATAATGGTTGTACCTACCAGTCATTACATATTATAATGGTTGTACCTACCATACATTACATATTATAATGGTTGTACCTACCAGTCATTACATATTATAATGGTTGTACCTACCAAAGTCATTACATATTAAAATGGTTGTACCTATTAGTCATTACATATTATAATGATTGTACCTACCAAAGTCATTACGTGATGGTTGTACCTACTAAAGTCATTACGTACCAGTCATTACATTTTACAATGGTTTTTCCTACCAAAGTCATTACATATTATAATGGTTGTACCTACCAGTCATTACATATTATTCAATAAAACATTCAACTGTAAAGTCATTACATATTAAAAAGGTTGTACCTACCAGTCATTACATATTATAATGGTTGTACCTACCAGACATTACATATTAAAATGGTTGTACCTACCAGTCATTACATATTATAATGATTGTACCTACCAAAGTCATTACATATTAAAAAGGTTGTACCTACCAGTCATTACATATTATAATGGTTGTACCTACCAAAGTCATTACGTGATGGTTGTACCTACTAAAGTCATTACATACCACTTTTATAAACGGTATAACCAAAAGTCATTACATTCAGTGATGATTGTACCTACCAAAGTCATTACATATTATAATGGTTGTACCTACCAGTCATTACATATTATAATGGTTGTACCTATCAAAGTCATTACATATTATAATAGTTGTACCTACCAAAGTCATTACATATTATAATGGTAGTACCTACCAGTCATTACGTGATGGTTGTACCTACCAAAGTCATTACATACCACTTTTATAAACGGTATAACTAAAAGTCAAAAGTCATTACATTCAGTGATGGTTGTACCTACCAAAATAGGAAAAATATTTTGGCAAATGCATCGCTAGACCTATCAATAACAAGAGAGCAAAAAATCATTACATTCACTGATGGTTGTACCTACCAAATATTATAATGGTTGTACCTACCAAAGTCATTACATATTATAATGGTTTTTCCTACCAAAGTCATTACATATTATAATGGTTTTTCCTACCAAAGTCATTACATATTATAATGGTTGTACCTACCAGTCATTACATATTATAATGGTCGTACCTACCAAAGTCATTACATATTATAATGGTTGTACCTACCAGTCATTACATATTACAATGGTTTTTCCTACCAAAGTCATTACATATTATAATGGTTGTACCTACCAAAGCATTACATATTATAACGGTTGTACCTACCAGTCATTATATATTTAATGGTTGTACCTACCAAAGTCATTACATATTATAATGGTTGTACCTACCAGTCATTACATATTATAATGGTTGTACCTACCAGTCATTACATATTATAATGGTTGTACCTACCAAAGTTATTACATATTATAATGGTTTTTCCTACCAAAGTCATTACATATTATAATGGTTGTACCTACCAGTCATTACATATTATAATGGTTGTACCTACCAAAGTTATTACATATTATAATGGTTTTTCCTACCAAAGTCATTACATATTATAATGGTTGTACCTACCAGTCATTACATATTATAATGGTTGTACCTACCAAAGTTATAACATATTATAATGGTTGTACCTACCAAAGTCATTACATATTATAATGGTTGTACCTACCAGTCATTACATATTATAATGGTTGTACCTACCAGTCATTACATATTACAATGGTTTTTCCTACCAAAGTCATTACATATTATAATGGTTGTACCTACCAGTCATTACATATTATAATGGTTGTACCTACCAAAGCATTACATATTATAATGGTTGTACCTACCAGTCATTACATATTATAATGGTTGTACCTACCATACATTACATATTATAATGGTTGTACCTACCAGTCATTACATATTATAATGGTTGTACCTACCAAAGTCATTACATATTAAAATGGTTGTACCTATTAGTCATTACATATTATAATGATTGTACCTACCAAAGTCATTACGTGATGGTTGTACCTACTAAAGTCATTACGTACCAGTCATTACATATTACAATGGTTTTTCCTACCAAAGTCATTACATATTATAATGGTTGTACCTACCAGTCATTACATATTATTCAATAAAACATTCAACTGTAAAGTCATTACATATTAAAAAGGTTGTACCTACCAGTCATTACATATTATAATGGTTGTACCTACCAGACATTACATATTAAAATGGTTGTACCTACCAGTCATTACATATTATAATGATTGTACCTACCAAAGTCATTACATATTAAAAAGGTTGTACCTACCAGTCATTACATATTATAATGGTTGTACCTACCAAAGTCATTACGTGATGGTTGTACCTACTAAAGTCATTACATACCACTTTTATAAACGGTATAACCAAAAGTCATTACATTCAGTGATGATTGTACCTACCAAAGTCATTACATATTATAATGGTTGTACCTACCAGTCATTACATATTATAATGGTTGTACCTATCAAAGTCATTACATATTATAATAGTTGTACCTACCAAAGTCATTACATATTATAATGGTAGTACCTACCAGTCATTACGTGATGGTTGTACCTACCAAAGTCATTACATACCACTTTTATAAACGGTATAACTAAAAGTCAAAAGTCATTACATTCAGTGATGGTTGTACCTACCAAAATAGGAAAAATATTTTGGCAAATGCATCGCTAGACCTATCAATAACAAGAGAGCAAAAAATCATTACATTCACTGATGGTTGTACCTACCAAATATTATAATGGTTGTACCTACCAAAGTCATTACATATTATAATGGTTTTTCCTACCAAAGTCATTACATATTATAATGGTTTTTCCTACCAAAGTCATTACATATTATAATGGTTGTACCTACCAGTCATTACATATTATAATGGTCGTACCTACCAAAGTCATTACATATTATAATGGTTGTACCTACCAGTCATTACATATTACAATGGTTTTTCCTACCAAAGTCATTACATATTATAATGGTTGTACCTACCAAAGCATTACATATTATAACGGTTGTACCTACCAGTCATTATATATTTAATGGTTGTACCTACCAAAGTCATTACATATTATAATGGTTGTACCTACCAGTCATTACATATTATAATGGTTGTACCTACCAGTCATTACATATTATAATGGTTGTACCTACCAAAGTTATTACATATTATAATGGTTTTTCCTACCAAAGTCATTACATATTATAATGGTTGTACCTACCAGTCATTACATATTATAATGGTTGTACCTACCAAAGTTATTACATATTATAATGGTTTTTCCTACCAAAGTCATTACATATTATAATGGTTGTACCTACCAGTCATTACATATTATAATGGTTGTACCTACCAAAGTTATAACATATTATAATGGTTGTACCTACCAAAGTCATTACATATTATAATGGTTGTACCTACCAGTCATTACATATTATAATGGTTGTACCTACCAGTCATTACATATTACAATGGTTTTTCCTACCAAAGTCATTACATATTATAATGGTTGTACCTACCAGTCATTACATATTATAATGGTTGTACCTACCAAAGCATTACATATTATAATGGTTGTACCTACCAGTCATTACATATTATAATGGTTGTACCTACCATACATTACATATTATAATGGTTGTACCTACCAGTCATTACATATTATAATGGTTGTACCTACCAAAGTCATTACATATTAAAATGGTTGTACCTATTAGTCATTACATATTATAATGATTGTACCTACCAAAGTCATTACGTGATGGTTGTACCTACTAAAGTCATTACGTACCAGTCATTACATATTACAATGGTTTTTCCTACCAAAGTCATTACATATTATAATGGTTGTACCTACCAGTCATTACATATTATTCAATAAAACATTCAACTGTAAAGTCATTACATATTAAAAAGGTTGTACCTACCAGTCATTACATATTATAATGGTTGTACCTACCAGACATTACATATTAAAATGGTTGTACCTACCAGTCATTACATATTATAATGATTGTACCTACCAAAGTCATTACATATTAAAAAGGTTGTACCTACCAGTCATTACATATTATAATGGTTGTACCTACCAAAGTCATTATGTGATGGTTGTACCTACTAAAGTCATTACATACCACTTTTATAAACGGTATAACCAAAAGTCATTACATTCAGTGATGGTTGTACCTACCAAAGTCATTACATACCACTTTTATAAACGGTATAACCAAAAGTCATTTCATTCAGTGATGGTTGTACCTACCAAAATAGGAATAATATTTTGGCAAATGCATCGCTAGACCTGTCAATAACAAGAGAGCAAAACATTACCCAAAATTCCCTTGAACGAGGGCATACGCAAATGGAATGCGTACTGTCTGTCTGTCCATAGTTGTATCGAAAAAGAACTAAAAAAACGGAGAAATATATTAACCTAGTACGTATCTCTCTGTATCAAAGGAAGCGAGGAAAACTCCATTTCCTTATGAAGCCAAATGGATGAACTATGATTTTTTTCATGAATTTAGTGATTCCAAATTGTTGCGAGTTAAAAGCATAAGGCCAGGGAGTAGTAAGGTTACAGACCTGCGACTGCGACTGCGACTGCGAGCACTTCAATATTACAACGGGACGATAAAATATAAATTAGATTTTACAGGTGATTGACAAGATCTACCTCGGAGAATAAAAAAATGTAAGCCAGAGAATTGAATGGCCAAAACTTAATTCATCTCCGAGGAAAGTGGACTTACAAAAATATCGTCATGTCCAAGAACTTAAATCAGCCATTCCTCCAGATTGTTCCTCTTTCTATGACTGCCTTCCTCATGAATAACACTTTGGGAATTGTAGACTATTTGAACCAGAAGTACTATGATAAATAAATAATAATGTATAAAGTGTGTGTCTTTATATACAATAGTTGGGTATTACTTCACTGGGTCATATGTTGTATATTTTTATATAGTTGGGTATTACTTCACTGGGTCATATGTTGTATATTTTATAAACAATTATCTTAGTTATGTTATGTAATATAAATATTATTTTTGCGTATTCCTGTTTTATATACCGTATTTTACAGACTATAAGATGCACTTTTTTCTTCAAAAAATTGCCTCCAAAATTCAGGTGCGTCTTATACTCGAAATTAATATAAAAATGTCCAGTGTTTGATTCAAAATTCCCGCCAGTCTTAAAAAGTTTTTTTTGTCTGCCGATCCGGAGGTTGCGGGTTCGATTCCCGCTGGAACTCAGATTTTTTAAATAGGATTCCAGTCTGGTTAACACTTAAGGCCTTTAAAAACCTCTTTCTGGTTGGTTGGAAGAGATTGGCACATGGCAATAAACTAAGCAGGTTAAATTTTTTTTTTAAAAATGGCCATATATTCGATGCCGCGGGAAACCTATCTCTATCTGGCAACATTGGATTCAACTGGCAGCAGCAGTGCACCGATGCGACGGACATGAGTTGCGGGGATGGATTCACAAGCTTGCTATAACACTGTCTCCCTCCCGCCCCCGCCCCGCCATCACAAACCCAGAACATTGTCTAGCCTATGCCATGATGCGACATTGCAGTCTACGGTGCCAGTGAACATGAATTGAAAGTGATTTGTGTTATCGGTAACAGTACAATATTTTTGAAAAGAAAGTTCAGATGAGGATTTTCAGGGATTTTAAAGGTCAGTTCGGTTTTATAAACAAAGAATTTTTTTAGTCTGGCTTTGCAATCTAATCATAAAAATGTTATTTTTTTTTAAATTGCCTAAAAATTAAGGTGCGCCTTATAGTCCGTAGCGTCTTATAGTCCGTAGCGTCTTATAGTCCGTAGCGTCTTATAGTCCGTAGCGTCTTATAGTCCGTAGCGTCTTATAGTCCGTGGCGTCTTATAGTCCGTGGCGTCTTATAGTCCGTAGCGTCTTATAGTCCGTGGCGTCTTATAGTCCGTAACGTCTTATAGTCCGTAAAATACGGTAGTGATTTTTAAATAAATTATAATGTATAAAGTGTGTTTTTATTGTAACAGTAGACATTATTATTAGTGCATTTGTTAGAAGCAATTACTTGTAAGCCACAATATTGTTACTTTAGTGGAAGCAATACCTAATATAGTATCCCACATAAGTAAACGAAAAAAATATATTAAAAAAAAAATTGATAATTAATATTAAGATTTTATAAAAAATGTTCCAAAAACCTAATTATACCAAATTTAATTAAAAAATGTAGATATTATGAAGTTTTTTGAATCCCATGTAAAATTTGTATTAAGTGGCTTACGAGGTATTGCTTTGTCATGAGTGATATTTTTTTTTGAATCGTTCATAATATCGTAATGAAACGCACAACCAAATATTTTTTTTAGTCGTTCATAATATCGTAATGAAACGCACAACCAAATAAAAAATTCTGAATCGTTCATAATATCAAAATGAAACGCACAACCAAATAAAAAATTCTGAATCGTTCATAATATCAAAATGAAACGCACAACGAAATAAAAAATTCTGAATCATTCATAATATCAAAATGAAACGCACAACCAAATAAAAAAATGTGAATCGTTCATAATATCAAAATGAAACGCACAACGAAATAAAAAAATCTGAATCGTTCATCATATCAAAATGAAACGCACAACCAAATAAAAAATTCTGAATCATTCATAATATCGTAATGAAACGCACAACCAAAAAAAATAACAATGACATCATCATATTAATTTTTATTACGCGTGCAAAAATGAAGACCTTCGTGGCCTTGTGGTAAGACGCTTGTCTGCCGATCCGGAGGTTGGCGGGTTTGATCCCCGCTGGAACCCAGATTTAACCACTATTTCGTACCACACAACAAACCGCTACAGTTTCTGTCTTGCTTTCTTCTCTGTAAATGCATCTCGTATGTTACAATACCATTAAAATGCATATTCACTGTTATGTCTGATTCTATTGATAATATTTTGGCTATTGCAAGTTTTGTTTTACTCAAATATATTTGTAATCGTCTCAATATTCAAAACATCGTTTCAATATTAAAAAAAATCATTTCATTATTCAAAAACTTCGTTTCAATATTCAAAAACTAATTTTGAAGAAAAACAACCTAAGAGTGAAACTAATCAGGAAGTGAATTCTCCTGGAATTGAACCTGTGAATTCCAAAATACTGTTTAGACTCTAGTGTGTAATTATGAATCCAAGTTTCGTCCAGTCACGAATTAAACATTGCCAAATACTGTTGAAATGTCCTTTCGAATGCGTTTTTGGTCGACAGTCAACAATCACGGCACCCATCTCACATTGTGCACCCACTCCCTTGAGACAGCTTTTTCATATTTCTGTAGGATATTGTGCACTCATTCACTTGAAATCACCACAGCCTCAGCAATCTCGCACACATGGACTCGGCAGTCTTGCATTACGATGCCATGAATTTCTCCCTGGTGGATGCAATTGGGCACCTGGACAGTGATTCAATTTCGGTGCATGTAGGAAGAACAGTTTCCGATGCTGGTGCCAAGTCTCATTCAACTCAGCTTTGATTTGCGCAGCTGTTAACTTCTTCAAATAAAAATGTTTTATGATGGCACAGAACTCATTTTATCAATTGTTGCGGCAAATGGTAAACGTTAACTTTCGCATCAGGCCGAAATTTGGATAAAGATCACTTAAGGCAGGGGTCTCCAAACTTTTTAGCCTAAGGGCCACACTGACTCCTCCACTAAGTCCCAAGGGCCAAGACCTAGCTAGCTCATCATACCAACATACTGTAGTTTTGAATTACGCGCAAATTTTCGTATTGGGACTAGCCGGCGAGTGAGATATCTATGGCGCAGGGTGCGGGGTGGACTCCGCTCTGTTCTCATATCATTGATTACAGTTAAAATGTTCAATTTCATTATGTATGTCAGTTATTGTGTTTCTTAATTGGTCGTTAAATAAAAACATCTGATTTTTATTTTGTATGATTTACTTACATTGTAAATTTTACAATGTAATCAAAATAAACTATGACGGGCCGGATACCGTGCATATCCGGGCCTGCTACCGCGGGCCGGATTGGTGGTGCTCGCGGGTCGGTGTTGGCCCCAAGGCCGTAGTTTGGAGACCCCTGGCTTAAGGAATGATACTTGCCAGCAGTGTAGGAATGATACTTGCCAGCAGTAAGTTTGGTAATTTACGAAACTATTCCAACTACCCTCATAGATTGTAAATACCTTATTGTGCCACGTAGATTGTAAATACCTTATTGTATTGTACTTACGAGTTGTTCTGGGTTAAAGAGTAGGGAATTGGACACGAAATAAAAAATATTTTATAAAATAAAAGAAATATTTAATATGAGATATTATCATACATTGACTAGACAGTGAGCTGTTCATTTATAAAATAAAATTATTTACATACATCTAAGCGTCAATTATATATATATATATATATATATATATATATATATATATATATACATATATAATAAATATAATATATATGTATATAAACACTGCCAAAGACAACAAAATATTTATGCCAGGTTGCTTTTCATTTTTCAGTGAAAAATCACAGAGAAAAGGTTATAAATTACTTGTGATGTCATAAAAAATATGGCAACATTTATTAAATAAAAATAAAAATACAATTGGTTTGGCAAACATTTCACAGAGCGCACATGTCTTCAATGGTATCTGTGAAAGATTTATCTTAATCCATCGTTTCACGAAATTCTTATCTTCTTCATTGAGCTGACGGAAGGCAGAAGAAAGCACAGTGGGTAGTGCAAGAGATATAAGAACACACTGTTTGTAAGACTTAGTTTTTGAACCTGCGTTAACGTTATGGGTTGTATATATTTGTACGATACGACAACTTTACAACACTTGTGTTGTTTACATAACAACCTGGAGTATTTATTGACATTCTTCTTAAGTATGGTACCCTTCAAAATAACCTGCTGGTGGCCGTGTTCAAACAGATGCCAAAGTTCGATTCCTGGCGGATTCGATTCCGGAATTTACTCTTAGACAAAAGTTATTTGTATCCAATTTTAATAGAAAAGGAACGGGAATCGAACCCGGAATTCCAAAGTCGGACACCAGGCATCGTACCAATCAGACAACGAAGACTTTGAACAAAATGCTGACAAAAAACAAGATGAACGGATAATCGTACATATTTGCGGAGGATTTTTCTGCATTATTTAATGAACATATCGTCGGGACTTTTGGTACAAACTGGTAACTGACATTTTACTGTTTCCGAGAGATATTACAATCTATAAATTGTAACTTCATCCAATATGTTATATATTTATCTGGACACTTCGAAATGTGAAAATACTATTACCAGTTAAAATATCAATTCTGAATTTTTACCGGACCTGCAGCAGTATATTGGGCATTTGACGATACATACCATCATGCCACGTCCCTTTAGGGGTAGGGAAAGAAGACACATCTCCATGTCTTCCTATTCAAGCACACAGCTATCATCTTCTTCACATCCGTACGAGCTTTCATATTTCCCATACTTTTTACTTATCAATGTGTTTATTTTGTTATTGCTACGAAATATTTAATGAATTAATGATCTCTTTTTTCGGTAAACGTTCATTTCCTCGAGTAATATTTCAATTGGATCGAACTTTGCCTGCCTCAGTGTTCGAGATATGAGTGCAGCTTTAGGAAGCACTTGAATACAACCTTTTTTGGGATGTCTTAATTAAAAATTTATGATTATTATGATAGAGCTGTTGCCATTGTTAGCCCTGTGGCGTGGCATTGTCTAACTCTTAGCGTTAGAGATAAGAGTGGCATGTGCAGCTTTAGTAAGCACTTAAAGATAACCCTTTTTGGGAGGTCGTATCAAAATGTATGATGTTATATGAAGATTACACACATACACTACACCTAAAGCTGAATGTGTTACTATCACATATCAAAGATCAACAAACGTTTCTATGTAGTTCGTCTTTCCTTGGTAAAATTTCTGTGGTTTTCTTAACAAATATGTTTTCTAAACATACGTAGGCAGCACCTAATCTAATGGCCGCAGCCAATACCTTCCTATCATTACACTCAACTTATATATGTGTATATACAGTATCATCATCATCAGCAGCAGTCGACATTTATCCACTGCAAGATCTCTCCAAGTTGTTTCCGAGAAATCCTGTCCTTTGCGCACTGCCGCCACGTAATCACTACTTTCTTACATATTTCGTCTACCCAACATGCCCTTCGGTCCTTTTACAGGCCACATGTATATGTACTTTTAATATGTTAATAATCGTGGGTTCGAATCCCGAATTCGTGAACACTTGAGAACAGTCTGTGCAGTCGTCCACTGCAGGATAAAGGCCTCTCCAAGTTGTTTATAAAAAAATCCCGTCTTTTGTGCATTACTGCCATGTAATCGCTGCTTATTTATGAATTTCATCTACCCAACATGTCTTCGGTCTTTTTACAGGCCACATGTATATGTATTGTTAATCTGTTAATAATCGTGGGTTCGAGAGCCCTTGAGGTGAGTCTGCTTTCGAAACGGCGCTATATAAACTGCCCATTTATCATTATTACCACTTTGTGGCCAAACACTCTACGATCGAGGTGTACGTATCGAACATAAGCAATTTAATTGTTTCCCTTTTTTTTGTTATTTTTTAATTCCCCTGAAAAATGAATCGCACGACCTTTAACTAGATAAATTAAGACTTCACAAATGTTTTAATTATGAAATAAATGTCAACAATTTTTCTACAAAGAAAAATTACAAATAGAGAGTCTAAAAATCTCCAAAGTATAACATAACAATATTCAGTCCAATCTTTAATAAATGTATTGTTATTTATTTTTCATATTTTATTCTTCGTTTTAGAGTTTCTCCATTCACTTTCGCCATATTTTTTTATAACTGTACTTAAAAACGGAAATAACTTGTTTTGACAGTCGATAATAAATTATTACAGGAACCGGAAAGTAATGTCATCTTTTTAATGTATAACAGTATAAAAGAAAACTATTTATTTTTTACAGAAAGTATTTCATTTTTTTAATATATTATTTATAGTTAATGCATTAACACTGTGGAGGTTTAAAGACATTGCAATTTGTTTAGTGACACACTGTTTATTCCACTTTATATATAATGGTGTAATCCTACCGGTTTCAAGGCTTTTACCTCATCATCAGGGGAGCACAAACAAGACTGAATTTTTCTCCAACTGGTACCAAAATATACGTCTCTAACGGTAAAAAATTGGGTTGGGGACTTTTATCTCCGACCCGAATTTTTATCGTTAAGAAACGTACTATATATGTCTGAACCAGTTCGAACATAATTCAGACTTGTGTGTGCTCTCCTGATGATGAGGTGAAAATCTTGAAACCGGTAGGTTTATACCGTTATATAAAGTGGAGTAAACAGTATTTAACGAAACAAACTATATAATCGCCATCTTTATCAATCACGGTTATCCATTTTGAAACCAAATTTTCAATACCCTCTTTATAAAAGAAAGTTGAGTTTGGTGCGAAAAATCCCGAATGCCGCTTCGAAGTCATAAATATTTCGAACAAAGTTTTCTTACTGAGAAACTGACGCAGACATCTGAGTAAATGGTAATCGGATGGCGCAATGTCAGGCGAATAAGGGCAAAACTTTCCAGTCTTCCAGCCTCTGATCTTGTTCCGGGTCAGTCTCGCCGAATGCGGTCCCCCCCCGCATTGTCATGCTGCAGAATGCCACCACCTTTTCTGTTTACCAGCGGTTGGATGTTTAATGATTAGAGCTCGGTTCAGAGGTTACAATTGTTGACGCTAGAGGTCTGCTGTTACGGTCTGGTCTAGTTTCAATACCTCAAAGTGAAATATATACCTGAAATATTCCGCCAAACACGGAGAAAGACTTTTTTAAGGTAACACTGAATTACATAAAAATGACATTTCTTTTCGGTACGCCTAATGTTTAGATGAAAAAATATCATTATTTTTCGTAACAATTCCAAAATTGACCATCTTATAAGAATATTTTGATATTGAAACATATTTAAGATGATAGTCCACAACAGTATTTTAGTACCGACTGAACGTGGAAAAAGACTGACAAATAGCTGGATAAATGCTGTAGAAATGCGTGCATTGACAAGAATACACGGAGTGACAATGTATGATAGAATACGGCATGAAGTGATAAGGGATGAATGTGAACTTAACACTGATGTGTTGTGCAGAATGAAGTCTACTCTGAGACGGTTTGGGCATTTGGAACAATGAATAAAGAAAGACTAAAAAAACTGATATATGTATATATAGTGCAAATGTGAGTGCAAGATGTTTAAGAGGAAGACCAAGGAAAGTATGGTTGGGTTAACCTTTCCTTCCCTGTGTTGGGTATCTTCTACACGTTGCTTCTAATAACCATCAATATCTCTATAAATATAATAAATACAAGGTTAAGATTTTAGGTATTCCTCCATAATATATTTACGCATTGATTTAAAAAATAATATTAATAATAATAAGAATTTATCGACTACATCGTAGGTGTTTTGTAAAGATCGAAAACAAATTCGCATTTAAACGCTGCGAGTGCCTCGTCTTGACGATAGGTGAAGAGTATGCGGGAAGCGCGACACTATATTCGCATCTCACTCTTGCATACTCCACTTAATTGCGAGGAGCTGAATTGTCTCAACGTCGCAAGTATAAGCGTAAGCGCCGGGGTATGCGACTGACTTTCCACGCCACAGTAGATTCTAGGCTTGCAAATAGGTTAGACGTACGCCCGTTCCGTGAGCGTTGCCAGATGGTTTTTTAATGTTTTGAGCAAATAAATCTCAATTATTATAATTTTTAACTTCAATTATAATTAATTAAGGGGATTATCTATGAATGTTCTTATTTTTTCGATTTAAAATCGCAAATTTTTGATCGCGTACTCACTACCCAACACCGGAGCGCGCGTTTCAATTTTAACACCGTAAGGGAAGGGTTAAGAGAATGATATTTTGAAAGAAGAAAATATGGAAAGTTAGAGAAATCGTAGGAGTTATACGAGAAGATGGAAGAGACTAAGAATTTGTGTTGAGATAGGAAAGTCTGGCTCACTGTCCCTTCTGCCTACAACGAATTGTCATTAGAGAACATTATAATTTCCGTCCCTTTAATTGTAAACAATGTAAAATTGTCATGGAAAACATTGTGATTTCAATTGATTTAATTGAAAACAATGTAAAATTGTCACTATACAACACTATGATTTCCATTGTTTTTTTATTGTGAACAATGTAAAATTGTCATTAGAAAACATGGTGTATCTATTGTTTTAATTGTGAACAATGCTAAATTATGATTAAACAACTTGACGATTTTTATTGCTTTAATTGTGAATAATGTTGAAAGGAAAACATTTTGATTTCAATTGATTTAATTGAAAACAATGTATAATTGTCACTATATAACATTATGATTTCTATTGTTTTTTATTGTGAACAATGTAAAACTGTCATTAGAAAACATTGTGTATCTATTGTTTTAATTGTGAACAATGCTAAATTATTATTAAATAACTTGACCATTTTTATTGCTTTAATTGTGAATAATGTTAAAATGTCGTGGAAAACATTTCGATTTCAATTGATTTAATTGAAAACAATGTATAATTGTCACTATACAACATTATTTCTATTGTTTTTTATTGTGAACAATGTAAATTTGTCATTAGACAACATTGTGTATCTATTGCTTTAATTGTGAACAATGTTAAATTGTCACTAGAGAACATTATGATTTCCGTCCCTTTACAGTAAACCATGTTAAATTGTCATGGTAAACATTGTGATTTCAATTGCTTTAATTGAAAACAATGTAAAATTGTCATTAAACATTATTGTGATTTTCGTTGCTTTAATTGTGAACAATGTTAAATTATCATAAGACAACTTTACGATTTTCATTGCTTTGATTGTAACCAATGTTAAATTGTCATGGAAAACATAGTGATTTCAATTGTTTTAATTGCAAACAATGTAAAATTGTCATGAGATACCATTGCTTTAAGTGTGATCAATGTTTAGATTGCCATTAGAGATAATTATGATTTATATCCCTTTAATTGTCAACAATATCAAATTGTCATAAGAGAAGATAATTAATTATATTCCTTTAACCTCTCGAGTAGTGAGATATTTTAAAAATTTTAAAACATGATTTGTTCAGTTGGTAAAACATGTAACTAGCCGATAAATGATTTAATTGTGTGGTATCATCAATAGATGTCATTGGTAGTCCAAATCCTGACATAATCTGGGAATATTCGAGAAATAATCACTGCGCCCCAACCGCGGGGCCATACGCTATCTGACTCAGTATTTCATGGCCCCACGGTTGGGGCGGTACTCGCGGGGAGAGGTTAATTGTGAACAATGTCAAATAGTCACTAGAAAACGTTGCGATTCCCGTTAAATATAAAAATATTCAATAATCATTTTGGAATTGTCAGAAAATTTTTCATACAGAAGAAAATATCAGAAACAAGATAGCTCTTAAATATAAATAATTTTTGCGGCTGATAGTACGGTAAAAATAATAAATTACAAATAAAATCTCAAAAAAAGCACCATAATAAATGAAAAACATAATTAAATTACGAGTGAATACCTGATTATAATATTATTCATCATTATTATTGTCAATATGACATATTTACTGTATTTAAAATAAACAAATAAATAAATAATTATTAATTACAATTGTGACAAAAGCAACAAAAAGATCCGTTTGAATTGTTAAAAAAAAAAACAATTTTTTAAGTCCCAAATAAGTATTGATGTAAGATCTTTTTAATCTTTGAACTTAAGTAAGTTCTCAAAGATCGGACGATTTTGATATGACGTAACGTATGTACGTACTTTTTAAAATATCTTCCTGAAATATATATTACGTTAAAAGCTAGCGACTACAGAAAGAAAAGTACTATAGACCAAATGCTGATTGTATTAGGTGAAACTTGCCGATGAATAGATCCTTACATAATGGCAACATATATATATATATATTTATATTAATTTTTATTAATAATAATTTATAATCACAAATGTCCAATTTGACTAGATTTATATAAAATAATAAGGTTTGCTCTATAATTTTGTTAAGAAATATCAACGAATATAATTTGAACAGAACATTTACGAACATTTCTGTTCTAAGATCTTCTTGCATAATGATTACAGGGTTAAAGCGATACAGATAGACTCCTCGGCCTAGTGAACCCATTTGAAGTAGATAAATTTACTTTGAAAATGACAATTTGAAAGTCGTAAATGCGTGTCTCTGTTGTCTGCATTTCTCCCGTAAAAGAACGATTCCTTTCGACACCACTTATATATATACGAGGCGTATCCAGAAAGTAAGTGTACTGAGGCTCTCACGACCGGATGGATTTTATTTTCGACATGTTGGCTATACTTCCGTGTAGCCTGACCCTTCCCCTCCGCAACGAGATCGGTTCGAGGTCAGTACGTTGAGAAGTGTCGACGCGACAACACGTTTCGTGAAAAATGTTAACCCCATCTCCCGCTAAGTTGAATCGAGTGGAGGCCGGGCAAGAGTTTTTGAGGCGCTGTAAACTCCATGGAGATGAATTTCTCCGCTCCATCGTTACTGGAGATGAAACTTGGGTTGCACACTACACGCCTGAAACCAAAAGGTAGTCTCAACAGTGGCGTCACACCTCTTCACCCTCCGCCAAAAAGTTCAAAACCACAATTTCAGCCAAGAAAATCATGGCATCCGTGTTTTGGGACTGTCAAGGCATAATTTTAATTGAATATATGACTCAAGGGGAGACCATCAACTCTGCAAGATACTGTGAGACCATAAAAAAATTGCGGTGGGCGATTCAGAACAAGAGAAGAGGCATGCTGACAAAGGGAGTCTGCCTGTTGCACGACAATGCCAGACGGAACTGCTCGCCTCGTTTAAATGGGATGTCCTGAACCATCCCGCGCATTCCCCTGACCTAGCACCTTCAGATTACTATCTCTTTACCTCCCTGAAGCTGCACATGGGTGGAAAAAGGTGTTCAACCGACGAGGAGGTAAAGGAGGAGGTGGAGAAGTGGACGGAGGGGTTGGCGGGAAACTACTTCGAGGAAGGCATCAAAAAGTTGATACCCCGCTTCACCACCTGCATTGAGAGGAATGGCGACTATGTCGAAAAATAGCTTACATATGTACTACGGTAACCACGTAATTTTTTTGTTTAAATAAAAAAAATTGTAACCTGCAAAAATTCAGTACACTTAGTTTCTGGATATGCCTCGTATATGATAGATTGTAAGCACAACGACACTGGCAGGATCGGACTTGGTTGATAGAGCTCCATCGTTGGATCCGAGATTACGTCCAACCCAGCTATATGCGCTCAACGGGATCTCAATGCCAAAGCTCTCAATGCCAATACATCTACACAGTATTTGGAGCATCGGCATTGAGATCCTGTTGAGCGCATATAGCTGGGCAACACTTATACAACAGATAGAGATATGCTATGCTACAGTCATGGAGCTCTTTTACGGACAGTGTCGGAACCTCCGGTTTAATCTGTTTTCTAATACATTCTTGTTTTGTATATGCAGACAGAATGGACTGACAATCTTAATCAATAGCAAGGGATTGCCTGTATGTATGTAGCACTGCTCAGGTGTTGATCTGTCTGCTGGTGTGTGCTTATTATAGCGCTGTGTGCATGCACACAATAGACCAATACACGCACAGGTATCATCCATCCACAGGATAGACTGACAATCTTACTTTATAGCGAGGGATTACCTGTATGTATGTAGCACTGCTTAGGTGTTGATCTGTCTGCTGGTGTGAGCTTATTATAGCGCTGTGTGCATGCACACAATAGACCAATACACGCACAGGTATCATCCACCCACAGGATGGACTGACAATCTTACTTTATAGCGAGGGATTACCTGTATGTATGTAGCACTGCTTAGGTGTTGATCTTCCTGCTGGTGTGTGTTTATTATAGTGCCGTGTGTATGCACACAATAGAGCAATCCACGCACATGTGTCATCCATCCGCAGGATGGATTGACAATCTTACTATATTGCGAAGGATTGCCTGTATGTATGTAACACTGCTCAGGTGTTGATCTTCCTGCTGGTGTGTGTTTATTATAGTGCCGTGTGCATGCACACAATAGAGCAATACACACACAGGTGTCATCCATCCACAGGATGGACTGACAATCTTACTATATTGCGAAGAATTGTCTGTATGTATGTAACACTGCTCAGGTGTTGATCTTCCTGCTGGTGTGTGCTTATTATAGTGCCGTGTGCATGCACACAATAGAGCAATCCACGCACATATGTCATCCATCTGCAGGATGGACTGACAATCTTACTATATTGCGAGGGATTGCCTGTATGTATGTAGCACTGCTCAGGTATTGATCTGCCTGCTGGTGTGTGCTTATTTATAGTGCCGTGTGCATGCACACAATAGAGCAATTCACGAACATGTGTCATCCATCTACAGGATGGACTGACAATCTTATTCTATTGCAAAGGATTGCCTGCATGTATGTAGAACTGCTCAGGTGTTCGCTTATTATAGTGCCGTGTGCATGCACACAATAGAGCAATCCACGAATATGTGTCATCCATCCACAGGATGGACTGACAATCTTATTCTATTACGAAGGATTGCCTTTATGTATGTAGAACTGCTCAGGTGTTCGCTTATTATAGTGCCGTGTGCATGCACACAATAGAGCAATCCGCGAACATGTGTCGTCCATCCGCAGGACAAGCTGACAATCTTACTCTTGAAGAGAAATAGTTGATTATTACAGGTGTAATTGTAATATCAGCAAGAATTATTCTGGACAATACATAATTGATTCCATATATTAATAAAACATAGTATTGCTTTGACTTAAAAATTAATACTAACAATTTGAATGTGAAGCAAATATTTCATAATATTAAAGTGCTCTGCAGTTTAAAAAGGGTTAATAACAGCTGCATTAGATATATAAATATATTTTCATTTAGTTTTATGGCAAACCTTTTGAGGACTGACGTAGGATCATTCTTAACAAGTTTCACCATTAAAAAATATATATAGATACATACATTATATATTTTATACATAACAGTTTCCAATATTATTTTTTGAATCGTCAAATATATTTTATTTCATTGTTTATTTCTTGATATACCATAACGAGTCTTTCAAAAGTTAATGTTCAAATAAAAATATATCACTTTTCTACTGTAAAGCACTGACATCTGTGTCTGATCACCAAAAGCTGTTTTATAGATAACGATAAAACAGAGAACTGTTTTGTTTTACTCAAACATTCTTTACCATTATAACATCTTTTGTCAACTTAAAAAAGTTTCTTGACTATGTCAAAAAGAATCAAAAGAGCCTGCTTATCTTTATCAGATGTTAAGTATGATTGAAAGGTCCAGGGTATAAATTCTTAGGTTTTTTTTATATCGAGTCATATTTAATTTGAATTCTAGCACTTAGAAGCAGCCTAACTTAAATTTTAAAAAGCGCTCTCTCTTGGAAAATGACTGAGAACTCATTAACATGAATGAGTATTATATGCCAGTGCCAAGATGTATCCACAGGGCCTCATTAGCAATAGCTTTCATTTAAAGTCGAATTATTCGTTTTGGCATCCCTGATTGTGTTACAAACAAAAAAATTAACACAATCAAAACAAACACTTCCTTTTGAAAGACACATTTTTTTTTGGGAATTTTCAAATATAATAATATAAAATATTGCGGGTAATTTATTTCTTCTTCTTTTTTTTTTAATGCATATTTTTATAAATATTTGAAACTGTCTCAATAAACTAGCAGGGTGCAGTCCAAAGTGAATGTAGCTTTGATTTAAATATCTCTCAAGCGAAGCCTTATTGACAAAAGTCAGTCAAGCAATCAAGATTTCAAACAACTAAAGATTTTTTCAAGTTATACCTAAAAATTAAAATAACGGGCACTAAACAGTTGTAAAAAATAATAAACGACAGACAGGCGACAGAAATTAACAAATAAAATTTTTAAATTGTCATTTCTAAAAAGTTAAGCGAAATTTAAGCGAGTAATTGTGCTCATAATGACAGCAATAAACGTGATAGTTAAATTTTCTAGTTGTATAAAATTTCATTTTGTTCCGTGTGTAAAATCCGGCTTCGGTTCTAATAAAACTAGAATTTAAAAGTCCGTCCTTAAGCTTTCTTGAAACTCGGGCTTTTATCGATGATTTTTTTTTTAATAATATTACGACAACTTATACTATTTTTTACGAGACACGAAGAATACCGAATCCACTAGCTGATAATGCAAGGTAAGAAAGAAGGGAAACAAAGACCTGGAAGAGAAATATCTTGGCTTAAAAATCTTCACGAGTGATACGGTTAAAGTCGCAACGTCTTTGTTTGGAGTTGCAGTATCTTAAATGAAAACTTCACGAGTGACACAGTTAAAGCCACAACGTCTATGTTTGGAGTTGCAGTATCTTAAATGAAAACTTCACGAGTGACACGGTTAAAGCCACAACGTCATTGTTTAAAGTTGCAGTATCTTAAATGAAAACTTCACGAGTGACACGGTTAAAACCACAACGTCTTTGTTTGGAGTTGCAGTATCTTAAATGAAAACTTCACGAGTGACACGGTTAAAACCACAACGTCTTTGTTTGGAGTTGCAGTATCTTAAATGAAAACTTCACGAGTGACACGGTTAAAACCACGTCTTTGTTTGGAGTTGCAGTATCTTAAATGAAAATTTCACGAGTGACACGGTTAAAACCACAACGTCTTTGTTTGGAGTTGCAGTATCTTAAATGAATACTTCACGAGTGACACGGTTAAAGCCACAACGTCTTTGTTTAAAGTTGCAGTATCTTAAATGAAAACTTCACGAGTGACACGGTTAAAGCCACGTCTTTGTTTGGAGTTGCAGTATCTTAAATGAAAACTTCACGAGTGACACGGTTAAAGCCACAACGTCTTTGTTTAAAGTTGCAGTATCTTAAATGAAAACTTCACGAGTGACACGGTTAAAGCCACAACGTCTTTGTTTGGAGTTGCAGTATCTTAAATGAAAACTTCACGAGTGACACGGTTAAAGCCACAACGTCTTTGTTTAAAGTTGCAGTATCTTAAATGAAAATTTCTATGATCGCTCTAACTTTCAGTAGGAGGTAGCACTAAGAAGAAAAAAACTATCGTACTATAATGTACGAATAAAATTTTTGAATTAAGCTTGATACCAGAGATGAAGGTTGCCACGTGGCAATAAGCCTGCCAGGTTATATACTGCATACAAAGGTTTGCTAAAGACAATTATTTCGGTGATGTCATTTTACTTATCGTTCCAAGTATTACCGGAGAAACAGCTGGGCTCATAATGAAACAATGAATTAGTTAGCGTAAGACAGAGCCTGTCAGCAGAACATTGCACATGCGATCACGAATCAACTATTCTAGAATACGGAGGCGAAGAAAAATATTATCGCAATAACCCTGTAATCAAACATTGCAACTGGAAAAATCTATAGCAATACAAAAATGTGGCAAAGTCCGGAAAAGTCTATATATATATATATATATATATATATATATATATATATATATATATATATATATATATATATATATATATATATATACATACATACATACATACATACATACATACATACATACATACATACATACATACATACATACATACATACATACATACATACATACATACATACATACATACATACATACATACATACATACATACATACATACATACATACATACATACATACATACATACATACATACATACATACATACATACATACATACATACATACATACATACATACATACATACATACATACATACATACATACATACATACATACATACATACATACATACATACATACATACATACATACATACATACATACATACATACATACATACATACATACATACATACATACATACATACATACATACATACATACATACATACATACATACATACATACATACATACATACATACATACATACATACATACATACATACATACATACATACATACATACATACATACATACATACATACATACATACATACATACATACATACATACATACATACATACATACATACATACATACATACATACATACATACATACATACATACATACATACATACATACATACATACATACATACATACATACATACATACATACATACATACATACATACATACATACATACATACATACATACATACATACATACATACATACATACATACATACATACATACATACATACATACATACATACATACATACATACATACATACATACATACATACATACATACATACATACATACATATATATATATATATATATATATATATATATATATATATATATATATATATATATATATATATATATATATATATATATATATATATTTATATGATTATTTTTGGGGGTGGTTTTTATATATATATATATAGCCGTACAAAAATGTGGCAAAGAAATCGACTTGAGCAGAAAAAGTTTAAGCCATAATTAATTATCGATTCACGTGGAATTTGTTTTTTTTTTCGTACGTAATTAATTTCGTATTCGAACCTTAAGTTTTCCGACATATAAAAAAAAAAAAAAAAATGGTTGATCTTTTATCTTCAATTCTCGACTAAACTACATTCTAAATAAATTTTTATCTCAATCATCTTTCATCTAAACTCTATATTCCCTAAATATGTAAGAAGCACAAATAAACTTGCCTTCGATTGATTCTTATGTTAAGACCTAACATAAAAACGATAACTCTTATGTTAAAAATTAACATAAAAACTATGACTCTTATGTCAAAAAGTAACAGAAATCAGCCCTCAATTTCGATGCTAAAACTGCTGTAGATACGGACACACAAAAACGATATCGATAATTTTATTTTGTTTGTTATTCATTTATTAAAAAAAACTTCAATATAAAACGTGACAATTTAAATTACTGAGCCTTTCTTCTAATTATGATTAAAAAAAAAAAATAAAAAACTTGATTACGAAATTAACTTTTGTAAATAAAGCTTCAGACAATTAAATCACGCGAAAACAAGCCTCGACTTTATCAAAATGACATAGGAAATACAACCACGATTGAATATTAAGTTCAGCCTTTTCCCATATCATTCTGATATTAAATAGAGTGCACTTTCGCACGAATCGTAGAATAGAATAGACCTTAAGATTACACTTCATCACTGATTCATTAAATATTAAGTTGCTTTTTTTTTTTAAAACTTTTTAAATTGTCAATTACAAACTTTTTTCATTTTTTTTATACACCACCTTAAAAATGTCACAACACTAAATGTCAATTTTTATTTTTATTTTAAAAATCGTCTGCGTAGTACACTTTACGTTCCAATCACTTAATTTTTTATACATTAAATAATTGTCCAGTATTTCATCCCTTGGCAGGCAATATGTATATATACACAATTTTCTTCAATCACTTTTAAATAAGACTTTGGTATAAATTAATTTAGACTTTTAAATATTATTTTTTTGCAATGGCGACACTCATCAACAAGTTCATAAAGCGTGACAATCTAATATAAATTATTACAAGTTTTTTTTTTTTCAATAAATATATTGCAAATACATTTTT